>BPLQ01014972.1:580549-859155 GCA_021605075.1 Caerostris darwini
TACGGTAACTAACGTACGGTATGCAAAAACTCTCTATTAACATTTAAATGACGGTTAGATCCAGTATTTATATCATTATTTAAATAGGAATGACTTCTATGTTATCTGATACTTATTATTGTATAACTTTGAAGTGACTAAATTTGAATTCTTATTTGTCACTGCTGTACGTGCGTTTATTTAACTCAGTGGTTTCCTAACTTATTTGTCCTACTATGCTCTTATTGGGGGAGGAGGCGGAGGAAAAAAAAAAAAAAACTCCTCAATGTCCACCTGGAATTCTGTCTTCTTTAAACAGATACATAAAATGCGGCAACTTTTTTTATTACATATATATTTTCACCTACGTCTTAAAACATAGTACATAAAGTTATTGTAAATATGAACACCTTAAAGCTTTATCATCATCATCAGTGCCGGAACAATCCTATGGTGGGCCTCGGCTTCTGCCCACATGCAGATTTCGAGACAGAAGAAATTTTCTTTTTGCGAGGTAGAGTTGTCAGCTCAACTCTCAACTCTTTGCAATCATAGTAGATCGGGACATACGTTTTAAAAAGTATTTCGAACTACTACAAACATCCATGTAAACGCCGAGACTCGAACCCGAAACCTGTGGCACCGAGTGCCAGAGCGCTAGACATTCGGTTATCAGGCCCTACCTTGAAGCTTGGAATCATAAATTCGTTAAAATCAATCTTAGTAAGATTCTATTACATTCAGAAAATTGAGATAACGGAAGATAGTTCGAAATTAAAAATTAATAATTAAAAAATGATCTTAATGTATAGGATGAACCTGGTACGCTACTGTTAAAGAATTAATTCTCGGCTCTATTTTTGTAAGCAATAGTTCGCCTACCAGTACTTGCTTGTCGACGGATTTCACTACCGATTGGTTATACTATGCATTTTATGAATTTATCTGGAAAATAATGAATGCACAAGACATAAAATATGTGTGAATAGTTTTTTATAAATTTTCTTGTTCTGTACAGTATTATATTATTATAGTAAATCAATATTTATCAATAGAAAATCTAATAAAAATATTTTTTTATCTACAGTATATTTACTTTGGTATCATTAGTCAGATTATAAACTCAATAATAAGAGTATATAATTTGGATTACGTTATTATTTTTATCTCGATAAAATTCGTAGTGAAGAACTTTTTGTCAGAAAAGAAAACCTTGTTTTCGAACTATATATACCTGGTTATCTTTATTTCATTCATAATTACTTATTAAAGCAGAAATAGTCTCTAAGGGAAGGGGGCACAAATCGTTACTCCCATCAGATGAACCACTAAAGTAGTGCAAGGCGAATATTCACCCTTTCTGATCCAGAAAAACAACGGATCTTCTAACTAACTTTCTCTCTCATTCTCCTCAATAATCTTACTCTTATTGGACTCCACTTAAGTTCCGGATGCACTTTTCCTTCTCCTCCACACCACCCTGCCCCCCCCCCCCACCCCGCAACCAAACAAAACCTCTGTTGCGTCCACGCATGAACCCGCCCTCTCCCGTGTCTTAACCCTTTTGGTCCCGAAGAACCTTGTTTACGTTTTTGCGCAGAAGAAACTTAGCCAGCAGGCAAGCAAATTCCTGGGCCCCGATGGTGGTGAGCAAGTCAAGTGTTTCAGTGCGATGGTTCAGGGATTTTTTCCCCCCTCGAACTGTTATTATTGTTGACGGAGGAGGTTCTTTTTACCAATGACCTTAGATTGTCTGAAGGGATGGGGGAGAACCGGTTTTTTTCCGCCAAAACAACAACGCCGTTGGCCAGACTGTCTCACTTTTTTGAATCGGGTTAACAAAATAAAAAAACCGATGCAGTGTGCCGACACCCCATAAGAAAAAGGCCATTACGACAGGATGCATATTGTTTTAGGCGGCAGAAAACGCATTGGTGGCGGGTTTTTTTTTTTTCCTTGGAGAGAGAGAGAGGGAGTTTTGTAAGAAACGCGTGTTTTTGGTTTGGTTTGGAGGTTTATTTTTTTGTGACGGAGATCGTTGTATTGGAGGGGTGTCATCCATCAACTATCCTTTGCCCCCTTTCCACGTGTAGTTTGAATCCCCTCCCCCACTCGAAATGAATCGTGTGAACTGATTTTGAGTTTAAAAACGTATGTCATGAAACAATTTCAGTGGTGAGAAAAACTTGTAATTAAAAGTTATGTAGGAGTAAAGAAGAAATCATTGAACTAAATCGATAGATGTTTACTCATCTGAATTTGAAATAAACATATGAATACCTTTTCTTGCCTACAAGAACGAAGAAATCCATCATAGACATGGCTGTTTTATGTTATGACCATTTTTTTTTTTTTTTTTTTTTTTTACTCTTTCTATTGCAGCTGGCAATACAGAAACAATTATTCTATTTGACGTGAGCAAGAGCTGCACCGCTGTTACTCCTTTAGCACTACCCAGGGGGCACATGTAGCTTGAAGATAGGCTATGGACTACCCCTACAACGCTCTACGATCCTATTTGACCGGAACCTACTATTTAAAGTGATTCCGAACCACTACAAACACCCGAACCCGGTACCGATTGCCCGAGCGCTAGTCACTCGGCCCCTTTTAAAATGAAAGAAACATTGGGCCGGTATGTTATGAACTATAATGCAGAATATCTAATGATAAATTGTCTGTATTTAAGATAGAATTGTAGTTATGAAAGTGAAGATCAATATACTTGAATAAATAGAAGTTAAATAGCACACAACTTATTAAATAAATTTTAAAAAAGGGCAATTAAATTGTGTTGGTGTGAATATATTAATTATATCGTTTATTTTTGACTGAGGTTCTTGCTTTTGTTTTACTAAAAATGTTGTTCTAACTTTGTGTTATTGCTGTTAAATTCTATATGAGCACATTTATATGACCTGCGATATCGTCGCCATTAGTACAGATGAGCATGTCACTAAAATTATCTATTAAAATTTCAAGAATTAAAAATTACTATTCATTTTAATGAAGCATTTTTGATTAAGATTCTGATTTATTTATCCAGTCGTGATTTTAAATTTTCATATTGAATCTTCAAAAAGTCCAGTATTTCAGAAACTTCCTTTAATCTTATTCATTTAATATATGTGATATTGTTTTTGATTTGCTTTAACAATGCCTCTTAAAATTTTTCGTAATATATTTTATACGCTATGCATATGAAAATTCCTTTTAATAAATAAATATGATTAATAAGAAAGCATTTTTGATAAATTATAAACTAGTTTTATGTTCAAAATAAATAAGAAAGTTCCGATTTTGGCATAAAAAGTTTAAAAATGTAATAATTTAAAATACGTAGTGTATTATATATACTATTACATGTTTCAAGAGTGAAATAAATGCATAATAGCCATATTTGAGTAGTAAAAATGTGCTTTCTCATTTGTTTCATATTACTGAATTCGGTTTATGTTACATAATATATAGTAAAATGAGAGAAATGAATGAAATAAAGAAATGCATTTTCATATTTAGAGTGATTGATTTTGTAATATAATTTTATATTACAAAATCGAAGAATTATTTTTTTTATAAAATAAAAATAATATATTATGCATTTTCTATAAAAATATGCCTACAATGATGACACAGTAGAAATGAAAATATTTCCCGTATTTATAAGGCGACAGAAGTATTACATGAAATTGTTAAAACATTGAAATATTTCTACATTTAAATTAAAAATTACATTTATTGAAAAGTCTTATAAAAATTAATCAATAATGTCATATGATTATAATCAAAAATTATTTATAATCAAAAATCGCTCTTAACTATTTATTTCTATTGAAGATAAAGGTACCTAAATAATTCATTATTTATCATATTCTATATTTGATGTTATGTTATAAATAATATTTCTTAAATAGGAAAAATACTAGCTGTATTTATTATAGAGAAGTTATATATTCATTACACTATGGTTACCATTATAGAATATATTGTGTAATTTTGCCAGTCGGCGTATGATTAACATTAAATACAGTTTTGTCAGTGAGCTTATCATTAACTTAAAGCATTACTCAGAATGCTTATGCAATCATTTTCATAACTATTTTTATCATTTCCGTAATATTACTTCACAGAAAAATCAATAGCCATGGATCTTTGATGTCTGGACTAAATTTACACCCCTCTGTCTCGCCTTATAGGCACCACGGGACATTTTTAGTGACTCTTTCGTGTATAAGTTTTACAGGAAAGATCTTATCATCAATTTCCAATAGGTGCATTTCGGTACTCGAAGACTTTTTGTAGAATATCATTGTATAGTGCAGGGATGGCCAACCCGCGGCCCGCCTTGAATATTTTTCCGGCCTGTGGGATTTATCGCACTTTTACAAAATATATTTATTTTATGAAGGCCAAAGTAGTGAAAACCAGTGTATTTAAAAAATATATTATGTGTGTGTCCCTATATTCAAAAATGAACTGCCGAAATTATGAGAAAAAATTAACTTTGAGTTTAAAATAATATTCTTGTAAATATATATGACATAGATTGCCGTTTCATTTTATGAGTTCACAGAATAATTAAATTATATTCTGTGAACTCATGATGCGCGCGCATCTTGGAACATCTAATATAAAAGATTCTATGTTTCACTTTAAGTGACGCTATGATCATCTCCAGATACGCACAGTTGATTGTTGATAACAAAAGAAACCAGACATAGATGAAGGTGTTAGCGCTTTTGGTTCAACTTACATCTGCGAATCGTTTTTTTTTTTTTTTTTTTTTTTTTTCTAAAATGAAATTGACCCAACACAAAACACGCTCAAACATAACGGACACAAAACCAATTACTACGTGCAAATACCCAAATTGAGATAGATTTGCAAAAGCTAAGTGAAAGAGTGGAGAAACCAATACCGCACTAGTAAAATAAATATTTTTTTAATGATTTCATTTATGTTTACATATTTCTTATATATTTTATTTATATCTTTTATATTTCATTTTTAGTGTTATATATTTCTTTACAATGTACGTTTAGTATCATTATTATTATATTATCTATGTTTACACGTAAGTATAACAGTAAACACAATAATAATAACTCATTCTGTTTCAATTTTACATCCAAAAAATGTCTATAGTGGGTCTAAATCTAGTATGGGGATATATAGTTTTATATGCGGCCCGCGGAGTTAGGATGCATTTTCAAAGTGGCCCAAGATCTTTTGTGTTGGCTATCATTGGCATAGTGCCTTCGAATAGTTCAATTACAAATAGTTATCATACTTGAATATTTGGTATTGATCCATTTTGTATTTCTTCATATTCTCTCTCTCTTTGTGATTTTGAAAATCTGGTTTTTCTTCTCTCAATACCACGCCTAAGTTCCGTGTGGAAGGGCGGGAGATATTTTTTGGAATAATTATAAAACATAGCTAATTATTCATTTTGCTTTTGTAGGCTTGAATATTTTGTAGATCCTTCAGTCGTTGTTTTTTGTATCGCCAATTATATTCGTCGGATTTAAATAATTGCAATTTCGCGGTCTAGTATATACACTAAGAAATATTTTCTTCTTTAATCCTGAGGACAATAAATATTCATTTTTAATTTTTTTTATTCACAATCGAAAATGTATAATTATATTACTTTTTAAAAAAAAATAGATTTAGATGTCACTTTAATTGGGTGTAATATTTTAATCCATTTATATCATTTTTTTATATATATATATATATATATATATATATATATATTTTATTACCTAACATTCTTTCTGAAACAGTTGGGCTTTTTTTCCTAATATGAATAAAAAATGGATAAATTTTTTTTTATTATGCATAAATATCTTATCTTATACCACTTAATTTGAGTATAATGGTCCTATTTTAGTTAGGTATATTAGGTTATTTTATTTAGGCTATTTCAGTCGATTTTTTTAGTTGTTTGGTTGTAGTTAGGCTATTTTGTTAGGTTATTTTAATTGATTGGCTTTGGTTAGGCTATTTTGTTAGGTTATTTTAGTTGATTGTTTACATTTTTCTGTTTCTGTTTTATACGAGTATATTCATTTTTTTTCATAATATTTGCGTTTATGAATAAAGTTTCTTTTTTTTTTCGTCCTTATATTATTCTAATATTTAAAAATTGCTAAAATTTTAACGACGTATCAATACATTATTAGTATGTTTTCAAAGTTTAAGTAATTTAAAAGTATTTTTAAATTTATAGTCCATAATCAAATTGTATATAAGGCTTTTAATATGGAATTCTGATAAGGGTATATCTACAGTTTAGGTCCTTCTAACCGTACGATTTTCAAATATTTTCCCACCTCTACAAATGTTCTTTTTAAAGAGAGGATTTTTCTTGTACGGTAACAGTTGCGTTTCGCTAAAAGTCGTTTCTCCGCCACTATACAGACTCTGTAGAGAAACGAACCGTTAGGCGGGGAAACGGGAGATCTCGATTACAAAAAAGATAATAAATGTATAATAGTACGCTGTATAAAGTAGTTAGGCCCTTACATTTATTATATATGTTTAGATGAAATATGTATAATACTTTATTTTAGTTAATATAAAGCTATATTTGTTTGCAAAAGTATTGGAAAATATAGAAATTTTCGAATCAATCCATTAACGAAGTTATGGTAACCAAATTTAAGTATTAGTGTAGTTATTAAATAAGCTAGTTTGACTATTTATTATAATTAAAATTAACTTTTTTAGAAATATTTTAAATTTATAGCATTGACAAATACAAAAACTCCGAATTTAACAATTTTTGTAAAGAATTTCTTTAAAGCTATCTTAAGTTTTTTTTGGAGGTTTTGGTTTGTCGCTCTACTGTCATCTTATGCACACTGTGGGCTAAATAGACCGGGACCTACAGTTTAAAGTGGATTCAGAACCACTCACAAACATCTATACCACCGGCAGGTTTGAACCTGAAGCACCAAAGTCAGAGCGCCAGCCACTTGGCCATCAGGCCGCATTTACCTTATGAGATAAAGTGTCTAAAAAAATGTAAATCGGCGTTTAGCATAAAATTTTTAATTACTTTTTTGAAATAAAATGCTTCTATATAATTTTATCAAAATTTATAGACAGATTAGATGAAGATACATTATTTTCCTGAAAAATAAAAAAATTTTAAAATTAAAATAAGTAAGAAATTTAAATTGCGGGTAAAACCAGCATTGAAATTTCCAGAAAAGTAATGCGTTTTCCTGTCAAAAAATAACTCAATGCATCAACCTAGATAATTTATTTTGTCACTTTGCCAAGAAGCGATATATTAAGACGTGACGGGATTAGTGGATATTAGGTAACTTGTAACTTGTTCTTTGCTCTTTTTTTATACTTTGAAAATATTTTTAAATAGTTAAGGAAATGGGTTTCCATTTTCTAGTTAATGGAGCTTTAATGCCACTAGTTTGATTTATTAACTGCGTCTAATTTATCCAAGATGTATAGTTTAAATCCACTTTATTTTATGAATATGAATTAAATATTAGTTAAAAAGGTAATATATAATAACTTGATTTGCTATTTAACTTTCCTTCATAGTTGTTGCTTTTATGTGAATATTTACTTAAAATCATTTTTAAGTTACAAAAATTTAAAAGTTCGTATATTTTCAATCAAATTTATTTATTTACTCTCAACACAACTTTTTTAAACATGATTAAGCATTTGTTCTCGTACCACATTGTTTCAGCGTTGTTCTCTAAAACAGGTGACGGCCCGCGGGCAAATTTGTTCAATCCGGCCTGCGACAGTGAATAGCTTATTGTTGCTGTTGTTGGATAAAAAAATACAGAATGATAAAAATTTAACTAGATTGTAGTAATTGAACCAGCGAATTTAGCAAACGTATGCTCGCTCAAAGCGCATACTCGGCGACTAGTCTAGAAATTATAGATAATGGCAGAAAAATTAAAACGGTCTTGGCCCTTGGTACCGAAGTAAACTGTATGGAATAAATGCTCTAAAATAACATGAAAGAAATTATTGCTTTCGGAAAACTTAGAAAACTTTATCCGAAGAAAATAAGAATAAATGCCTCACTAAAAAAATCAGAATCACTAACTATCAGAATAGTAAACGAGCCTATCCGTTTCTCATAACAGTGACTATGAGAAATGGATTTCACTTCATTAGTGAAATCGAATTCACATTCTCTTACATACTGGCTAACAAAAACTGCTCTTGGCATCGAGTTGTAGCAAAACATAAATGAAGCAGGTTTAAATTTTGAATGGGCGTGTTGAAAATATCATTATGAGACAAAGTTATACATTTTAATTTACAAGTTGAGACATCAGAAATATACGTAATAATTTGCATGTTGAGACAAGGTTATATATGTTAATTTGCAAGTTGAGACAAAGTTATACATATTGATTCGCAAGTTGAGACACAGTTATACATATTGATTTTCTAAGCAGTCAAAAAAGGATTTGCAAAATCATCTTCTGATGAACTGGCGTTCTACGTCAAAATCTTTTATAGAAAAACTCTTTTATACACTTTTTTGTGCATTTGTTTAATGTTCTATAATTAATTTAACTTATTAATTCGAGGATTTTCTAAATTAAAAAAAAATTATTATAGTACAAACACACTTGTAGTATATTCATTTTTCGAAAATACTGAAATAAAATACCATAAACTGATGCAATTAATAAATTAAGTTTTTGTATTTTTTAATGAATATTGAATAAAATTCATTTTTAATAAATTTATTTGATAATTTTATCTATATAAATAAAATTCTATGTTCGTATGTGTGTGACCTATCAACTCAAAAACTACTCGACCGATTTTTTCATTGTTTGTTCTTATAAGTGCCATGAGTGCTTAGAGGGTGGTTTGAACAAAATCGGATTTGTAGAGCTGTTTTTTTTATAGGGTCGAGTGAAGATTGGATTTTTTTATATTTCGATTACTGTTGAAAAAGGATTTTTGACATTGACTAAAAAAATTAATGACGAAATACTATAAAGTTGGATTTTCATGTACAACCGAATAACAACAAGCTGAAGAGGAAGGAGAAAAAAAATTAAAAAACTAAATAACATTGAAACAGGGGGAAAAAAAAGGATTAATTATTACACAAAATTCAATTTATGTAATTTTAATTAAACAGATGAAGCTACCTCAAACTTCCAATTGTATTTATTTAATTCATATAATGGATAATTTTTTTAATTAATTCATATACTCATACTTAGAGGCCAGATGGCTGAAGCTCTGGCGAGTCCCAGCGGTGGCATGGATGCTTGTAGTGGTTCGGAATCCACTTTAAGCTGTAGGTGCCGGTCTATTATGAGTATTGGGCGTAGGGCTGACAAACCTACCTTTAAAGAGAACACTGTAGTGACAGAGAATTAGAGTTAATTGTATACTCAGACTTAACAATAGTGAAGTATTGTCGGATCCGTTAATTGTCAATAAAATCATCATTGTATTATTTATTACAAAATATCCTAGTACCATAATGTTTATTTTTTTCTAAAATTATCCATTTAAAATATAAGTACTATCCGTACGCGCATGTATATTATTTCAAATATTTAATTTTTTTCTGTAAAAATTAGGACAATTCAACTCACATGTTTAACATTTTTCCTTATATAATTCATTTAAAATGAAGGAATTATTTCGTTTGAGAAATACCTAAAATAAATTAGTACAATTATTATGGATGGTGTGATTTTTCATTAACCTCCAACAAAATAATACATTTTCAAATAATTGAATAAAACGCAAAAAATTCCCACTGATGTTTACTGTTCAAGTAGGATGGATTTTTTCGTGTTTAACTAATAGCATTTCACCATTATAAAAACAAAAACAAACCAATCCGAAAAAAGTCGCATAGGAAAACGATCAACCCTTATTTATCTCCGCCCCTCAATCACTCGCTTTTGTGGGAAAGTTGCGAAAAAATTAGCTTTTTGTCGGATTTTTTTGTCAACAACTTCATATCACTTCCATTTAATGATCCGAATCATTCTATTGTTCTTGTCCGTGTGAACTAAAAGGCAAGTGTAAGATTTTGTGGGGAAAAAACAAACAAAAAACGGGTTAGTATTTGTGTAGAATGTTATTAGCGTACCACTAGTAACTCGCCTTAAATTAAAAAAATAATAAGTTTTCAATTTTCAAGTGCTAAAAAAGATTTTAGGTTATTTATTCAGTGTAAAGGTGGAATGAAGCAATTTCTCTTTATTTTATTTTGCCGCATAATTGTTGATTTAGAATCATTTTTAATGCAAATTTGAAAATAAAATTTTATTTAATTTATTCGTGAAATATTTTTTTATTTTTGTGTATTAAAATTCCTTTATTAGGTGTAAATATTTACTTTATCAAAAAAGTCATTTAGGAAATAAAAATCGTATGTCTTTATAATTTTCCCAATAAAATTTTTTTTCATAAATAATATTTTTACTAAAATCGAAAATATGCGTTGTTAGAATTATGATCAATAAACATATCCTGTGTTATTTATTTTTATTATATAAATTTAAAGTATAAATTTGCACATTCTGGTTGGAATTCGAACTACAACGCTGAGAATTCATTGCGCCATACGTTTGAGATCTTCATACGTTACATCGCCGCTAAAAATGCATTCTCTTTAACTTATTTTGAAAAAAATAGTTGAAAATAAAGCAAGTGGTAATAAGTAATCAATAATACGCCGATCCTTGTCAATATTTTGGGTATTTATTGCAGGGTATTAAATATCTGTAAAACAACATGAAATCGCGATAAAATGATTGTTGACAGATGGTTTGGATTTCGTCGCTCTACTGTCATTTTTTGCATACTTTAGGCTAATTAGACCGGTTACGGCAGTTTAACGGGGATTCCGAGCCACTCACAATCACCTATGCACTTCGAAGATTAGAACCCGAACCCTGTGGTGCCAAAGGCCAGAAAGCTAACCAATTGGTCATCAGGTCGCATTAAAAAATGGAAGACATCAAAAGTGAACTTGTGTTTGCTGGAGTGAAAAAAAAAAAAAAAATAAAAGATTTCCCAAAATACTTTTTAGTTCAAAATTAAGACCAAATGTTTGCACGAGTTAATTCGTGGGGTAAAAATACCAAATATGAAATACTAATAAACACGTAAGAGCCCAAATAAAAGGTTAAATAAAAATTTTACAGGGAGTATTCTAGGGAGAAATGGATATTGAAGTACGCTATTTTCTAAACTTTCGATTCTTTTCTATAGGCTATCTCTGAAGTAATGGAAAAATTTTATTATTAAAATGATTTTACTAGAAATATCTAACTATCTAAGTAACTCCCCGGCACTAAAGTTCATGTTGGACCATGGCCTCCCTAACAATACGACTCCAAAGTCGTCTGTCTCGAGCTTTGGTTTTCCAATGTGTGATCTTTAGGTTCTTCAGATTCTTTTCCACTTCATCAATCCATCTCTTCTTTGGCCTTCCCTTTTTCTTTGATCCTGGCACTTCCTCTTGAAAATCTTCTATGTGCCTCTGCTATCATCCATTCTCTCTGTGTCCCAGCCATTGAATTCTCTTTTTCTTTATATCATTTATGATATCCTTTTCACTAGATATCGATATATGTAACATTAATTTATCGTTACTTTTAAAAAGACGTAGGTTTTCTAAAATTCTATGGGATATGAATGTTTTCTTATATTTATTCTGGTGTTTTAAGAAAAGTTATTAAAATTCTTCCAAAAACATAATGCCGCTATCATTTTCTTACCTTCAAATAAAAATATTACACCGTACAAAAAGACGTTTTACAAAGAAGAACCTTGGAAAATTTCCATGAAAATTTCTTTTAACAGGTTTACGTAGGATTTTGAGTCATAAAACTAACAAAATGCGTTGAGAAAATTGCATTTTCTTTAAAAATGTTTAATAAATTTTTATTTACATGCATGCTTAAAATTTTATATGGGTTAAGTTTGTCCCATCGGTTGTTACATTTTTTATATAGATATTTTTTTTTGTTGAAAAATTATGCGCCTATGTACAAATTACGCATAGACCACAACTATTACTACTACTACACCAGGGCTGAGTTGCCCCTTTACAGTTTGGGAATGATGTGAGTGAGAAGAAGTCTGATTGGGTTCTGTGACACTACGGCTTAAAGTGGATTCCGAACCACTACAAACATCCACGGCACCGCCGGAATTCGAAACCTGTGGTACCGAGCGCCAGAGCGCTAGCCACACACGTTGACCACTGTCGAGCGATGGACAATGCTTTCCGGAAGAACCTTCGGCACTTGAGGGCTTTATAGAGTAAAACTCGGGCGACTCCCACCCTATAGTTTATTTATCGACGCGTAACATTTTACACACGTTGCTACAATCTCCGCTGAATCTCCTCGTTTCTGAGAGTTATAAATCGTCCTCTGAAGCCCTGATTTATCCTAGCTACTCAAATTATCATTGGACCACGAGTCCGTTGATATTGAATAGGGCCTTTTATAATACATTTCAATAACTTTTATACACTGAGGTAAAAAAAAAAAAAAAAAAAACATTGATGTGTTTTTGTTGCATTAACGTATTTCTATTCATTTAAATTAGAATTTTATTTTTATAATTATACTTCAACAAACAAAATTCAAATGAAATATTAACTATTATTATCTAGTTTTCTTTTCATATTAGACCTTGGGCATGAATTAGGGCTTAGAATTACAGCTTGGAGCTCATTACTTGGGATTTACTTTTTATATTATTTTTTAATGGTATATCGTTATGGTTTTTTTTTTTTTTCTTTGGACTTATACATGATTATTTGTTAATCTTGTGTGTGACTCATCCTCAGTGTCTTGCAGAACGGGATGTTCACCTCATGAGTAATCTAATCATGGATGGAGGGAAAGGGTCAGCTTCCGTTGTGATTGAGCACTCGTAGGTAGAAATCTGATTTGGCTTCGAGTCGCTAAATAACGCTCTACGATCATATTAGACCGGGACCTATGGTTTAAAGGTGGATTGCGAACCACTACAAATATCCATGCCACCGCCGAGGCTCGAACCCGAAATCTGTGGTACCTCGCACCAACCACTCGGCCCCTTTTAAAATGAAAGAAACATTGGCAACAAACATCTATGGTACCGCTGGCATCCGAACCCGAAATCTGTGGTACCGAGCATCAGAGCGCCAGTCACTCGTTCTCAGGCACTTATATATTAATCGTTAAAAGATATGAGTTAAAAATTTCCATATCTAATTAAAGAGATGCATTAGATAAATAAGGTTTACCATAAAAATTCGTGTTTTATCCATAACAATTAAAAATTATTAATTTAAAAATTTATATATTTCATGACAAAAAATTATATGTTTGCTTGAAATTAAGAAGAAAAATCAAGCAATATGTTTTAATTGATTTTGTTTACACATATAAAAAAATCTTCAATGAAAAAATCTACATTTTCTGCTTTTGTATATCCACTGTTTTAAAAAGACACTTTTGGTAATTGTTAATTTCTCTTGCAATATATAATAACAAATAGGATTGGCAATATATAATAACAAAGGCAATGCTTTTTTTTCAAATTGATTTAATTTTTAAAAAAAATATCGATAAAAATTTGATTAAAAATCCATTTGTTAGAATTGTTAATTTAGGGGGCAGATAAATTTTCAAAATTTTTGTAAAAATAGTTAACAATAAGAAATAATTGGCATCGAAATACACTGAAGTGACAAAAGTCCTAGCAATATGCAAATTTTCAGATCGGCATCGCTTTTAAAATAAATGCGCAGTGCTTTCGCAGAGCTTTCATTTCTGTTCAAGTTATTCATGTGAAGGTTTTGACGCTGGCACCGCACGACGGGAATTATCTGACTTTTGAACCGGAATGTTAGTTGGAGCTAGACGCATGGGTCATGCCATTTTTAAAATCGAAAGAAAATTCAACAAAGATCTATGGTACCGAGTGTGCCGAATGAAATTTCAGGCATAACATCCACCATGGACAGCCCTTTTAAAAGTGGTCGAACCGCCTGCACTTAACGACCGAGACCGGCGACGTCTACAAAGAGTCGTAAATTCTGGTACCTCGCAAGCAACACTGCGTCAAATAACCGAAAGAAATCATTGGACGTACAAGGGACTTGTCTGTTAGAACTGTGCGAAATCTGTGGCTATTCCAGCAGAAGACCGACTCGGCCCCTTTACTGACAAAACGACATCGCTTGCAGCGACATCTCGTGGGCACGTGGCATCGGTTGGTCCCGAGATGAATGGAAAACCGTGGCCTGGTCCGATGAGCCCCGATTTCAGTTGGTAAGAAACTGATGGTAGGGTTCGAGTGGTACCGCTGGCAGACCCCACGAAGCCTGGACCGAGCAAACTGCCAGCAAGGCACTGTTCAGCTGGTGGTGGATCCGTAATGGTGTGGGCTGTTTTCCATATCATGGACTTAAAGGTCCTCTGGTGCGACTGGACCGAACATTGACTAAAATTATGTTGTTTTATCATAAGCCATTCAAAAATTACTTAATGTACCCAAAAACGATGGGACTTTTATGGATGACAAAAATGCGCCATGTCACCTTGAAATTACAACTGTTCGCGATTGGTTTTAATTGAACATTCTGGACAATTAAAAAATCTTCAATGAAAAAAATCTACATTCTCTGCGACATGTATCCACTGTTTTATCGAGCATTTTGGAATCATCGTTAATTTTCTTGCCCAAATAATAACAAATCAACGCTTTCACAATTATGGACGTCTATCGAGGACAGCATGACTCAAATTATTAATTTAAAAAGAAGACTTCCAACGATTTGATTAAAAATCCATTTGTTAGAATTGTTAATTTAGGGGGCAGATAAATTTTTCTAAGTTAAAATTTTTGTAAAAATAGTTAACAATAAGAAATAATTCTTAAGTTGCGAAATATACTCTCACTGTAAGTTATATGGTATCCGCATACAGCAGTTTAACGATTATATTATTTTTCACTTAACTGTAAAAATTTACAGTAAAAATGTATATGTAAAATATATTGTCTTATTACTACTCCCATAATACTAAAAAGCATTATTTCGTCATCGCTTGTTTTGTCGACCTCTTTGATCTTTGCTTAAGCAAGGTTTTCTGAAACTGATTCTAATACTAAAGCTCCAACGAACACTTTTTTTTTTTTTGCTATTATTGTCCATTGTTGTATGTTGCAAACAGCCCACCGAGGTATGGTGAGATGAAAACGAGTCTTTTAGAACTGTATTAATATCAGGTTTTCCTTAAAAAATATATTTAAATATATATTTTCTTCATTTAAATTACAATTTTATGCAACTTCTCCTTTTAGTATTGCTGTGCACTTTATAATGAATGAATTATTTTGTATTTTCATACAAAATTTCTAGTTTTAATATTTTATGTGTTACACATTTTTAGAATTAGGGTTATAAATAACGCCAATTAAAGTACATATGTTCAGCATTTTGAAAAATGTTAAAACTCTTTTGATTATTATTGTTAGTTATTTTTGATGCCGCAGCAATATTTCAGCAATGACAGTTTATTCTAGTGTAATATAATTTTTTTAAATTAACTACCTATAAATTGATAGTTTTTTAATTAAACAGTTTTAATAGTTAATTTATAGTTTATAATTTTTTATTTAAATTATAAACTATAAATAATTACATAAAACTATAAATTAAATTTAAATTAACTATAACTATAAATAATTATAAACTTAATTTAATAATTATTTATAGTTAAATTATTATATTAAATTTTAAATTATTATTATTAGTTAAAATAATAATAATAAGTTAATCAAGTTAAGTTGTATTATTTGTTAAATAATTAATAACAAACTATAATAATAATAATAATAGTTTAAATTTTATTGTAAGTTTAATTTTAATAATTAACTATAAATTAAATTTATAGTTTTTTTTTAAATTAAACTATTCGGTGAGCATGCGCAGTTGAAAGGAAGGAAGCAAAGTTAAAAACAATTACATCGGCAAAGTTTTTTTTTTTTTTTTTTTTTTGATAATTATATATAGTTATCTCCTTTGAGAACATGCACGTTTAAAAAAATGCGTCTGCTTTAAATACGAATTCATGGACTTTAAAGCAAAAATGCTGATTCGTTGTTAGAAATCAAAAAGAGATATATTTTCGGAAAAATATTTGCCAAAATCAGCTGAGTAATTGATGCGATTTTTTATGAAGATATAATTTTTTTAGGCATATGAAAAAAAAAATGTGGAAATACGTCTATGTCGAGTCATCTGTGGAAAAAAATTGATCAACAGATATGCAAAATACATAAAATGTTAATTTGTACATGCCATTATAATGAACATTCATTTTATATCAAAACAGCTTCATAAATAGATTAGGCTTGAGAAGAAGGAGTCCAGACCTGCAGAAATAAATGGCTGTGAGTTCTTAATTCTTGTAATTATTCAATTAAATTCAAATTTGTTTAAATTTTTAATTGACTTTATTATTCATTTTAAAAATTTTGTTTAATATTACTTGGTTGTCTGTCCCATGATTTTCTTTTCTGTGAAAGATACCTATAAAAAAGTTTCGATTGTTTATGAATAAAAAAAAATTCGTAAAAGAAAAAAATTTCCAAGAAATTTCATTTTCAAAGAAAATTCCTAAGAAAAACATTTTCTTTCACATTTTTTTTTTTTTTTTTTTTTTAATTTTTTATTCTTTCTTAGAAATTTATAGTTTATTTAGTTAGCGTTCAGATGCATTTTTTAAATCTAAATTTAGAATTTTGTGTGTTAAACACGATGAATTAACGTATTATATATTAATTTTTTTTATAAATATCCTTAATTAAAGATAAGATCAAAAAATATTGAGAAATTAGTAAAAACAGAAATGTTTTAACCAACTAAAAAATTTTTTTATTTTTTATTTATCATTTTTTTTTTTTTTGTGATTTAGAATTGCCTTATATAATAGTCTTCATTATGAAAATTGTTTGCTAACAGTGAATTTATTTTTTATTTTTTATTTAGAGAAATAATAAAAGAAATGTCGTTTTTAATAATTGAGATACGCATCATCTATTGTATAAAAGTGATTTTTTAAAATAATGCAAAAAACTTTGAAAACTTTTTTTTTATATATTCATCATCTTCATCTTTTATTTACCATTTTTTTTTTTTTTTTCTTCTTTTAAAAAAAGATTACGAAAAATATTTTAATTACTTTTATGAATACAAAATATTTTTTAAAGTTAAAATCGTCTTTCATAATAAAAATTGCAACAAAATTTTTTATTTCTATAATAATTTTTTTTTTTTTTTTTCTTTTCATTTGAATCCATTTTTTAAGTTAATATTTTTAAGTTAGGATTCTGTTTTTGATAAGGTTATTTATAAGTAAATTTTATTATTTGTTTTTCATTAAAAAACATCCGTTTTGTTAGATTTGTGGTATAATTTTTCTGAGAATACATTAGATCCTGTTTAACCATTCTTCAAAACAAATTACAGAAAACTGTGAAATTTCTCTTAAAATCTTACCACGTGCGAATCTTTTGTATCTTTGAATATTTGTAACAGAAGATTCCCTTTTTATATACATATGTTTTTTTTGTTTTTTTTTTTTCAAATTAGATTAAGATCTTCCTATTACACTTTAATGCATAATCCTCAAATTTTTGGCTATACCTTTGCTATTATGTTGTCAATTGTTATCTACTTTTATGTCAATCAATGTTAAGTGCATAAAAAATAATAAAATTCTTTCAATTTGCCTTAAAGAAAATTGGTTTTATTATGTGTATAATTCATAAGCCACAAGGCAAGAACGAATAATTAAGATAAAAAAAATGAATATTTTTAAATAAATTTTCCACCAAAATACTCTGTGACTGAAAGCTGCTCATTTTTCTTAGAAAATAAAGCGAATCACTAATCAAGATTCGTTTTATTTTCTAAGTGAATTAATTTGAATTATAAAAAAAAGAGTATCAGAAAAAATTAAATTTGAAGAATAATTTTTGTTAAAGCTATAAAAAATGTATGTGTAGAGATAAATTTAAATCCATTATGTATTAAAAACTAAATTTCTTTTTATCTTAGCAGAGAGTGCTTAAATTCTTAAACTTTAGTGAAATTTAAATTTTTAAATTTTAGTAAATTTGTTGCAAAAATAAATTAAGTGCAATTCCTTTAAAAAAATTTTTTTTTTTTTTTGGCTTCATATAACTAACCTTAAAATAGCCTTACCTTAAAATACACTCTAACTAATATTTTCTTTTAGATAAATATCTTCCCATGCATTTTTAAATGTTAATATGAGAAAAATAACAGTTTTTTTGCAAACCATTGAAAAAAATAGAAGTTCTTCAAAACATAAATTTTTTTCAAAAATGAAATTGGTGAATTTATTTATTTATTTTAATTTTTTTTAAAAAAGGAAATTGGTGAATTTTTGCATAAATAAATATTTTTTAATGCATTATAATCCTATAATAAAACACGTATTCATGGTATGTTAACTATTATGGCTTACAGCCTTTTTTAACTGGTAGAACAGTTAAATATATATATATATATATATATTTTTTTTTTGCAAACCATTTTAAAAAAACAAATGTTTTTCAAAATATACATTTTTCTCAAAAAATAAAATTGGTGAGTTTCTGCAAAAATAAAAATTTGTTTAATGTAATCCTATAATAAAACACGTGTTCATGGTATGTTACCTAGTATGGCTTAGAATCTTTTGTAACTGGTCGAACACTTTATCGGATGTTCATGTTCTGATGATGGAGAGTGGATATGCCTTGCAAAGAAAGTGTTCGACGCCCGAGTAGCTTTGAAAGGAACCGCTCTGGGGGTTGTTGCTGTTTCCTGCATTGCTGGTCGAAAAAAGACGAGGTTTTCTCGTCTGGCACACTGTCTGTTTTTCGGTGTCAGATAAGGTCTGGGAGCTTTGTCTCGTTGCCTCTCATTGGTTTAATGCTCATTTGTGAAGATTAGGTGTATCTTTGATTATGTATAATACATTGTCTACTGTTATTTTAGCTGCAGACTTTTTTGAAGGATGTGAAAAATTATTTTACTTGTTTTTGTTACTTTATATCAATTTATTACCGATAACAGCTCAACCAGTCAGGAAAAAAGTTGAAGAAATAATAATAATAAAATTTAATAATAAATGCCTGGGCGGATATACATGTTACCTATAAAGTTTAGAATTTACTGTAAGAATAAAACGCATAATTAACAGTAATCTTAAACAAAAAAGAACTTACATAGGTTTTAGTAAAAGTTTCGATAAATTGCAATTACTGTTTTTTGTTTCTAAAATAAATTTTTAGAGCCGGATCGCCGAGTGCTCTGACGCTTGGTGCCACAGGCTTCGGCTTCGAGGCCAGGCGATGCCATAGTCTTCCTAGAGATCCGGTCGTCTCTCTCTCTATATATATATAGGTCGTATGCATGTATGTATATATATATACATTCGGTGCATGTTTCTATGTATATATATTTGGTGTATATATACATATATATATATATATATATGTATTCTTATATGACTGTGGAGCTTTGGGTGTAAGGCTGACAATTATACCGTAAAAAAAAATACTTAGACAAAAATCTGTCTCGAAATCTGCCAGTAGGCAGCCTGGTCTTGGCCCACCATGGAGCTGTTGCGCAGTTGAAGTAGAAGGAAATAAATTTGTATTATTGTTTAAGAGAGATATAAAAAAAAAGCGTTAAGTATCTCATCATTATTTAAAAAAGGTACTTTAATTAAAAATATAACTATTATAACTGAAAAGATTTACTTATTTAACCACTTTAATTTTTAAGAAATCGAAAATCAATCAGGTTTTAGAAATACATTTTTTGTATGCTTATATGGAAGTAATTTATTTAATTTGTATCTTATAATTATTCATTGTTATCTCAAGATTTACAATCATTAAAAATCTAAATTTTATTATTAATTTTTAATTTAGCTTAAATCTGAAAAAAAAAATTACATTGAATTCCTTTAAAACCAAATGCTTTTAAATAAGAAAATTTTATAAAACTGGAAATAAAAAAGGAGGTTGTGTCTTTCATATCAGTTTCAACATTTTGTAGATTTAATCAACTTTTTAATATTCAAATATCATACTTAGAATGTAATCGCATTAATTAAAATTTTATATTGGCTAAAAAAATTTATATTCGGAAAATGTTTCGTATAAAAGTTATGAAAACAATTTATGGAATGCAATTCTAATTCAATTTTTAACCGCACACGCTAATCTAAAACGTATTGAAGGAAAACTAAGACACATTACATTATAAGATATCTAACAGGCACGGTTAGGACAATACTGAATTTATCAATTCGGAAGATTTTATCGTGTTAATGCTATTTTTACGATTTAATAGGATAATGCGATATTATAATGGAGAAAGGAATTTTCCCAGAAAATTCTTTCAAATCTGTATATATATATATATATATATATGAAATATACATATCTATATATATAGTAAGTCGAATTGGCGCAGAGATAAAGAAACAGACCTCCGACCGCATGGTTGAGGGTTCGAATCTGAATTCTACCCAATTCCCGTTTTTCTATTTTTCATAGCCGAATGGTAGTGAATGTGGGATTTGGCTGAAAAGTACTTGGTTCGATTCTCGGTGTGGTTCGCGTTTATGAGGAGTTATGTTCTAGGCTTTTTTTTTTCAGGGGCCTAATGGCGGAGTGGCTAGCGCTCTGGCTCTCGGAATCACAGGTAACGGGTTCGAATCCCATGCCTGTTTGTAGTGGTGCCCATGGATGTTTGTAGTGGTTTGGAATCCACTTTAAGCCGTAGGTCCCGGTCTCCTATGACTGTAAGAACGTCATGCAGCCAAAGTCAGACTTCTACCTACGGGTACTCCATCCCAACTGAAGCTGCTTCCTTTCCCCTTCAATCATGAGTACGTATGGGCTCGTGGGTTTGGCCAGCCAAGTGGGATAAGAAATAACAACAATATATATATATATAATTCTGGCACTCGGTTCTCATTTGAGGTTGGTGTCTCTGAATTTAGGAGCCTAACGGCCGATGCCACAGGTTTCGGGTTCTAGTCCCGGCAGTGCCATGGATGTTTGGTTCGGAATCTAGTTTAAACCGAAGGTCCCGGTTTAATATGACTGTAGAGTGTTGGGCGTATGGCTGGCAACCCTATCCTGTAAAAAGAAACCAAAAATCTGTTTGTAGGCAAACGGCCTTGGCCCACCATGGGCTGCATTGCCAGGGAGTATATATATATATACATATTAAAAATATTTATAGGAGGCAATATCATTAACTGTTTGTGGTACCGGTTAAGAATCCTTAAGGAAAAGAAGAAGTTTTTCTAGCAAATAGGAAAAGTCAAATTGTCTTGCAAGTACTGCTTTATGTTTTCGCCGTGGTTTTTAAATTCAAAACTTTTTTCGTTTCCATTATATTAAACGTATAAGTCATTTTTTTATGTAATTTTGACGCTGAAAATATTCTTCAAAAATGAAAAAGTTTTTGTTAGTTTTATACGATTGATAGAAAAGCATAATTTGATTGGTCTATTTTATGTCAGAGAAACCACGCGAATTGTCCCTGGGTTATGCGAGATCTTTCACTCTTTTCATGCCGATAATTATTCCTACGGGTAATTTACAATTTATTGGTTTATTGAATAATTTTGGAATTATTCTCATCTTAAATTAAAAATCAAAATAATTGATTCTTGAATTTAAAATCACAGCCCTCATGATATGTTCTTTTGTTCAATTTCTATCTTCAAAAAACATATTTTGACTATTTAAAATTTTTTCACTATAAATTTGATAAAAAAAATTTTATGTAGCAAATATATATTTTATATTTAAATACATTTCTAATTAAAAGCTAATTTTTTTAATGAATAAATAATTTTAAATTTGCAGAGAAAATATATTAATTAGATCATTTACAAAATGTTTATGGATTATTTAAATTATTTTCATCTTGGAAAACACATTGTAAAGTATAGCGAAAATAAAAATGCCTATATTTATTTATAATAGCATATTTAACATCTCTTATTTACTGTACATAATTGCTTTTTCTATTTCTTTAACAATTGTTATAATAATTAAAGTTTAATAAAATCAATCAAGTTTTCTAAAGACGAAATGAAAAATTCTGTCAAAATTGAAACTTAAAGTATAACTTTAAAATTAAAGTATATATCCATATAAAATTCATGTATATATATATATATATATATGGATTTTTTGTGTTAAAGTGTAAAAATTGTAAATTCTTATCCTGTTGTTAATTCTAGCTACAAAATTTAATTTAAATCGATTGAAAAAACGATAGCGAATATTTTTAATCAATTTAGCTAAATATTTTTGACTTTTTCACAATATTTTCTGTTTCTAATTTTTATTTTATATATAGTGCATTTATTTTTCTTTAGAAATTAAAAAATAAGAATAAAAATTATTTATTTGTGTATTGTAAATAACTATTAAATAAAAAAATTGTTCGTATTATGAATCGTTTTCCCATTATAATTACGTCATAACAAAATCTCGTTTTTATAAACGTTTCTATTATATTTCTATGAAGAAATTCAAAAACAAACATGAAATTTAAAAGTGAAACTGCTATTTGAATTTTTTCTTAGCCATTGTATTTTTTTTTAAGTGAAAAATAGATTGAACAAAAACATTTCATCTTGTCAGTGACTCGTCTTTATTTTATTATTATTATTTTATATACCAACTAATAATAATAATAATAATTCAATTGTTACCCAAATCACGCACCTCCATCCAAAAATAGCCACCATGCTATAAACGATTTTGAAGTGCGATTATGAAAAAAAAAAAACAATTGCACTCTCTGAATGAAATGTCATTGGTGTCTCCTGACAATGATAGAATCTGTGGAACCCTCCAATTGAAACCGAATGCTTCTTTGCCATTCCATTCTTCCCTACTCTGTTTTGATGTACGTTAAACTTCTTTTCTTGACAACGTTGTTTTCACGCATCAATTGGTCGCAAAAACATCGAACAAAAATTACTGTTAAATCGCTTCTTTTGCTTCAGCGAAAACGTCAAATTTAATTTTTTGTACGAAATTGTGGCTGTTTGGTTTCTGGAGCATATGGATTGCTTGCTGTTCTACAGACTGGAGGCTAGTAGCGGAAAACGACATAAGATTTTTTTATTTTTTTCTACTTGTTGAGATTTAACTTCAAAAAAAAAAAAAAAAAAAGTCATGCTTGGCTGGCATTTCATATCTCTTTGTTTAATCATTTGTCGCTCATGTGCACTGAACCACTAGTTCCTTCCTAAAATAAACGCCTGGAGATAATACTCTGATAAGACTTTTAATTTCGAAAGGGTTGCTTTTCGATATCAGCCACAGATAATTTAGTGCTATTACGAAAACATTTATAAACATATCATCGAAAGGATACATCGTAAAATGATCGAATACAATTATTAAAATAATTTGATATTAGATAAAAACAATAGAAACATAAAATATTTGATTAGGGTGGATGATATACCAAAGCAAAATTAAATTCTGATTTGTAGCAATTGCCTTAGGTCATTGAAATTTCTTTTCAATGTTTTATGTTGTACAACAAAAGAAAATCACTATTAATATTCTTAAATAATCTATTTATTATAATAACTATCCATGTTATCTAATTTATTACTCTATTCTCAACTATGACAGTATATTTTGCAAATACTGTAAGGACCATAAGACAATATCTATCGCAAATACTGTAAGTACTATAAAGTGAACCATAAGACAATATATTTTGCAAATACTGTAAGGACTATAAAGGGAACTATAAGACAATATATTTTGCAATTACTGTAAGGACTATAAAGTGAACTATAAGACAATATATTTTGCAAATACTGTAAGGATCATAAGATGGACAATATATTTTGCAAATACTGTATTATGGTCTTTTTACTTGGTCTTTCCTAATTTTCTGAAAAATTGTTTATTTTTTTAGTCGTTCACAAAGTTCTATTTATTTTTAAAACGAATTGGCTATTGTCTATATCAGAATTGGACAACTTAATACATTTTGGAAGTTAAATTCAACTTGTCACAATGAGTGTCTTGTATTTTTTAATATTTTTTTTAGAAAAGTTCAATAATTTTTAGAAAAGTTAAATTTTTCAATAATGAAATCCTCACTTAACTGTCATGTCTCTTATAGAAGTGAAATTGCATAACTTATTTTGTGTTTTTCTTCGGAATTGTTACGATGGTAACATAGTTGCTGAGATATTATTTGAAGTGTCCCATTTGGTAAGAAGGTATATAGTTAATTTAAAAAAATGTTGTGAAATGTCCTGTTAAAAACGAGCAATTGTATGAAATTGCAGTTTTGAAAGCAGACCTGATACTTGGTTTGATTAGAGTATAGATCAAACCAGGTGTCCATCTTCGGTCTATACTGATGCAAATGTGTTTTTTCTTCTGTTGCAGATCTTCATGCACAAGTCTGCGATGCAGCACCACTCGAGGGAGGCCCACCGCGGCGACATCAAGCCCTACCAGTGCCAGCAGTGTCTCAAGTCGTTCTCCTCCAACCACCAACTGCTGCAGCACATCCGCATCCACACGGGCGAGAAGCCCTACAAGTGTTCCTACTGCGACAGGAGATTCAAGCAGCTCTCGCACGTACAGCAGCACACCCGCCTGCACACCGGTACGCATCTCTCCTCCATTTGCTTCCTTTGCCTCATCCTTTTTTCTTTTTATTGCTACACGTTACAATGGTATAACGCCTTTGTAATGTCTTAGGCTGAGGAAAACTAATACATTTAAAAAAATTGTAGTTTTATTTATACACTGGAACATTAGATGAGTGAAGTGGACCGGGTAGTCGATTTCATTCGTCATGTATTATAATGTGTTCCTTTGAAACAATGTAGACGAAAAGTTTCTTGTTTAAAATATAAACATGTTTATAAATTTATTACAGAACTACTATATCATTTATCGTTATCCCGTCTCAACCTATATCTTCTTTTTAGCTCTCTGAAACCAGTGGCCTTCTTACTTTACTTCTTCTGCTATTTGATTAATAAGTTTTGGTATATGTCGCGATGGTTTAACTGTTTAAAGTTTTAGTTTTTTTTTTGTCAAGCCTAACGATTTAAGTAATGTTGAATTTAAAAAAAAAAAAATTAAGAAACTGGTAGATTTTTTTTAATAACTTCGACTCCACCTTTTTTATTATTTTTTTTTTTATGCTCAAGCTGATGTCTGTCAAGTTCTAACAAGTACATTCTGTAATGTAATGAGTAATTTTTAATTAAAAGGACAGATAAATATAAACTAACACATTTTTAAAATCGCATGACATATAGTTTAACAAATTCGGCTAATTATAATCAGAGTAATTGGTAAGTCTGTTGATTACTGCACATTTTATTCACATCTTCAAATTAGCCACCTATTGTACACTAAAGTGAACCTTCCGAAAAGAAGATGTTCCATTCATTTCTTTCTAAAATGTGATGCCTTTGTACCCGCCTTCTTCGGAGAACTTAGCGGCTCGCTGTTAACGAAACACAAAACAGCTCATCTGCGATCATGCAATCCAACATGGCAGAGTCGATTCAAAATAGCTTGAATCGAAACTCTGGTGCTGGCTGCTCTCTGAAATGTAATGGCTGTCTGCCCTTTGAAGTACAGTGAAGAGGTATTATTATTGCGGTTTCTTCTGACCGTTGTGGTTAAATACCAATCCTCGCTTTTCGCTATTGCATGCATATGACCTTGTCTTGAACATTTCAAATACCGAATCCGTAGTCTAATCTGCGCAATTCAACCTTTTTGAGGAAGGGGTCAAATTTAGTTCATTATAATTTTTAATACTAGCCCGAAGATCACTAAGTTAGTGGTGTCACTTCGAAATCCCATTGATGTAGTAAAAATAGCAGCAATAATGTGGGAACACCGAAAAATTGTTAACCGGAAAACTTGACAATTACCCCTCCCCTTCCCCTCCCTTTTTTAAGTCTTTAAGAAGATTTACGTTTACTCATACGTTTACTCAGGTCATACCATAGATACCTGATAGTTGTGCATAGCCATTTTCATCATTACTCTCATTTAAAGCAATTGAATAAATTTCTGGATACTTGAATTTATTACGTATTTGTGCGGAAATAGTGCTTTCTAATTCTAATACTCGATCTTTAACTTAATGGTAACTCATTTATACATTTTATAATCAAGGTTTTTTCTTTAAAATCTACTAACAAAGCATTCTAAAAAAGGCTTGTTTTACATAATCTCTTTCTGAAAGAGGTTACCCATGTCGAGCAATGCAATGGACTATTTGAAAACTTCTTCTTCTTCATTGGCGCAACAGCTCCATGTTGGGTCATGGCCTTCTACCTGCTGGCAGATTTCGTGACAGAAGATGTTTTCGATTTACAGGGTAGGATGGTAGGATGGTAGGATTGTCAGTCCTACGCTCTATAGTCATATTAGACCAGGACGTATTGTTTAAAGTGAATTCAGAACCATTGCACCGAGCGTGAGAGTGCTAGTCATTTGGCCATCAGACCCTTACTGGATAAGCTAGCTGCAATAATGTAATATGTTTTTTTTTTAGAAAATATTTTCTATATTGTCTCTTTTTTTCGTCTGTTCAAAAATAGATATTTGAGGGCAATTTTTCAAAATGTCTTTTTACATTGTGTGTACGTGAAGTAACTTTCCTCACAACTTATACACCCAGTCTTTTTAACTTCTTTAATCACACCTTATTTATCCAAATCTTCCTATCTCGCATAGCCTGGAATATGTATTGTTTGTTTCTATTCTTTAACCTCCGACATAGTACAGGTCTACAGCTATAAAATATATAAAAACTATATAATATTTATATATAAATTAATACTATATTAATATAATATTTTTATTGATATTTATGTATAAATTATATGATATTTAGATAAAGTTGAATAGTGAAATATTTCTAGGCTCGTACGCCATGACTGCCAATGAGTTTGATTCTGTGAACTGGTACATTCTTTCTACGATGCAGCGAATACTCACGCGTACGTATGCGCACCAAGTTTATCAACCGACTGTCATGAGTCATACACAGGTTCAATGATACGATCGAAAATCAGTTAGCCAGCATCCACTTCGAAATTTTTAAATATTTAAATTCGACATTAGGTAATTACACTTTAATTTTTCGATTGTCTATTGTCTGTCCTATCTTTTATGATACGAAAACCAACGCGTGGATCAAAACACTTTCGTGGTCTGTCGGTCATGGGTTCGTCACCACGGGTCTAGAAACTATATTTTAATAGTTTACGAAGTCTTGCTCTAAAACGAATTGTTTTTGATCGGTCTCTTAACATATCATGATGTGATGTCAAATTATAAGTATCCTCTAATTGTTTTGAGACATGTATTTTGCAGCGCACAGCGTGAGAACCATTGAATTCCTTTCATTACATTGTTTGATGGCTCAAATGAACGTTGTTAACAATTGCTCAATTACCGAGATAAAATATTTACCAGGATATTTAAAACGTTCCAAATATTATTGCGCAAGCAAGCCTTTTTTATATAGCAATGTCGCTTTTATTATTCTGAACTTCAAGCATGATTCTGAAATTATTTGTACAAATTTATACAACTATATTTTACTGATTATTTTAATTATATAAGCGAAATATTTTAGGCCTGATGACCGAGTGACTAGCGCTTTGACGCTCAGTGCCACAAGTTTCGGTTCGAGACTCAGTGGAATCATGGGTGTTTGTAGGGGTTCAGAATATATTTTAAACTGTGTAGGTCCCGGTTTAATATGATTGTAGAGGCTTAAGGCTGACAACCTTACTCCGTAAAATGAAAAATATCTCCTGTCTCGAAATCTGCCAATGGGCAGATAGCATTAGACCGCTATGGGGTTGTTGCACCACAATGGCGTTGTTGAATAAGCAATATAACTTATTTTGAAAAATAGAAGGGGATAATTAAATTAATATATATTAAATAGTCCGACAATAATAATAAAACTGGAAGATTAATTTTCGAATTGTCCAGAAAGTAGTTTTTTTACACCAATCTGGGGCCAATAATTTTAAATAAACATTTTTTTTTTAAATGCTTATTATAATTAAACATCAGATTTGAATATATTAATATAAAATTGATTTTTTTTTAAATTTAAAATAAAAAAACAAGATAAATATTGAAGTATTGTTTTTTTTATTAGAACAGTTCTGGAGTTTGGAACATACAAATTGTGTTAGCATTCTATAAGATGCACCGAGAGATTTTTTGCTATAGAATTCTTTGACTAAAATTGAAAATCATGTATTTATTTTCGCATTATTAAATTCTCCACAAACTTATGGCGTCATGATGGCCAATTGGTTAGCTCTTTGGCCATTGGTTCCACAGGCTTCAGGTTCAAATCCTGGCCAGTAGCATGGATATTTGTTAGGGTTCGGAATCCATGTTAAACTGTAAATCTCTGTTTAATTAGCCTAAAGTCTGACTGTAGAGGGACCGGGAGTAACAAGGACCGTAGAGGGACAAACTAAACCTAACCAAAAGCTTATATCAGGTTAAATGATAAATTTGACTCGCTTATAAACTTCCCCTCTTTTATTTTCTTGCAAAGAGTATCACAAAATTTCAGAATTATTTTTCATGAAGCCATAATTTGGTTACATTTAATGTCTCGTTTATTTTTGCTATTTTCAAATAGCGAACATTACTAAAACAGCATATATGTAGCAGATTCAGAAATTCTTTTGTTTTAAGTTAGATATTTTTATAGATATATATAAATCTTAATAATATTTGAAATCCGTTGACAGCCAAAGCATATATCTTTACAATCTATACTTCATTAAAGCAATTTTAAGATTTATGAATATCACTGGTTTAAATGGAAATATGAACGATATTTTGTTATATTTAATTTTCCTTCAGGATTCAGCGTTAATCTCTTCTAATTTTCTTGTCTTACTCAAGATCTTTCTAGAAATTTAGTCTTTTTTTTTAAGTAATCCATAATTTGTTCTGCATAGCTTGCTGGAGAAATGACCCAATCGAATTTCTCTTTTTAATTGATGGTAGCTGAAGGAAACTCGTTCAAAACAATGAACCTTTTATTCATTTGATCAAATGCGAGCTAAATTATGACGGCTTCTATACATATTTAGGTCAGCGAGACATTCTTTTATGTTTTGCATCAACGCCCACTAGCCAATTTTAAATGCTATTTGTATTGCATTATTGTATGGAAGCTTCTTTTAGTTTTTCTTGCCAAAAAAGGAAAATATTAAAATTGCTCTTTGTGATTGGTTTGCTCAAATTCCAGAACTTTAGGATGTAAAATGATGTTGTTTTTTGATGTCGTTTTGAACGGTAAATTAGTTACCGATTATTCTTTAATTAGCACAAGTCATCGAACTCAAAAAAAAGAAGAATGGCCAATGAAGAAATCCTTCTGTTCATAATTGAAAATTCTTTTCTAATAAGATCAAATATTGTTTTGAAATTTTCAGTATTTTTATTTTTAAAAAGTGATCCTTACTATAAAATAAGCCAGTAGGCAGACGGCCTTGACCCACCATGGGGCCGTTGCGCCAATGAAGAAGATCCTTACTATCAAAAAAGCAATATTTGTTCAACATTATATTGTTAATATTTTTGAAGATTTTAGTTGATATTATCGAATATTTTTACAAGATTAACGATCTTTTTAAGCTTGTTATGTAGAACTATTCCGCATAAAAGTAATCCGTATTTTTCTAATATGACAAAATTTTTCTAATATCTACAAAATATGAGCTTCTGCATTATGTATGTGATGTACAAATTTTTTTTTTTTTTTTAAACGAATTTCAAATAAAGGACTCATTCATGTGTTTCATTACAAGCTTATAAGTAACTATTATTATTCATACAGTGAAATTAATTCAGTAATCTTACAGAAGGATTATGTATTTTAAGTTTTATACTTAAAAAACAGAGATGCAAGCAAATTAATGATTGTGTTTGAAAAAGATTTCTCCAAAAGTGACGGTAGATTATTTATGAATTATTAATTTGTAGTAATTTTTTATTTTATTGAAGATAAATTGTTTGATTTTCTTCTGAGAAAATTTAATTTAATAAATTTATTTCCAATAAATTTATTCACAAGGGATTCGCCTCATAAATATTAACTAGGATTTCATCAGTATGAATTCTTCAGCTTTCAATTCAATTGAGCTATTTGTAAACTAGAAGATTATTTTCCAAAGCTAAAAGTATTCTTCCATGAAATAATAATTTTATAACTGAATGGAAGAATTTTATTACTTAATGGAATTATCGGTTTTATATGCTCGCTGTATATATCACTCGATGCGAAATCCATGTTTCATAGGTACTCTAAAAGTTTGAATTAATTTGAAGTTTAAATTTTTTTTGGGGGGGGTGATTTTTCTATTTTCAGATTCATCGTTACGGCCCACACGTTCAGCAATCTCAATTTTTAATCATATTCAATAGTTTCATGGCATCGACAACTGGTCCCTAATTGTACCGAATTTTAACATAAATTCTTTTAATTTTAACTGTTTATTTTTTTTTTACCTTACTTTTATTTATTTTTAGTATTTTTTAAATTTTTTAGAGTTACCATTTTTCATTTTTAGAAATTTTATTTCTTTATCACTTACTAACTTTAAGCAGCCATTATAATTGTAAATTTATATATAAATTAAGATGAGGAGGTTAAGAGCCATTGGTATCCCCATTGGTACTTCGTAATCGGTACGCCAGTTAGGATTCTCCGAAATTTGATTTAAGAAATGTACTGCAAACTTTAATAACGACTTCACTCTTCATAAATAAAAATCTTATATTAACCATGTTATACTTTCAAAATAATTTCTGCTTCACGGGACAAAACGATTTCTGCAATTTCCAAAATTAAACAACATCCTTGTACCGAAGTTTCATTCAAATTGTAGATTTTGAAATATTTGTCAATTTTTTTACTTTATTCAACATCCCCTATTTCTCTATCCATGGTAACAGTGAAGTACTACAGTGCCACTTAATCCAGTATTCTTGTAATTTACCATTGTATCAGATTGGAACTGTTGTATGGATGTTCTCATAGTAATGTGTGTGTTGTTGTGTCTTTGCAGGGGAGCGGCCTTACAAGTGCCACCTTCCCGAGTGCAACCGGGCCTTCATCCAGCTGTCCAACCTGCAGCAGCACCTGCGCAACCACGAGAGCCAGGTGGAGCGCGCCAAGAACCGGCCCTACGTGTGCAACACTTGCGGCAAGTGCTTCGCCACCGACAGCAGCCTACGCACGCATGGCTCGAAAGTAATGAGCTGTAGCCAAAATAACGTAATACCCCATCCGTTTTGTAGACACTATCTAGTCCTTCTCTCTTACTCTCTCTCTCTTTCTTTCTATTTACTATCTTTTAATTAAGCTGGTGGTTGTATTTTTTAAATCATTTTAACGTGGAACATGTCTTTGGGAAGGGCCATGGTAGACATGAAAAGGCAACGAATCGCTACCAACTTTATAGAGTAGGGCTCTCTTCTGTTTGGTACTTATATATAATCAGGGATTTTCCTATAGGCTAACTAGGCTCCAGCCTAGGGCCTCAAGATCAAGAGGGGCCTACATTCAAATTGTTAGCAAAATTAGAATGACATTGTTCTAAAAACAGTAAACACTAAAACACTGAATTGAAAATAAGAAGAAATTATACACATATGAATAATAAACAAACATAATCAGTACTTTACAAACTTAAAAATGGGAGGTGAAAGGGCCTCATAAGTGGAATAGCCTCGAGCCTCTTTTCATCTAAATCCGGCCATGTATATAATAGACGATTATTATGAAACAAAGGCATTTCTCACAGTAAACCAAGTCTTAAAAGCAAAGTAAGATCAAGTTAACCACGGAAATTCTCAATGAATTAACTTCATGTTTTCAGAATTCTGGAACGTTTATGAGAGCAACTGTTGACTAATTACTGAAATTCTATTATTAAACGTGAATGTTCTCTGCACGTATAAAAACATTTATATGATGTTCGGAAGATGGCCATTCCAAAGACATTTTTCATGTTTTTTTAAATAACGGTAATCCTGTAGCACAAATGAAAAAAAATATGTTTCTTTTTTTAAGAAAACCTATTAATTTATTAATTTTAGATTTTATAATACGAATTGGCAAAAAAAAAAAAAGGTCAGAAATGTAAATTACACGACAGATTCTTGCAGTGTTTAGGAAAGCTTCATACAGTAAGTTCGTTACTTTAAGACTGATATGACTAAACGTGTATAATTCATGCGAAAAAGTTCTCATGAGGATCCAACTTTCTGACGATGTACCTAATAAATTGCCCTAGAAAGTCTTGGGCATTTCTAGGTATTTTCCTTCTTGGTATTTTTAGGAACCTTTTAGGTATAGAGCCACGTGGTTGTAGCAGCTCTAAATTGAAGAACTGTGTTCAATTTTAGTTTTTGTATTTCTTAAGAAACTTTATTTTATATTTAAAATCTTTAAATCTAATTTCCATGAACGGTCTAATCACTAAAAATATCGAAGGCCTTTGGATAAATTTGTAACCTGATAGATGTTTCGAAATGATATATTACATGCAGTTCTTCAGACTAATCTTGTACTGATATTTTTCTAGCATCAATAAATACAAGACTCATTTTCTCCAGGCTTAGTTCGCAGTGACTGCATGCTAAAATCAGCATATTCAAAGCGTCGTTATTACAATAGTATAGAAAGAAAAAAAAAATTAAAAATAAAACATTCTTTCGAAAATTAAACAAAATTCAAGACAAAATTTAATAACTGAAAGCATCTCCTTTTTTTTAATTATATTGTAGTGTCTCTATTTAAATGTGGCTGTCGAATATATTGCTGTGTGGTGGTTAAGCCTACCCCATTACCTGCACTGTCATAGTCTCAGTGCATATAAATATTGCAATTGCCTGTATTGTTGTCGCATTCACTATTGCTTTTTTAAAAATTTTATTTATTGATAAGATAAAAAAAATGTAATCATTTCATTGATATGTTGTAAAGCTTTCAACATTTATGACGTTGCGCTGTTTGTTACTTTGCTATTTGGTAGTTAATATCTTGTTGCTACGTTTACATTAAGCTGGGGTTTTTTTTCAAACAAACGGAGCTTTTATTCAATGGAGTTATTTTAATGTGAGAAATCATTGAATTTTATTACCATTGGAAATTTTATAAATCCTTAGCGAATAATGTTAACTATACCAAGGATTCTTAACCATTTCTGTTGTTCTACGGATACAGACCATGTAATCTTTTTCGGAATATAAATTTATGATGAAAACAGTAAGATTACAAAACAAACTAGTAGCATCAAATGCAATTGAAGTAATTAAGACATTAAGTAATTAGCACTCTGGCGCTCAGTGCTGCAGGTTTCGGATTCGAGTCAAGGTGGTGCGTTGAATGTTTGTAATGATTCGGTATTCACTTTAAACCGTAGATCCTGGTCTAATCTGACTGCAGAGTGTTGAGCCTAGTGCTGCAACCCTGTCCTTTAAAAAAGAAACCATTTCCAGTCTCGAAATTTGCTTTGGCTAACCATGGGGCTGTTGCGCCAATGAAGAAAAAGAATTAATATCTGTAGTCTGATTACAAAATTAATTTATGATTGGGTATCCCCAGTCAGAATGTTAATATTGATAAGTTAAATGGTTTGACATTGGTATTACAATCTGTTGCCATCTTGCCTATAGACTAATGATTTCTGTAATTTCAAAGGACTGTATAAAGAAAGCAATTTTTCAAAACTGTTGCTATTTCCGCAAGTAATCACAGACACAATTAATATTTCTGTAGTTTATAACGCATTTTTTTTCTTGGAGAAGATAATGTAAAATATATTAAGGTTATCGAGTAAATATTTTGTTATCTAATGCCCTGAGCCCTCTAAGTTATTTCTAAATTTTCTCTTTCCATTTATATCTAAATATATCCAGTTAAAAACTCCGTTCTTTATAGTAATTTAAAAATACTGATCAATTTGAAGCTATAAATACCTAATTTGCAATCTAAATAGAATATCAATATGACGCATAACAAACATTATTTTGGTTTAAAAATTCTTCAAATCGAGACTTCGCGTTATATTTCAGTAGCGGCGGTAAATCTGCAAAATCATTTCTCGGTGGATTTAAAATGCAAAGCTCGAGACTTGTTTTGAGTAATCAATGAATAATAATCCAGGTATCAGTTTCATTGTAAACCTATGGTAAATTTTCCACGCATCGCCGCACAGACTATTCCTAATGTTCTCATGATGTGCATTTCAATCAAATGATTCCATTGTATGATATTTACTACTAGTTTAATTCATTGTTCAGACATTTCAACTGCTGCATGGAAACGCGCATTTACCAACCTGTAGTTGTTTCTTATCCTACTTGGCCGACAACAGTATCTAGACCGAGTCCATGAACCCGTGTGTTTTCATGGAAAGGGGGAAGCTTCTGTTGCTATGGCCCTTAGGTAGAAGTCTGCCTTGGCTCCGTGCCTCTGAAGAAAGAGGGCAGGTACTTTTAGGGTACTTTTACGAGGGTATTTTTAGGGGGAATTAATCTGTATTTGCGTAGCGTACGCGAGAAACTATGCACGATTATCCACCAGGTAGTCTTACTAACGAGGCAAGATTCAGAGCATCACAAACGCAATTGAGTATTCTCATTTTATGACGACCTGATGGCCATTTGGCTAGCGCTCTGGCCTTTGGAACCACAGGCTTCAAGTCCAAGTTCTGTCTGTGGCATGGATGTTTGTTAGCAGTTCGGAATCGATGTTCAACTGAAGATCCCGGTAGTCAAAAGTGTAATAAAAGTAAGTAATTAGTGGGTGCCTAAAGTGTACAAAAAGTGACCGTAGAGCGGCAAACGAAACCAAACATCATCTTTTGAAACAGTGTCTACAACAAAGCCGCCAGCGAATTGAACCTCAGCCCTAATGCTTACTAAAGGCGCGCTTTGATTATGAGCCACGAGTCGGGCATTTACCAATCTAAAAGTTCTAGTGTGGAAAAGGAATAAAACATTTAGAAAATTGTGAAACTTTGAAACACTTAAAGCAACCAAATGAACCAATCAAAACCAAATAAAGGTTTGGTTCCTTTTTTTTCAGGTGATTAAAATTTATTTTATGTCGAAAGGCATTCGTTTTCTATTGTTAGATAATATCAAATGATTTTTTAAAATCCTTTTAGCGATGTATAAAAAAAATTTAGATCTAATATTTTTTTTTTAAATTGCAAAACCAATTTTCAAATACAAAACTGGTGCATATACTAAAATTTGTATTCAAAGATATAAATTTTTGATAAATGATCTGTTTAATTTCAGCTATTTTATTAATTTGGTACAAAATTCTCTTCTGCTATATTATTTCTTAAGATATGTAATAAATTTATAAAATCTTTTTTTATACACAACAATAAATTTGGGATTCAAATTTCCTTTTCTGTAATAATAAATTTTAATTAATTATGCTCTCGCTTTAGTGATTATTTTTTAAAAGAATCCAGTTTCAGAACAAATCTTAGTTTCTGAAATAAATTTAAGTCAAATATATTAAATCATGATCTGCCTTTGACGGATTTGCTCAAGAACGATTTTCTGTTTTATGTACTAAATAGGAAGGAACAAATGTTATTTAATCCATTGCAATTCTTTCACAATGAATTAATTAATGATAAAAATTACTATGATATTTTACGGAATAATATAGGGTAATTCATAAGTAAAGCTTCTTAATACAAGTTAATTTCGAGCGCGACTCGTGTATCAGTGGCAACGTGCGCTGCTCGTGAGCATTAGAGCGGATGATTCAATCCGCTGGCGGTTTTGTTGTAAACATTGTTTCAAAAAACGAGTCAGCAGAAATGTTCAGCATCTGGCCTCGTTACTCAGACTACCTGGTGGGAGTTTTCCGGGTTTTATTTCATACGATACGCAAATGCAGAGTAGTTGCCCCCTAAAAGTCCTCCCGGAAGGCACTATCCTCCTTCTTCAGCGACTCGGAACTAAGTCAGACTTTTGCCCCATCACAAAAGACGCGTTCCCATCCATCCATGAGTAGTAGACTACTCATGAGATGTCTGTCCCGCGCTGCAGGACACTGAGGATGAGTCACAACAACAAATCTAAACTTACAAAAAATAATAATGATTTCCTATAAAAAATAACAACGTTTTGAAATGTTTATATAAAAAAGAAAATATATGCTTTAAAAAATTAATATAATCGCTCGCTTATTAACATGCACGAAACGAGATATATCTTACAAAAACAGATATATCTCAATTTTCAACTACCATTTAGTTGAGTTTCTCACTAACTTACCTTGTTGCCTAACTCGTGGTCAAGTAGCAACGTACGCAGCTGGCGTGGATGAAGACCTTGTTCAAATCCTCTAAGAACACTGTCGTAATCTCTTTTCAGAAACGAGGAGACTCGAGGACGTTTCTGACACTATATGTTAAACACATTTTGCATCGATAGTCAGGGTGTCTAGTAAGTGTTTTCAGGCCTTTCTCCTATACAACAATACAACATGCAAATGCGGGGCAATTACTCCTAAAAGTACCACCAGAAAACACTTTCCTCTTCGCATCACCGTCAGTGGGCTGTTCTCTACGTACATAAGTAGTAGATGAGTTACACACATAAAAAAGCAGTTTTATTACGATAAATTTAATGTTAAATGTTATGATACATTATTTCGATTTAATTTAAATAAAAATCCCTTCTCAGAGTTTTTATAATTTGACATTTTGTTCTTTCTTTTATCCACAGAGAGGTTAATTGTGCATTTTATACGGCATAAGCGCTTTTATTAGGCCTGATGGCCGAGTAACTAGCGCTCTGGCAGTTAATGTGACTGTTGAGTGTACGGCTGACAATCCTACCCCGTAAAAAGAAAACGTCATGTTTCGAAATTTAGCAGAAGGCTTTGGCCCACCATGAGGCTACTGTGCCGTAGAAGAAATGCCTTTATTGGTTTAAAACATAATAGCAATAAAATATTATGTATTGTTTTATGCTTGAAAAGAGTACTTTTAATTTGTTTGGGCCGAATTTCAAGGAAAAGCTGGGCTCCACATAATATACACTAATTCAACGATAATTACTAAGGAAAAAATTTAATTTATAATCAACGATATTAACCATCAATTGTCGCTACATAATAATGCTTTATTTCATTTTGTGTAGTTCTTTTTTTCTTAATCATTGAATAATTCACAAAATTTTTATGCCTGAAATAAATTTTCATAGAAAATAGAAGTATAATAAAAACATGATAAACATAAAGATCATATATAGTTACATTTAAAAAAATAAATAATTATCTAAATTAAATTTCGTTGTTGAATAGAATTTTACAGTTTTACGTCGGGTTGCATTCGTTACTAACATCGATTGCATGTGGCCCTTGAGTTTTAAATGTTTGGTTTGTCGTTCTACTGTCATTTTTTGCACACTTTTGGCTAATGAGACCAAAACCTACTGTTTAACGTGGATTCCGAACCACTAACAAGCATCCATGCCAGGAATCGAACCCGAAGCCTATGGTACCACTACTACTATTACTACACTACACCACATCACTGTGTCTAGAGTTTAGTTGCCCCTTTACAGTTTTGGGAATGACGTGGGTGAGAAGAAGTCTGATTGGGCTCTGTGACGCTCTACGGTCATATGAAACCGGGACCTACGGCTTAAAGTGGATTCCGAACCACTGAAAACATCCATAGCACCGCCAGGATTCGAACCCGATACCTGTAGCACCGAGTGTCAGAGCTCTAGCCACTCGGCCATTAGGCCCCAAGCTTCTGGTACTAAAGACCAGAGTGCTAGCCAATTGGCCATTAGGCCGCTAAGATTTAGAGGATACAATAGTAAAAATTGTTTTTATCAACGAATTTTGCTGTCTTGTTTTCATCTAACCTACGGAAAACAACAATTAAAAAGAAGCTGTATTTAAATCATTCTGCAGGTGCAAATTATTTAAATTCTACTGAATTCAGTTCAATTTTTCGATCACATTTCTTGCCGTTAACGAGACGCTAATGAGGGATCTAAATAATTATGGCATCTGTCGTACAGCAAAAAGCATGTAAGTGGGATGATTAACATTTCAATTAACTGAGAACGGTTTACCATATGAATTATTCATTGAATTTCCGAAATTCTCTATTCAGGGTTTCCGTGCCATGGTCAACCAATATCACGGATTTGACAGAATTGGTGTAGATGTATTTTGATTCGTTTCCGTTATCTTTACAAGATTAATGATTATAGTTTTTGCTCATTTTAAGAAATAATGTGGATATCATTTTCAACATAAAACATTTTCATGGCTGTTTAATTTTTTTTCTCAAAGAGTTATGAAAATTATATGTTAGTCTTTTCTTTTCTATGTGAAAAATTAAAAATTTTCTATTATTTCGATTAATTTCTAAAAGAAATGAATTTATATAACAAATTAAACTCATTTCCTAGAATCCTGTAAAGATTCCTAAGTATTTTTCATTCCACGCATTAAACCAAAAATATGAATCGGCCTGATGGCAAATTGGCTAGTGTTCTGGTCTTTAGTACCACAGGCTTCAGATTCGAATCCTGCCGGGGTCATTGATGTCCAAGTTCCATGTCCGGAGTCCAAGTTAAACTCTAGTTTGGTTTGCCATTCTACGGTCATTTTGTGCACACTTTAGGCTAATTAGACCGGGACCTACAGTTTAATTTGAATTCCGAACCACCAACAAACATCCGCCAGGATTCGAACCTGAAGTCTGTGGCGCCAGCAGACAGAGCGCTAGCTAATTGGCCATCACGCCACAAGTTAAACTGTAGGTCGCGATTTAATTAGACGAAAAAAACGAGAAAAAAAAATCAGATGTGAAGTACTAGTGGTGTTAACTCACATTAATTTTTAAAATTACACTGTAGTGATTGATAAATTCAGTCGTTTTTGTTTTACTTTTCTTACAAGTAAAATACTAATAAAATTTTGTAGGAAAAAGTTTTTCAGTAATGGTCCCGTCAAGGTCAAACGGAACATTAAGGTTGCATTATTGCAAACTTCCTCTTATTGTTTTCTTTGACGAGAAACATGAAATATTTAAAAAAAAAAAAACGCTTATATAATAATTTATTTCTTGCATAATTGTAATCATAATCCTTTTTTTTTTTCCCCCGGTACTCATAAGTAAAATATTTCACACTTTCACACCAACAATAAAAATCACCACCCACTGCTTACCAATCAAGGTATTCACTTGTCTAGAACTAGACAGGCTAGTTTGTTCTTCTAATTCTGGGAATTTATTAAATTTCACTCTCTGCCGCCATTCACTTGTTTCCTTGTAAAAGTGCCAAAATAAGTTTTATCCAATTCCCTTCCTGCTCCAACAAGACACCCGATCATGCTCAAATGCAATAAAAGAACTCCCAACTTCTCTTTCCCCCTATTTCTCACGTCATCCGTAGCAAACAAACAGGATTGCTGTCAAGGTGGGCAATGTCTTCCAGGTTGGCAAGCCAGCCTTGTGCACGATTCTCTCTCTCTCTCTCCTCGTCTTGCAAAAGCGGCCTCGTTTCTATTTATCAATTTGTAGTCCATCTACTGTCTAGACACTGTCTCAAAATTTCGAGTGTGCATGCATGCACAACTGAGACAGACCCGAGGTGTGGTCAACGTCACCGACATGGGACGCAAAACAAGAGATGTTGTACCACACCACTCTGGAGTGAACGATCTCTTGTTCTTGCCTTTTGGGGTGTCGGGGGGGGGGGAATTAAAGAGGCAAATTGTGTGGTTGCCCAAAAAGTGCCTGGAGTTTGCCTTCAGCATACTGAGATGTTTGGAAGATATCTGTTTACAGTGGAATCTTCCACCTCTTTTTATTATTATTATGTTATTATTATGGCGAGGGTCATGATCCTGGGTTGCGTTTATTTATTTTTTTTTATTGGGAATGTGTGAAGTGTTATAAATCGTATCTTATTTATTATGTTTTTGCAATTTAAAAAACATTTTAACTGGGTTCACTGATCTGGTGAATGAACGGGTAGGCTGTGGTGAAACCCAACTTGGAAGCTAGATTTGCTTTTTATTATTATTATTATTATCTTTTTGTTGTTGTTGTTGTTGTTAGAGAATAATGGTTAAAGTTTTATACAGGAACCTAATGGAGGTATTAAATAAATATTTATATCAAATTTTAACCTACAATCGTTTTTAAATAAAAATAAATTTATGAATGTAACTTATTTGTATTCAAATTATTTATTAGTTGGTTGAGATTTGCTTTTATAAAGAAAACTTTGCATGCGTTTAAACATAAGCTTAAAAAAACCTGAAAATGGTTCTATAAATCATATGTGTCTATAAATAATGCATACAATAATTGTAAACTTTACTAAAATACATTTTTTTGTACTTTTTAAGACAAAACTTTAACAATTAATATTATAAACTTGTCGATTTATAAAGGATAATCTTGCGAAAAGTTTTAACTTTATAAAGAAGAAAATTAATGATTTTTGTAAACATCTATATATTTTAATTTTTAATAATTTAACTGCAATTATTTACAATTACATTAAAGCTATGTATTGAATAAATAAAAATATTCCTAAAATTCACTTTGCATCTTAATTGAGGAGTAAAGTAACAAAACGATATTAATAGAAAGTTTGAATTTTCTGATATATTAATGGAGAATTTATGAGTGCAGTACCTCCAGTAGTAATAACTATTTTTGTAATAGCTGGTCTTAGATTAACATATGTTTTAGAATAGCTTCAGATCCGTCAGTTTTATGAATTCTCTACATTAATAAGTATGTTTTTTTTAAATATGATCATTTGATTTTAACATCAAACATTTATTTTGTTTTAAATCTAGCATAAACACAACAAAGTAATTTTTCAATTTGTTTGAAATTTACTTTTCCAATAAGGACATTTACTTCTCTAAGGTTTAATCTTTGACTTTATGAAACTTGTTTGTCACTTTGAGACTCGATACTATTTAGATGGGCAATTGTTAATCTACAGTGACAATTTTAACATAATGCCAACATTTATTTTGTTTTAAATCAAGCATAAACGCAATAAAGTAATTTTTCAATTTGTTTGAAATTAATTTTTCCAATAGGGACGTTTACTTCTCTAAGGTTAGAACCTTTGACTCTATGAAACTTGTTCGCCACTTTGAGAGTCGATACTATTTAGATGGACAATTGTTAATCTATAGTGACAATTTTAACATAGTTCCAATGTTTATTTTGTTTTAATTCAAGCATAAACGCAAGTAATTTTTCAATTTGTGTGAAATTAATTTTTCAATTTGTGTGAAATTAATTTTTCCAATAGGATATTTACTTTTCTAAGGATTGAACCTTTGACTTTATGAAACTTGTTCGTTCACTTTAATACGCGTTACATTTTAGATGAGTAATTGTTTGTCTTTAGGGACAATGTTAAGTAATTGTTAGTCTTTAGGGACAATGTTAAGTAATTGTTAGTCTTTAGGGACAATGTTAAGTAATTGTTATCCTTTAGTGCCAATGTTAGCATAGTGCCAACATTTATTTTGTTTTAAATCAAGCATAAACGTAATAAAGTAATTTTTCTATTTGTTTGAAATTAATTTTTCCGATAGGGACGTTTACTTCTCTAAGGTTTGAAACTTTGACTTTATGAAACTTGTTCGTCACTTTGAGAGTCGATACTATTTAGATTGACAATTGTTAATCTATAGTGACAATTTTAATATAGTTCCAACGTTTATTTTGTTTTAATTCAAGCATAAACGCAAGTAATTTTTCAATTTGTTTGATATTAATTTTTCCAATAGGATATTTACTTTTCTAAAGATTGAACCTTTGACTTTATGAAACTTGTTCGTTCACTTTAATACGCGTTACAATTTAGATGAGTAATTGTTAGTCTTTAGAGACAATGTTAAGTAATTGTTAGTCTTTAGGGACAATGTTAAGTAATTGTTATCCTTTATTGCCAATGTTAGCATAGTGCCAACATTTGTTTCGTTGTAAATCAAGCATAAACGCAACAAAGTAATTTTTCAATTTGTTTGAAATTTATTTCTCCAATAGGGACATTTACTTCTCTAAGGATTGGATCTTTGACTTTATGAAACTTGTTCGTCACTTTAAAATATTATGCTATTTAGATGGGTAATTGTTTGTCTATAGTGCTAATTTAGTGTGAATACTCTCAAAAACAGCTTCTGGAGGATTCATTTTCTACTTCCTAAACCCAGTAAAAGGACTCTTAGACTTTCGGGTTTATCGCATTGAACCCCTATACTCCCTATTGCTGCATATCTTTATACCATATTCACCATTTGATTCTAAGTTTACCATTAGCAATTATTATTTGTTTCTTATTATATTATTTCTTATTATTATATTATATTGTTCTTATTATTATATGTTTCTTATTTGTTTCTTTTAATAATCCAAGAAAATTCAAGATTTTATCCTTAAATAAACACAGTATATACATGCATACATAACGAAATGATTCGTTCATTTTCAAGCGTTATATCACTACTTGAAAATCAGCATACTATGTTACGTGTTCTTTTCTGTCATAAAATTTTCAAAAAAAAAAATTGTTTGTCATCATTTTTTTTTTTGTATATACTATTTAAAATGCAAAATTTACATACACAGATGACTACGTGAAAATTTACGGACCTTCATTATTTCGCAATTTTTGCATTCGTTAGTAGTTTCAAACTTCCTGCTAATTAAAGTCTGTCTGCATTCTAATTTTGCTTACTTTTTCTGATGATGCTAGACAGTGATATGCATTTTTTTTTCTCATTAAAAGGCAGCATATGAAATGACTATATGTTAAATTGTATGAACGGTTATTTTGATTTTAGTTTTATTGACATTTTGTTGCTACTATAATTATATTATAAACATCTGCTTTTAACTAATACAGATGTCAACTGCTGCGGATTCTCTGTAGTTTTTAATGGAAATTTAAAAAAAATTTCCATTAAAAATTACAGAAAACTTTCGAACTTTTACAACTTTCGATTCAAGTTTCGAACTTTTTACAACTTTCGATCACCCCTGATTATGCGGAAAAAAATCATTCTTTTGAAGGATTTTTTTTAAAAAAGCAATTTTTGTCTAGTACTTTTCAAATTCTGCGCAATTAAAAAATTCCATCGATTGTGAAATCTATTGATTTATAAAATTTATAAAAAATATAATTAAAGTTTAAGAAATATAAAAAATTTCATATGTGTTTTTAATAATTGAGAAAATAACATTAAACTTATTCAATAATCTGCGTAAGTAACATTAAACTTATTCAATAATCTGCGTAAATAAACATATTATTTCTGTAAATTTTCCCTATGTTAAAAAAAAGGTACTATTAGTCTGTGAGGTCCGGGGCCTGAATGGCCGAGTGGCTGGAGCTCGGTACGACAGGTTTCGGGTTCGAGTCCCAGCGGTGCCATGGATGCTTATAGTAGTTCGGAATCCACTTTAAACCGTAGATCCCGTTCCTAATAGGATCGTAGAGCGTTGTGGGGCATTGTTACTCCGCGTCCGTGGCTTGTCTTCAAGTTACACGCGCCCCCTGGGTAATGCAAAGTGAGTAACATCAGTGCAGCGCTTGCTTTAAGGCATCCACGACCAAGCTGTCTTAGTGTTTGCCAGCTGCATTAGAACAAAAAAAAAGTCTGTGAGGTCCTTTTTAAAAAAAATATTGAGTTTAATAACTAATAACTAACAAGGGCTGTCGCTACAGCCCTTGGTGGGGCAAGACCGTCGACCTACTGGCAGATTTCAAGACAGGTTTTTTTTTTACAGGTTAGGATTGTCAGGCCTGCTCTTAATCTGTACAGTGATATTAGCCCGGGACCTACAATAGAGTTTAACGGATTTAATAATTTTGAATATAGTTTTTATTATAAATTTAAATGAAGTGGTGATTCTGCACTTGCATTGCATTTGCTCTTCTATAACAAATAATTTCAGCACAATTATTGGTAGCTTAAAGATCGCTTGTCGCATTTTAATCAATTCATGAATTTAATTTTAAAAAACCGTTGCATTATTTCACACCATGGTAGTGGAACCGGAGGTAATGTCGTTTCTGCGCAAGTCGATATTTGTTTATCATTTGTCAGTTCATTGTGTACTTCAAACTCGTGTTAAAGACATTTTAAGTTAAAGTGACTTGTTTACTTGTAAATAATTAAATAGTAATTTTTCCCCTTGCAATTTTGGATGAAATGGCCAGCCAGAAGAAGTACATATCCTACATTGTATGCTTTTTGAATTTCACAAAGGTAGTAATGCAACAACTACCACCAAAACCATTTGCAACTTATCCAAGTGCATTAGCCATCCGTAAATGCCGAAGGTGGCTTTCTAAGTTCAGATCCGTTAATATTATATTTCCGACTAATGTCCATCAGGAAGACAAACCGTGCAATTCACAAAAGCAAATCTGTATCAGACAATCGAAGAACTGTCAAACACTTTTAACCAACCTTGGTCGACCATCCAAGAATATTTACAGTAAATTGGTAAGGTGTTTGAGTCCCGCATAATCTGTCCGAAGAAAACAAAGCTAGCCGATCCATCACATGCAGCTTATTGCTTCAATGGCACGATACAGTAACTTTTTTTGATCTCTTGATCAATGGAAATGAAAAATGGGCCTCTATAATAATCCAAGACGACTGGGACTCCCTCCGAATAAACTAGGCTTACATCCCCAAAAGATCCTTTTATGTATTTGGTGGAGTATTCGCGGAATCGTTTATTTTGAAGTGATGAAACCTGGACAAATTATAAATGCTGATCTCTAAAGAATTGGATCGAGTAAATCAATCTTTAATTGAAAAGTGTTAAACGATTGTCAACAGAAAAGGTGTTATTCTGCAACACGATAATACAAAAGTGAAAATTTAGAAAAAATTAAAATTAAATTTTAAAAAAATAGAAAATTTAAGGAATTGGTATGGGAAGTACTGCCTCGCTCATCATACTCGCCCGACATTGCACCGTTGGATTTCCATTTATTCCTATCGCTACAATACTTTCTATGTGACAAAAAAATTTGAAAATTTAGATGATATCCAAAATGTCATCTCCAGATATTTTGTTAAAAATTTGTTTCAATTTAATGTAGGAAAAAAGAAACATTTCTTTCCGGTCACCCTAATAAATTGCAGGTACAATTGTGAATGTGTATCTGCGTTAATGGCAATTTTGTGTTAAAGTTAATAATCATTTCGATTGGAAGGTGTATGTTTGCCACTCTATCTGCCCATCCCTCCATTACTGATAAGAATAAAAAACTACTGAAAAGTAAGATGATAGTAAAAGATGATACTAAAAAAGTTTCATTTGAAGTTGGCGTCTCTGAATTTAGGAGCCTGACTGGCCTTCGGTGCCACAGGTTTCCGATTCGAAACCCGACGGTGCCGTAGATGTTTGTAATGGTTCAGAATCCACTTTAAACCGTAAGTCACGGTCTAATGTGACTAGTAAGCGTAGGGATGACAACCCTACCCCGTAAAAAGAAAACATCTCCTGTTTTGGAATCTGCCAGTAGACAGACGATCAGTACAGTCCATATAGACCATGGTCCTATATGGACTGTAGTGAGGAAATTAGAGTTAATTTGGCTCTGAATTTAAAAATGGTAGGAAATAACTAATATAAAGGTCATTGGGAAATGTATTAGTTAGATGTGCAGTTATATTAAATGTATAGCTTAATTAGTGTGAAGTTAAAGAAAGATCAATAAAATTGAAATGAACAGTTATATTTTGACATTAAAAAACGCGAAAAATATTCAAATTTTTAATACTTATAGTACACGTGTTAATAGAAAATTTTATAGAATAGAGTAACGTTCGGCAGACATCAGAGCGCTATTCTTTCAAACTGCGCAGAATTATATCAGGATTTTAATATTTTTAGGATTTATATATATATTTCGTGATATATTTTTAGAATTTATCAGGATTTGAAACTGCATTCATTCTTGGGGATACTTCTCACCTTTTCTAATGATGCTAGACAGTGATGGGCAATTTTTCTCTCATTAAAATAGAACATGTATTAGATTGTAGGAATGATTATGTTGTTTCACTGATATTTTACAGTTAGTAGATTCTGATCCAGCTAGGGTGCGCGACGGGGAGATTGGGGGGACCTTTAAACTACACTGACATTTTGCTTGAACAGTTTGGAACAAATGCTCACAAAGTGTGACATTTCTCGAGTACAACGAAAGGACACTCCGCCCTAGGGAAGATATATCGTGCCCATAAACGACTTTCACGCTTGGCTCCTTTACCGAGTTGCGAATTCGGATTCTCAGCGCAATGTCACCAGATAATTATATAGCACTGAAATATTTTTCAATTTCTTCTATTAGCTCACTCTCTCCCTATATATATCTTGTTCAAATTTTCAATCGTTCATAATTTTATTCATCCACTCAGTTCTAATGCATTTTTTTTGAACTTGTAGTGGATGACACTTGGATGTTAATACAGTTTTTTTAAATATTAATTCAGCCATTCAAATATTAATTAATTTAATTAATTAATTTTTAGTTTTATATGGGAGAAATATTCATATATTCTCGCTGATCTTTCTTCTCATTTGCTCATCATTAATTAATTTATAATTAATTAATAATCTCTTTTTTCTCATAACTAATTATTAATTATTTTATTCATTCAATTATTAATTATTTTTATTTATTTAATTATTAATTATTTTTATTCATTTAATTATTAATTATTATTATTTATCAAATATTTTTATTATTCATTTAATATATATCGTTCAATTTTCAAAATAATGCAGCTATAAATTGGCAATAATATAAAAAATGTCTGATTTTAATTTAGCTTATTTTTCTGGATATTCTTCTTCTTAATTTTTTACTTTTCAAATTTGAAACGATCGTGTTTGAGTATTCTTGTTAATGTATTCTATATTTTTTAATTTTAAATGATCAAAAAGTTTTTAATTAAATTTGAAATATAGCTTAATATATTTGCTTTTATTATTTTGCTGTAATTCGAGATTGCTGCTCTTTTATTTTTCAATTCCTTCTATTAGCTCACACTCTCCCTTATATATATCTTGTTCAAATTTTCAATCGTTAATAAAACACTTTTTATTCATCCACTCAAGTTTAAATACATTTTTCTGAACTGGTAGTGGATGACACTTGATGTTAATACAGGTTTTTCAAATATTAATTCATTAATTAAATTAAATTAATTAATTTTATTTTTTTTAGATTTAAATTGCATGTATCTACCAATAAAGGGCGCCAGATAAACTTAAAAAAAGGAATGAAAATTATTTATAAAGGACTTCCTGCAATATAGTGAGAAAAAAAAAGAAGGAATTGACTTAAATTTTTTTATTTTTTATATATTACTTCTTTTACTAAAAGAGTAAAATATAACGGAAACAATTATATTTACAAAGCATTAGTTTCCTTAATCTGTATATAATTAATACAGATGCCAACTGCAATAGTTTCTCCATAGTTTACTACAGAAAAAAAATTCTGTTAACTATTGACTACGAGAAAGATTAAGACTTATTAAAAAAAACATTTTTATCTATTTTTTTTTCAATGTTTCGGTATTTAAAAACTGCCATCGATTGCGATCAAAATAAACGTAAGATAGAAAATTTTATTTTTTTGTAAATAACTAACAAAACATTCAGTTTATTTAATAATTTGCACAAATAAGCATGTTGCCACTAGTACATATTTTTTGGTATATGCATAATTATTATTATTATTATATACTGTTCTTTATTTAAAGAAAAGTCGAGTTTGATGGGTATGTGTAATATTTTTTAGTATAATTTTTTGTTGTAAATTTTCACAAAGTATTTTGAACTGGTTTTTTTATGGCATGTTCTTTATATTTATATTTCAAATTGCTGCATAGTTCAATAGTTTTTCTATATTAAATATTCTGCGCAAAATAATTTCAGCGCAATTATTGATAGGTTTTCATTAAATTAACCCCATCTCAATGAAAATTTCTTCAATTTTTAAAAAATCGTTTCATTACTTAGTGATATAGTAAATTGCAACTGTAGTTGTGAATGTTTATGTGTTGATATGAATTTCGTATTACACTTGATAGCCATTTCGATTGGAAGGCAATGACGTGTGTTTACTACTTAGTTGCCCTCGCCGTACACACACTGCCCTTCACTACCGTTAACCATCAAAAACTGCTAAAAATTGTCTGAAATTCTATTAAGAAAATCTCATTTGAGGTTGGCGTTTCTAAATTAACGATGATAGCTAATAATTAATAAAGGGTCTTCGAAAAACGCATTAGGGATTACAAAGTTAAAGTAAAGATCAGTAAAATTGAAATGGACTTTTTCTTTGACATCAAAAAGCGGAAGAAATTTAATCAAGTTTATGATAATTACACACGTTAAGATTATATCCTCTCGTTGCAAGATAGACAATTGAACGCTGTTCCATCTAGCTGCACAGAATTATATCTGCAGTTTTAGGTTTAAATTTTGTTATCCTATCAACATCAGCAATGGTTTGATACATATCCAAAGAAATTCAAATGGAGGCAGAGATTGTGATCCTGAAACAACATTCTTGGATGTAATAGTTAAGACTTGCCCTGGGGGAACTACTCATGTATACTTCCATGCCAGAAGGCGGTAGCTGCGTGGCGCGGGTCGTAAAATTTTTCACAGTGTCATAATCTTTAATATGGATGTGTTGGGCGGGGCAATGTACCTTGGTCCATCCAGAGTGCACCTTGGTCCATTATTTGTACCTTGTCCATCAAAAGTGCACCTTGTTCCATTAGTTGTACATTGGTCTATTCAGAGTGTGCTTTGGTCCATTAGTTGTAACATTGTAAATCCAGAGTGTATTTTGATCCATCCGGAGTGAACCTTGGTCCATTAGTTGTACCTTGATGCATCCAGAGTGTATCTTGGTCAGTCCGCAGTGAACCTTGGTCCATTAGTTGTACCTTGGTCCATCCAGAGTGAACCTTGGTTCCATTAGTTGTACATTGGTCCATTAGTTGTACCTTCGTCCATGCAGAGTGTACCATTCTTACTGTCTTCTCGGGGTTACGGCGGCCTGATAACCAATTGGCTAGCGCTCTGACCTTTGGTACCATAGGCAGTGTCGTGGGTGTTTGTTAGTGGTTCGGAATCCACTTTAAACTGTAGGTCCCAGTTTATTTAGCCTAAAGTGTGCACAAGATGACCGTAGAGCGACAAATCAAACCAAACCAATCCGGGGTTACGCGTATGCATTAAAGGGAAAGACGCAGAATACGGAATAGTTGTCAGATTACGGCACTGATTCCCAAAGTGGGCGATATCGGTGGTGTTTTATTAAAATAAGAAGGTAGTAAAGTTTAAAGAAGGAAGAGAAGGTAATAAAATTTAGAAAAACTATTTGCAAATGAATCTAAGATGACTACCAACAATTCTGGCTACAAAAGCAGATACCAATAAGTAATTGTGGATTTTTTGTGGGCTTTAAAAATTCTTAATTACATTTACTTCTACATATTTAGTGTTATGTAGTTTTAGTACAGTAATGAAAAAAAATTGATTGTAAATAGCGAATCGTGGTAATTTAAGAATATTGCTGATACGACTGAGATCCAATTTTTATTTTATTGGACATACCTAAATGTGTAATTACTTTTTTACTTGAGAAAATTATTATATTATCATTATAATATTTTGTATTCCCTTTTTATAAAAATTTGTCATCAGATTTAACAAGAAAACGGTTTTAAAACACGGGCTTAGGTGAAATTCAAGAGACCTAAACTTTTTTAAACAATTAACTTTCTTTAAAATGAGTTATTCCTTTGACCTGTAGTTATTTACCACTTGTATACAGTAGATTCAGCATTGCGCAAAGGAAAATCTATACAGCATCCCCAATTATGAATATATACGCACTCAGAATTGTCCTTTGAAAGATTCAGATCCTTCTGGTCTAGCACAATGAAAGGACTTTACAGCCTACAAATTTAACATACTTTAACGTGACTTAAATTAATTAACAGCAAATCTTCAGTTCAAAATCTCAAAGCTCTAGTCCTGCTTCTTAAGAGCACAATACATATTATTTTGTATTCACCACAGTTTTTAGTAAAGTTGGTGTAAAAATATCACTGGGTCACTGTACGATATTAATAATAGCACTAGAAATTGCAATAAATGTACTTATCTTCTTATTGCCTTCGAAATTTACTGTATAATGCATATATGTTCTTTCAAACGGGTTTTAATTCTTTAATTTTAATTTAACGCCCATCAAAAGTCGTGAGAACAAATTCAAAAATGATACATTATCTTCTTTTAAAATAAATTCATCCTATTTTTGATTTTAAAATAAATACATTATATAACTCCACATTTAATCTAAATATGTAGACATGCTGTAATTTTTATTTAAGACCGTTAAAATAGTTAAATAGAAATTTATATTTTATTATAATCTTTAGTATTTTAGATTTCCATGTAGTACCATCAGAATTTTAAAATTAGGCCAACGGTAATCATTTTTTCTCATCCGATACTGTTAATTTAAGTTCAATTAATATTCAAGGCATAGTCAGTCTAGTAATTAGATATTGCTGAAATATATGAATAGAATAGATTAAGTTTTTTTGTATCCTGTTAACTTATCATAACTATCAAACCAGGGACAAAAACCAGTGATGCGAATTGGATTCTCATTGGCTGATTCGGTTCTTTCCGGTACCCACGAAAAAAAGATATACTTGACTAACTATTATTCTTTTACTATTCAAGTTAGGTTTGTAATGAGGACGACTAGTTAACCTTGACATGACGAATTAACTACAACTACTGAAAATGACGTTTGCTAACCACATCACGTTGGATTTTCGATAAGCAAGATAAACACTGTCTGAATTTCAGTCTCAGACCGTCGTCTTTCCTGTTGGTTCGTTCAAAATTTCGGGAACGGTTGATTTCGTCTAATGCATTTGGTAACGAAAAAAAAAATAAGTGTTTGGGAAATAACCTCGTAAATTCAAAAAAAATAAAAATAAAAAAAAATGTCATCTCTTCTCATCGGAATTTATGATGTCTTTCAACTTTTACTCGTTATCATTTGATCTTTCAAATTTAAACTCGGGGTACCGCACTTTTGGAATTTTAAAAGAAAACTCGGTGCGAAGAATTATGTGGGCTGCATGACGTTAGAAGTTCCTGTCGTTAAATTTTGAAATGCGTCGTTGCAGACATTTTGCTGTCTCATTCTTGCTTGGTCCAAATATTAAGCATCGAAGAAAATTTTATTCTTAAAAAAAATGTAGTCATAAATTAAATTGTAATTTATTTATAAAAGGTATCTTTTTTTTTCTTATTTTTAAAAAAAATTACTTTAAAATTTCTCACTTTTTAAAAAAATGTTGTATCATTTAACAACATAGAGGCCTGATGATCGAGTGACTAACGGTCGGCGCTATAGGCTTAGGGTTCGGTGCCATGAATGTTTGTAAGTTGTCAAGTCAGATTTCTTCCTACGGATGCTCCATCTCAACAGAAGTTGCACCTTTCTATCCATCTGCGAGTAGACTACTCATGGGATGTCCGTCTCGCTCTGCAGTAATTACATTTTTTGGTAGTAATAAAAAAGGGATAACAGTTTTTAGGGAATTGACCTGATGGCCGAGTGACTAGCGTTATGACACTCGTTGCCACAGGCTTGGAATTTGTGTCCCTGTAGTGCCATGGATGTTTGCAATGGTTTAGAATCCACTTTAAAACCGTAGATCCCGGTCTAACATAACTGTAGAGCATTCGGCGTAAGACTGACAACTTTACACCATAAATATAAAACTATCTCCTGTTTCGAAATCTACCAGTAGGTAGACGGCGTTGGTCCACCATGGGGCTTTGGCGCCTATGAAGTAGAAGAAATAATATATATTTTCCAAACTGTTATGTTTCCGTTACTTTGCGGCATTTATTATTACACCGTTTCCTCTTTTAGAGATTTTTTTTCTTATTTTATTTAAGCTAAGAATATTTTCTGTCATCTTAATTAAATCAATCAATTCTTAAAATAAATGGTATGCACATTCATATAAAATTTTAGTTTAAAAAATAAATAATTTTAAACCTTTTTTTTTATATTGAAATGTTAATTTAAAATATAAAAAAACCTACACTTTCTTATTCCTATAAATTATAGTTACATGACAATAACATGATATATACGAGCATAACATGCTATTAATACAAGGTATTTAATAACGTCATATGTACGTACATGTCATAGCTATATTAATCTCATTTACATTGTTTATCAAACCGTATTAATGTATTCGTATTAAGTTACATTATTACATTAAACTGCATCACGTGTTCTAGAAGATACTTGTGAATGAATGTTTGACATGAACCGTTTTGTCATCATTTTGTTGCTCATTTCTTTTATTTTAGCAGAGCACCATTACAGAAAATATTTTCGTAATCTGTTTTCCCTTCATTATTTTTATTTTTTTATCTTGTATTAGAGAGAATAACCTCCCGATCATATCTTGCTGATTTCTTTTTCATGGGAATACATAGCATTGACAAGATTCCAAATCTTCTTTCTCATCTACGATTACTACCATTACAACAGTAATTCCTTCAGAGGTCGTTACGGAAGATTGATAATTCTTTGCCAAACATCAAAAAAGAGCAACATATCGAAACGTACTGGAATCATAAAAACAGAGGTTCTCTACGGCAAGGATTATGTATTACACATTTAAAATACAATCCTATATTTTTAACTATAAAACTATACACTATACGTATCAATAGCAAGTATTTTCAACAAGTAATAATTATCACATCTATATAAAACGAATTATAAGTAAGTGAAAATTTTGTCGATGTAGAACTCTTTTGATACACAGATTATCCATGTAAATACAGTGATTTTACGTTCTGTTAAATCATTTGAATGAAGCCATGAGCAGAAGTAAATATTTAAAATGTAGTGCTATTTCTCTGTGACAATGCACAACAGGGCCCTATTTTAAACTCAAAATAGGCCTTGTATTTTAAATAGAAATTACTGAAAATATATAATAGTATGTAATTTCAATAAATAAGATTTCTTAATCAGCATTAACGAATTTTTAATTTCTAGGTAAACGGGAAGTTTTGCATGTGAAGTATTATTGTAGAAATTTTAATAATCAATTAAGAATTTGCATTTCGAAATGTACACATCATATTTTTAATTTATATTGAAAAAATTATTATCTAAATCTGAACTGTAAAATATAACTTTAGAAACTAACTTAACTTTTATTAATAACTCACCTAACTTTTAGAGTTTAACTTTAGAACAGATTATTTATTTTGGACATCAATGGATACGCTAATTGTTCCACTAATATGTCCTATGAACCGTGTATCGATAAGTAATAACGAAGATCATTGCCTTTCGAAACAACTTTTAAAGGTAATTGATCCGCAGTTGCCTGCCATATGGAAAATAATTCGCAAAACTCCTACTGACTATTATTGCGAGACGTTTCATGCACGATGTCACAATCGACACCGAATCTCTTCGTTTCTGACAGCAATGATTGTAATGCACACCGTCAACAGATTAGAATCTGAACTAGGTAGCTGTGTATGTTGGACCACGAGTAGGGCGTCATAATGTTATGTCAAATATTTTTAATTGTATAGTATACCTTTCTTAAAAACGTATTAGAACATTGCTTCATTTATTTAATCCCTTAAAGGATGTTTTCCTTGTTGCTGTAGCTAAAATAAAAAATATGCATTCATAGAATTAGGATTATTAAGTTTTTATACTGTTTTATTAATTTTTCATTATTTATATTCAAGTATAAATTGAGTTATTCGAATTGCACATTAGAATCAGATCTATAATGTTCCGATTTATTAACAGAACTGTTAAGATTACCATATAGTACATCGTTCTGTTATTAGAGAGTTTTTGCATAACTGTAGTGTAGTATTACAGATATGCATGCGCAATAGGTACAATGTTTCCTATGAGCATGCGCGCTAGGAAGAAAAAAATATCGGACTATAAAAAAACGTTATACAAAAACTCTCTATTATAAAAATGTATTCACTTTTACTCATTTTGAAAAAAATAACAGGTAACAATAAATAACACTCAGCTTGTCGTCCATTTATTGGGTACTGAATATTTGTAAAAACATGAAATCACGATAGAATGGCAGTTGCCAGATGGATTGGCAACCATTCAACTAATAGAATATCACGTATGAACCCGTGTTCGCCTTGAAATATAGAGGCCCAAAATACTCCAGATCCAGAATTAAGGGTCCAAAATAATTGGTTCAGAATTAAGGGTCCAAAATAATTGGTTCAGAATTAAGGGTCCAAAGTAATTGGTCCAGAATTAAGAATTCATTTTCACTCGAGATAACTCGTGGCTTACTGAAATATACAAATATAAGATACTCGGGATATTCCATTAAGGGGTTAACTACATTTTCATTCTTCATGTTTTAAAATGATCTTAAAAATTGCTTATTGATCTTGATTTTGTGTGTGTTTCCATTTCTTTTATTGTGTTTCTCTGTGTGCTCTTTGGAACACGAATGATCCATGTTTTTTTTACAGCAGCACGTGGCTCTGATATCGAACCCATTCGCTCAAGTATGTCCCATGTGCCACAAGAGCTTCGTCAGTTCCGATCTACTCATGGAGCACATGCAGATCATGCACAAGACGGGCAATAACATCGGCATGGCCACAAGTGAGTGCTTCCTTTGTCTATCTCTGTCTGTTATCTCTGTCTCTCTCCCTCAGAAGACTTAATGTGTGGGATGCGCTAATTTGAATAGTTATTGTAAAAAAAAAAAGACGACTGATCTGATGGTCGTTGGTTGTACGGCACGCATGGCTGGCTTCTGTAACAGTTGGTAACCATCCTTTACTTTTTTTTTTTTGTCCTGTAGGTTACCCTGCAGCTGGTAAAACTATTCAACCAAACAAATTGTATCTTCGCATGTTGTTGAATAATTTGAAATCGATGATAACTCTTTTTCTATTTTTTTTCCAATGGATATGATGTTAAAATTTGCCATGTCATCTGGTAATGTTTAAGTTAATATTGGTGTTATTTAGGCTATGTAAATAGTGTGTTTGCGTTTTAGGATAATTTTCATGTCTGGTGCTATTTTGTGCGTGCATTTAAACTCAGTGCTGAACGCATCAGTCCTCGATTAGGCTTGTAGAATTAGGTACAATTATGTTCTTGGAAATGGTATTAGATGACGAACCATCGAAACTTATTTATTTTATTGAGGCACGTGTAGTGTGATGAATTACGAGTATTATGTTCAATAGAATCCAATTTTAAATTTTAAATTAAAGCAATCCCGTAATACTAGGAAATTTTTGAAGTTTTTCTAATAGAAATATTAAACTTTATATTTTAGCTTACATTTACAATTTCAGACATAAATGATATGTTTTTTATATTGCATAATATACTAAATGTGTTATATTATGTCTTGTAAATTATTCACATGGTAGGCGTTTAATATTTTAAGTTAATGGTCGGTGACATGCACCATATTAAAATATTGATCATACTTATAAAAACACGAATACACAAATGAAGCAAATTACTTTTTCTAAAGAATTTTTTATAGAAATTAGAATTTAAATCCATATACCCGCAAAACAATATGGAGAAACTCTGTAGGATATTTCAAAGATATAATCACCTTAAAGAAAGCACACTGTTTTTCAAAAATTAAATAAAAATCAGAAATATGTGATTAGAAAATTTTATCCTTTGGAATTAAATGAAATTGGGTAAAAACATTAATAATACAATGCTTCATAAGTATAGAACACACAAAAGAAAAAACGATAGGCCATTTTCTATCTTGAAAATACGCAAAATAGAAACATACCAACAGACATACTATCTGTGTTCAATGTGTGATTAGCGTCAATATAGAGTAGGGTTATCTTTAACAGCTAAACAGACACGACAATGATATTCTATGCTCAAAATAAACCCAGTGGACAGCAAAGCTCATTACTCTGCCAAGGTAGTTCGAAGACCCTGGAGAAGAAAAACGTGGGTGCAGCAATATCATCTTTTTTGGGGCATCCCAAATATGCTGAATCGAGTCCAAGTCCGGACAAAACTGGGCAATTCATACGCATAAAAATCTCATGAAAGTATTTGTCCATTAATTGAACTCTTGGTGGTCTAGCATTATTTTTATGTTAGATGAAGCAATCATGAACTGTATCTGCTTACGGATGTACATAATTAGATCAGGAATGTCATCTCTATGTTACTGAGTTATAAGAGTATTTCTTGGGATGATATAAGGAAGGTAACCATCCAAAGAAATACCTGCCCACACTCATACACTTGACCCACCAAATCTGTCACATTCAAGTATATGACTGAAATAATAGCGGCTCTCTCTAGATTAATATTCTTGAGTCATTTTGCAAACTCTGGACTCATCAGTAAACAGTGCAGGCCTCCATTAGCATCTGCTCTTGTCCAGTTAAACCTTTCATTTCGGTAACGTGCTGTTAAGGTATATTCATATACGTGGCACTTGACATACACACAATGCTGAACGTCTTGTATACAAACTTACTTCATGAAGTCTTATACGTCTGGTACTGGTATCGATCTGGATACCAGGCTTCCAGTGACCGAAGAGAAACTATGAGATGTGTTGGTATATCAATTCTGTACCTTCTTGTAGTTAGCTGCAAATAACTATCATGTGCAAAATTTGTAGCTCCGGGTCTTTCACACTACCTTGGCAATTTACTTTCTAGAAGCTTATGTTCTGAAAAATGTATTCCATAGTGGTTGAATTACAGAAAGGCTCATATTCAACTATTTTGTTGCATATAATTAATTTTGGCCTGTTTCCATTTGCCCAACGTTCATCATAGTTATTCTTCAATTAAATGATGCCAAGTTCTCACTTCTAAAACAGGGTGGTCTTGAATTTTCACTATGCATTTTCTACTTACAGAAATTGCAGACAATTTTAATGTCTGATTTCGGTCACACGTCCTATAACGTTAAACTTCGACAACTCCACTACGTAATACTGCGTAATTTATATACAAATTCACTTATTTTAGACCATGAAATCGCAATCTTTAATATTTGGAAACTCATGTATTATGCCTACATAATTTATGAACAGGATTCAGTTTCATTTCGGTAATTGCATTTAATATTAACACTAAGATGCTTAATAAATTTCTACACTTCTTTCTAGAAACGTTTTTTTTTTTTCTTCTTATCTCTGATTTGATCTTTATTGGTATACTGTAATTTTTCTAGATCCCACAACTTTAAAAAAAACTGATTACAGATAAACGCTATTTAAAGAAGCTTGATACAATTCAGTTTAATTAAAAAATAGCCGCTGTACTATGGACATCAACATTAAAAAAAGGATGTGGATCGTACCGTTTAACGAGACATATAATATAGTGTGATTCTTTTAATATTTTTTATAAAGGAAACGAAATTTATAATCTCAGTATTTGGATTTAAGCTTACACGTAAAAATCAATTATATCCTATATCTATCTATCGTAAATTTCTAGAACCTTTTTAACTATCCTTCCTATCGAATGCCAATTCATTTGATACAGTTCAGTAGAAAGACTCCGTATTGACCGTCTGCGAACCTCGGATTGTTAGAGCGCAAATAAAGTCCGAATTTATTCGGACGTATAATAGATATTCAACTAGCAGTTACCATTCGTTCTATCTTGTATCGTTAATGCCGAGATCATCACTTGCCTCTTTAGATAAGTTTTAACAAAGACATTCGGGCTGAAATGGTTGGGAGTTCTCTTTCGCCAAGTTATCTTTGAAATTGCTGGAAGTCCATTTGAATTTCAGAAACACTTCGCTGAATTTGAAAGCTATTGCCCTATTTTACAAAATATATTTTTGGATATCAATGTTCGTCAATATTTCGAATATGAAAGATTTTAGAACAGTTTTAGATTTAAAAATATATTTTCCGATTTGAGTATTTCTTTTCTTTTTTTTTTTTAATTTGTCGCAAATACATTTAAGTTACACATAAAAATGCATTTTTTTTAACTTTCAATTACTGAAAAATGTTTCCTTCAATATTTAGAATATTAATTTACAGGAGAATAATTTATCATTCGTTTACAAATCTCTCAATTTTAATTTTAATATTATTTTTAAAACAAAATATTTCTGTTAAAAACAATTATAACTATAAATTATACTTTTTTAGGAGAAAGGAAGGGCTTTTTTTTTTAATGCCAGACATTGTAATCTATTGTTATTTGCCATTAGTCGAAAAAGAGGGGTAATACGTTCTGGGTGAAATTTTGGAAGTAACTTTTGTGTTTCCATATTTTTTTTTTGTTCTACTGCAGCTGGCAAATACGTAGACAATTGTCTTTGATGCCTTAAGGCAAGCGCTGCACCGATGTTACTCACTTAGCACTACCCAGGAGGTGCGTGTAACTTAAAGATAAGCTACGGACGCGGAGTAACAATACCCCCCGCAACTCTCTACGAACCTATAGACCGGGATCTACGTTTAAAGTGGACTCCAAACCACTACAAGCATCCATGGCACCGCCGGGTCTTGAACCCGAAACCTGTGGTACCGAGCGCCAGAGCGCTAACCACTCGGCTATTCAGACTCGTGTTGCCATATATTGGACGTTGCGTTTGGATATGATATTTCTAAAAACTCGGATAACTCCATTTAGATACTTTTCCAGTATTTCTACTAAATATTTTCGCTTTTCTATGTAGTGACTGTATCATTTTTTGCACTCTAGCTTGTGACCAGATAAAGCTACTGATCTACGTATTGAATGTGGCTACATTCCATTCATGGCTTTATTACAAAGATATGAATGTGTCTGGATAAGATACAACAAAGGTTGTCACATTGTAGATTATTTCCCCCACTTTTCGAGATCGATTACTGATTACAGTCTTTTCCAAATTCAACTCTAATCTTCACTATAATTTGATGAATATGAAATAGAAAATCGTCATTAAAATTCAGGGCAGTATGAATTTTAAATTACTGACCTTTTTATTGTTTGAGATATATTAAATTTCTTTTGTTCTCTTACGTATTTAAATGTCTGTTATACTATAATTCTTTAATTATGTTTAATTATAAGCAAAACATTAAATAAAGAACTACGACGGTTTTTTTATACTATAAAATTAATATTTTTGTTTAGTACTATTATTTAATTATAAAATATGTATTAGAAGGAAACTCCTAGCAATAATGAGTTTTAAAAAATAGTCTAATTAATTATTATTATTATTTTATTAGTCCAGCTAAATAAATAAAACTCTTATTCGAGAAAAATTTTGCATTCCATAAAATGAAAACTAATTAAAACGAAACGAAAAATAACTGCAAATATCTAATTGAAAAACTCTTCCAAAAATAGTAGCCTATATTTTATTTAATTTTAATCACATTTTTTTTTTTTTTTTCGGTTTTTTTTTTTTTTTTTTTAAAGAAAACGAAATAAAAAAACTGCTAAATTATAAATAAATGCCTTAAAGATTAAAGTTTTGCGCGTCGCTAGTGAGCATTAGGGCGAAAGTTCTATCCCCAGGACGCTTTGTTGTTGACACTGTTTCAAAAAACGAGTAGACTCGATGGCGTTTGTGGTTTTCAGCATCTTGCCTCGTTAATCAGACTACCTGGTGGATGTTATTCCGGGTTTTCTCCCATACGATACGTAAATGCTGAGTGGTTATCCCTAAATGTCGTCCTGGAAGCCAATGTCCTTTTTCTTCAGCGACTGAGCCAAGTCAGATTTCTACCTACGAGGTGCTCCATCACAACAGAAGCTGCCCCTACTTTCATGAGACCACACGAGTTCTTGTACTTTTTCTAGATGTTGCTGTCTACTAAGTGGGGTTAGAAGAAAAAAAAATTATATATAATCCTTACAGTAAGATTATGGAAATACCCAAACTAAATTGAAACCTTTCACTTATGATTGTATTTTAAAAACGAAGTACTTTAGAAGAGATGAAGGAATTCAACTTAGTAGTTAAGGCACTTGAGAAATGAATAGATTAAATTCAAAGAGACTAAAGTAAATACGCTTAAAGAGATATATTATTTCGTTAGATTTAAAAAAAAAGGGTGCAAGTTCCTCACATGCTATCCTTAAGGCAGTCTTCCTTAATTACAGACCAAATTAATTAGTTATCTTAATTACGGGACCAAAGTTAAGCCTTGGAAATGATGGTTCCTTTGTAAAGTTGTAAATTCGCCAACAAATTTCACGAATTCATAGACCAAAGCATAACAGTGTAGGTAGAGGGGAAAAAATTTACGAATTCAACTTTCTAAATCGGAATGTCAACAGCCAAACCCTTCTTTTTTAAAGATTTTGAGAAGCTGTTTCTTTTTTCTGGCATAACTTATATCGATAAAAGAATCAGACGAATCCTGCATCGTCAAAACTGATCATTCTCAGATTCAGCATTGATTTATTGAAATCTAATTCACATGATTCATAAATAAATCATCCTGTCCTACGAAAAGGCCTTTATACCGAAGGATAAATCTTGCCATTTATGATCAAAGAACCTCCTTAAAGTGTTTCGCCCTCCGGTGTAAGTATCGATTTCAAATGATCATCCTTTTGTTTCCGAGCGAATTCGGGTTTATTGCAAATTTTGGAATCGTACATCAAAGGGGCATGCCATAAACTATCGTTTTCTAATTGCATTCTTTTTGGAGAGCTTTAGTGGTCAAACATGTAGTTCCGTAAATGTAATCGTGACCGGGCTGTGTTATATGTCGTGATGTCTTTGTTAATAGTTTTTTAGTGCTTGCATGATTTATAAAGTGTTCTTCTAATGCAGCTGGCAGATAGACCGTGATCTTTCGCCATAAGGGCTGCACTGATGTTACTCACTTTGCATTACCCAGGGGGCGCGTGTAACTTGATGGTAAGCCACGGACGCGGAGCAACAATGCCCCCGCAGCGCTCTACGACCCTATTAGGACCGGTACCTACAGTTTAAAGTGGATTCCGAACCACTACAAACACCCATGGTGGGGCCGGGATTTGAACCCGATACCTGTGGTACCGAACGCCACAGCGCTAGCCATTCGGCCATCAGGCCCTATGATTTATAAAGTAATTACTCGTAGATTTTTTTGTATCGTTTGTAAATCATTCTTAGCATGCTCTATTACTTTTTGTAATAACTTAGAATGGTATAAGACATTCGAGAAAATTCCTTATTAAATTTCCATTCTTGAAAATCCGTTGCACTACTTTCACCTCTCTGATATTATTTGCGACCAGATTGCCAATTAGCTAGCGTTCTGGCCTTTGGTTCCTCAGGCTTCAGGTTCGAATCTTGGCGGTTAGCATGGATGTTTATTAGTGGTTCGGAATCCACGTTAAATTCTAGGTCCCGGTTAAATTAGCCTACTGTGGGCAAAAACTGACTGTAGAGCGACAAACCAAACTGATATTATTTTACGAAAAAAAAGTAAGAAATTCCTTATGGCTAATTTGATATAATTATAAGCTTTTAATTTTTTTATTTACTGTGAAAAAAAAAGTTTTTAAGTAGTTTAATATTTGTTTTTTGTCATATTAGTAAATTAATTATATTTTATTTTAAAAAGAGATTATATAATTTGTAACGAATATTTGCTTATAGGAATTGCCAACCGGAAGTAATTTGTATATTAATAAAATTAAGTAATTAAGTAAATTAAGTAATTAGAAATTGCTGATAGGAATCTAAAAATTAGAAGAAAAATTGAAACAAGATTGGAAAATGCAGAGTGTAATATTGATCATTCTTTTCTTTCGATTTTTCAAATTTTGACATAGAAATTAGTATAATCACAAATATATTCTCAACTATCGCAAAATCCATCAGACATTCTGAAAAATGATTAATCTTTTCATTTTTTTAATCATAAAATTCCGGTAGAATTGATCATGTTTGTGCCATTTTAACTTATTTTCCTCCATTCAAAAAGCGTGTTTATTAATATTCTTTGATTTATTCATCGTTTCCATTTATTATTTTAGTTCTTTTGAAAGAACAAATATTCTGTACTTTTTAAACATCGAAATAACACAAAGACGCTCACTCTAACCTTCACGGCAACCTATTTTTTAGTCCTTGGAATATGCTAACTGACCAATAACCTTACGACATTTTGACTCCTCCTCTATTCCACCTTATAAGTTTTAACTAATAGGTCAAATTTTCTGCTGCAGCTCCAATCTTCTAACATTCAAAAATTGGGTCACTCCCACATGTACTCCATTTGCAGTAATTTCTGTCGTTTTTCAAATACACACACTATTTTGTTACTTTACACACTTTCTACGTGAATCTTTTTTATTGAAAAAAGGTAAAAGCAATCTAAATTAGCAATAAAAGCAATTTAAATTAAGCTGCTGTCAAAGATGTTTCTCAAATGAAATCTTTGAAGGTTTTTTAGAAATTTAAATGCCACGCAACATGTTCTTAATTCTGATTCAAAAATCACGCCAAAAAAGTTTTTAATTTGAGTAATTTCAAATTATTTGATATAAAACCTTATGTTTCATTAACTGATACAATAAATAAAAGTTAAAAGGATTGTTGTAGTTTAAAAAATATTCTCATATTCAGCATTGAAATTATTATTACAAATATTCTCATATTCAGATCTGCTATATTAATTTCCCAAAAGAGAAAGAGGAAAATATCTGCCAATAGGATATTAAAGGATGACTGCCCCCTTTGAGTATTGTATTTAGGAAAAATTCAGTACATTCCAATTAGACAATCTTACTGTCAAATACAAAATATTCTGTCACAAGAGCCCTTCAGAAAAGCGACTACAGATCCCGCCCTTGATAATTAATCTTTTGCTCATTCGTACGCTAACACTGTACAACGGGCCTGAATGATCGAGTGTCGGGCGCTCGATGTCACAGGTTTCGGGCTGAAGTCCCGCAGGTGCCATTGATGTTTGTAGTGGTTCGGAATCCACTTTAAGCAGTAGGTCCCAGTCTAATTGGATTATAGAGTGTTCTCTTGAGGTTTAGTCAGTCTTCAGCCCTCGTGGTTCCTCGCTAAAAGTGAAGCTACATATTATCTTTAGCCACGGATGTCACCTGCGACTTGGTCCTTTGGACCTAGTGTAGGATAATATTTGAATAATTAGTGTAATATTTGAATAAGGGTTGTGCGTAATATTTGAATAATTTTTCATAATAAAAATTTTACGGATGTAGCACATTGTTATTATCATTCATCATTCGTAATTGGCACAACAAACGTTCTTGTTACACGTTTTGTAGGACTACTTTGAATATTTTCGCTTATGTTTGTTAAATGTATTACGTAATGTTTTGTATGAAATTGTCTTTAAGAAAACGTGTGTTAGAAACACATATATCAAGTATGTAAATTTTTCCATACATTTTTTTTGGAGAAGATTGCGATAAGAAATGCTGTATTGTACTATGATTGATAAATTCTTTCAAAATTAATATCAATTTTTCTGTGAAGCTCTATATATGAATAATTTTTTTTTCAAATTGTTATATTAGTATAGTGCACTTTTTAGCGTCATACATTGTCTTTTCCATTATTCTTACAATTCCAAGCATTGATTTGACAACATCTATACATTATGTATAAACATACATTCTTTATTTAGTAAACATTAAAGAATTAAGACTTTAATTTATAAAATTTTCCTTAAAATCTTTTAAAATATCGTGAAAGTTATCAGTGATTTTTTGCCAAACTTGGCGAAAACTGGCCTGGCGAACGATTTATATTTTGCTAAATGTTACATGTTTATTGGTTATATTACAAAAAGCTTTTTCACTTTAAATTAAAGATTAATAAACAATTTAAGCATAAATAATTTAAAAAAATTCAAATTAGTTAAAGCACATCTATTCTTTACCTACCCTCCACTTACCGACGTGGATGTTGGTAGAAAACATCGATATTAATCAGAATCACTTAGGATAATATGGTCGGAAAGGTGTTGTACGCAAATGCTTATGTGTGGGTTCTTCATTAAAGTCATTAACTGCTTGCAGTCAACTGTATCGTTTTACCAACGCTGAACTGGCAGGATCGGTTTCTACAGCAGTACAGCACTGAATTATATCTATTTCTTCTACAAAAAGTCTAATTGTGGCAGTTGGGGGATCACTCGAGAAATGTCGCACTTTCACAATAATAGCATTAAATCAGGTAAACGTGGGAGTCAAATAACCGGTCCACCACGCCCAATCCATTGAAGCGGGAATGATCTGTTCAAATGTCTACAAACTGCCAGTTCAAAATGTTGGTGTCACATGTTGAGCCTCACATTTGCTGTAACATCATCAAGTAAGTCGGTAAGAATCCACTCCAGAAAGATCCGATGCTTCGCGGTGATCACGAGGGATGGTAGAAGGTATCGCCCTACTAAGCAGTTGCCGGAAAAACCTGCCCTTACATTTATTGCGAAGCGATGCTGTGTCACGTGGTGCCGTAGGGGCTCTTTTCAGCCCACAAATGCGCATTGTGTTGTTTGAATACGCCATCCCTATTGAATGTGGCCTCATCACTGAACAACACATAAGCTGGGAAATTCACATTTCGGGCACTTTGTTGCAGATATCACAGTGATCATTGGGGAGCAGTAACTGAACCCGTTGGAGATAAAAGGAGTGTAAGGATTCGACGTTCAAAACACGTTGCATATTGCAACAAGGCACACTTAAGGCAGAAGCAAGCGTACGTATGCTGGTGCTGGAATTAGTCTCCACGACATCTAGCACACTTTCTTCCAGAACGCTTCGGCCGTGGCCTGCCTTCACTATTCCTACTACTTCTTAATGACCCTAAACTGCAAAAATTTTGCAAGCTAACTGTGGTGCTGCTAATGTCTGTCTGGAAAATAAATTTGTTCAGCGGCTCATCCATTGCCTTCAGCTATTCAATACACTAAATGTCTGCAGGCTCCTCTTTCGTATATCGTTGCATGCTCTTAATATACTTTTCTACCATACGAATGAGGAAATCCTCACTTTCACTCCCATCGCTCCCATGCTAAGCATCACCTAGTGGTGTACGTTGGCGTTTCCCGTCATGGGTTGCTATGAAAATCTCAACATGGTGTATCCTTCCTCACAAGGTTTGTCGCTACATTTTTGAGACACCCTTTATATTTACAAGAAAATGTGAATTCGGATTAATATTTATTTTTTTATTTGAAATTCTTAACATTTAATATATCTATTAATGTATATCAAGTCAAGGCTTGAACTTGTAGCACACTAATGGATGATAATTGTACGATGTGTTTCAATTTTAAACTTGTCATTCTAAAATAGATATTAAATGGATTAATCCTAAGGTTGTAGAATCCTCCTAGTAGGGGGATTCATTATCTGCTTGTAATATTAATATCATGTAACTACTTAAAAATAATTGTTTTTTTTTTCATTAATTGTGTTTTTCTTTGTTGAGAAAGCATTGGTGTATTGAAAGTTTATGACATTTATAGTATTTCTTTTTTAGCTTAATGCTATGGTAATTACATTGTCTTTGTCTGACGAATCAATTTTAAATGTACTAAAAATTGAAGTCTCTATAATATTTTATTTTTCAAATGTAATTTCTTCTTTTTAATGTGTTGGTATACATGTTATCTTTATTTTATGCAGCAATTCTACATTATTAAATTTTCAAGAATTAAAATAGTTTTTTCATTTGAATGTCTTTTTCTTGCTCAGTATGAAATAATAATCATATAAAAAGACATTTTGGACTAATACAATTTTTGTGCTTGATGCAGGCAAGAGGCGCACCGGCAGCCACCAGTGCCCCCTGTGCGGCAAGACCTACGTGAACGAGGGATCCTTGAGGAAACACATCGCGTCCCACCAGGATCCCGCCGCAACCGTAGCCGCAGGCCTGCAAGGGCCCCCACTCAGAATGTGGCCGTGCACAGTCTGCCAGACAGTCTTCACTCAAGAAGCCGGTGAGTACACCCGCGGCAAGCACTTAACCAAAGACCATTGGTCCTGAGACATTCTCAGTATGCATCTCGGTATGCCTACACCATTCTTAAGTGGAATGAGTACTCCAGATGCAGCATATGGGTTTTTTCTCATACCATCTTTTATCGAATACACGGGACGTATTTTTTAAAGTAGATTCCGAATCACTACAAACATCCACGGCATCGCCAGGTCTCAAATCAGAAATCTGTGACAAAAAGTGTTAGTAACTCGACCATCAGACCCCATTAAGATCTTATCAAAAGTTTAAGTTAGCGTTATTTATTACAATGAATTTTTCCATATATTAGTCTCAAAACTACTCTATATAAGTATAAAAACATTAAAATATATTATATTCTGATTTTTCCAAACGTGCCTACTTTTTATTCCATTGCACGTGCTCGGTTGTTTCGTTAAAAGTCACATATGTAATGTAAACCGAGAGAATTGTTACTGTGATAACTCACCCATGGGCAGCTAAAGATGGTCTGACAAGGGTATTGTTCATGCTGATATTAGTATGTTTGGCTTTGGGTACATTGTAACTGCCTAGCCAGCCGAGACGGGAGGAAAAGCGTTAGATAAAATCTATCCGACTAAACATATGTTTTGAACTTTTCATATATTACCAGCGGCTGCCCCTTTAGTTTAAAAAAAAAAAAAAGTTTTTATTAATTATTTCCTTTTTTTTCCTTGGTGGCATTTATCTAGCGTATCCTCCATAATTGGTTAATGTCTTTTTCAGTGCAATTTTTTTATACTAATGTTTGAATAGCCAGGATCTTTGACATGAGGTCGTTAGCCATCGGAACAATAGTTATTTAACGAATTCAGTATTATTCAACGAGCGCTACAAAGATGATTTCCATTTGTCACCACAATTTTGAAATGAAATTTCCTGGCATAGCATTTGAGAAAGTGTCGCGTACATTTCCTGTCCTGGACGGAAGGACTTTCCGGCCTCGGTTTTAACATGCCTCATGTCCTATCTAGAAACAGAAGTTTTCGGATTGGTTTTACTTGTCCGTTTTTAAACCATTCCAATTAAAAAATTAAATTGGGATGAGGTCAAAGCGCACATAGAACATCTCGGTAATGAAACCATTGGTAACCTTGCCAAGGAAGGCATATCTATCGATCACTATAAACAAGTAATATAAAAAAAAAATTAAAAGTCAATTCCTTCTTTTTTTTCACTTTATTGCAGAAAGTCCTTTATAAATAATTTTCATTTATTTTTTTTAAGTTTATCTGGCGTCCTCTATTGGTAAATATATACAACTAAAATCTAAAAAAAACTAAAATTAATTAATTTAATTTAATTAATGAATTAATATTTGAAAAACTGTATTAACATCAAGTGTCATCCACTACAAGTTAAAAAAAAATGTATTTGAACTTGAGTGGATGAATAAAAAGTATTTTAATAACGATTGAAAATTTGAACAAGATATATATAGGGAGAGTGTGACCTAATAGAAGGAATTGAATTAAATTGAGATGGGGTCAAAGCGCACATAGAACATCTCAGTAATGAGACAGTTGACGGCTTGCCAAGCAAGGCATATCTAGATGTTAATCACTACAAGTAAAAAGTTATCCCTCAGAATTGAAAATTTTATTAAACAATCACTTCTTTTCAAAATTGCAAAAACAGTGGGATGAAGGATTAACAGTTTGACCCTGTTTACCAAATTATTAAAAAAAGGGTCAGCATTTTCTGCTGGATGGACAAGAGAGGAAACCATGCTTCTAACAAGGCATGGTCATGCACATGAGAGACTCAAGTTTTTGTTCTTGTGGAGATGTGGGAAATCCTCTCCACTATTCTTCCATTTGCATTATTTTGGTATATGAAAAAGTCCCTTTGAAGCCAATATTAATCTAAGGTAGATTAACATTTCAAAATTTAAATCTCGATTCAAAATTCGGTACATGTTAAATTTTATTTGTGAAAATCAAACTTTAATTATCCCAAACTAAATATCAAATTGTCCCTTTATTCAGTGTAACAGCTTATATCATGTAGTTTTACTCTGTGTGTGAATGTTTGTGTATTTGAAGTAAGTCTACTTTATAAAATAATTTACATGTCTGTATTTATTATGTGTGTATATTTCAGGTACACTAATTTTGTTCCATATCCATACCAATTTTTAATTTGCACTTTACCTAATTTTTATGTTTTAATGTGGAAACCAATTATTTTTATATTTATGTCTGTTGGTTTTTTGTAAAATAATATTTTCATTGTTTAGTCTTTGTAACACCAATGTAATTTTTTTTTAATATTTCGGCGCATACCTCGTTTTTTCTTTTACCCCTCGGGTATTTTCCATTCTTGCTATTCTCAGATTGTTGATGTTCCACCTTCTGCCTTTTTTTCTTTTTTCTCATTTTTTTCCCGCCTTTTTCGTGTGTCCATTCAATTTCACTTACATCATTCACAAACTGTAAAAAGGCATCTCAGCAGTGATATGGTGAGGTGTAATAGTAGTAATAGTAGTTCGAAAAACCTACGTACTTGGCAATACCTGTCCTTATATAATGTGCTTTTGATTTATATAATGATTCGCTTAAAGAAATTGAAGTAAATGAGTTGGAAAATATTTTCTTTTTAGAAATTTTTAGGTACTAATAATATTTATCAAGGATGTGTTTAGAGTGTTTTAGTTGTATTTTGGAACCATTTAATTAATGTTTGTTTAAACTGGAGATACTTATTATTTAAATGTTCGACCTGATAGTCTTTCTTCTGGACTATAAGAACTTTTTTTCAGCAAGACAAAGATACAATAGTCTATTGCTAAAATGACAAAGGACTATGTAGATACCTAAAAATTTATTCTTTATTTTAATTTTTTCTCGTTTCGATGTTAATTCTTCAGAAAAGAAAAAAAAAAAAAAAAAAAAAAAAAAACAGAATCATAATAATATATTAAATAAAAAAAGACAACTCTATGATAATATGAACTACACGTTATTAATATTTTATTATATATGTTGTGATTTCTATGCATTATTATGTCATTAATAATGGGCGAAATTGATCTGTATGTCATTGAAATCACACGTCCAGTTAGTTAATTGTCGTGATTGTATGAATACTCTTTTATAATAATATTAATATAAATGTTTGTTAATTCTTGGATTCTGTTATGATCAGTTAGTATGTAATGATGCAATATCCTTTCAAGTTAATGATGCATATATCTTTGTGGCAGGTCTCTTGCACCACATGGAAGCCATGCGCACCGATCCTAGACATCAATTCGCCGCTCAGTACCTCCTGAGTCGTGCAGCCGCGGAGCGTAGGATGAAAGATCCAGGAGATCCATCTGGATCCGGAATGCCGCCCTCTTCATCTTCTGAGCAGGCGCACCACGCCCACATGCAGCAACAGCAGCAGTGCTCTAATATGATGGGAGGCATGCCGCCTCCACCGCAACCCCAGCAGCAGCAACCACCACAGCAACGCTTGGGGAGCAACAGCAACAGCAGCAACTGTTGCAGCTCTGACTCCGAGACGGATCCTCACACTAGCCCACCCACGCTCAAATCGGACAACGCTCTGCAACAACAGCAGCAGCAGCAACAACAACAGCAACAACAACAACAGCAGCAGCAACAACAACAACAGCAGCAACAACACTATACGAACATGCTACATTAACGAAAAATGGACGTTTAAACCAATCGATCGTAAACGTGCTGCCATTTTAAAGAGAATAAGAAAATACTATAAAAGTTACACGACATATGTTATGCGAACATTCACATATGATGCGTGCATATATTTATACTTTATGTATAATTGATACCAATTATATATAATAGCTCATGGCATCTTCATTTATCCTGTTCGTTTATTTTTTCTGTTTTAAGTATATCTGCCAATGCTGCAAAGCCACTACTTGTTTGGAGGTTTAACAGAACCGTATGGACGTTCTTACTACTGAAATTAAATATCGAATATTCTGGGTCTCTGGTGACGACATGGACTGTAGCAGACTGAGCTGAAATATGCTTTAACCCACCAAGCTTATATCCTTGCATATTTCTTTTGTTTTGTTTGTTTGTTTTAAGAAAGATATGAGTCACGAAATACAAAAAACTCTACAGTTTGATTTGCTGTTAGATTTGTTGCAATAATCAGTGCTAATTGCAGATGGCGTATGTCACAATAACTTATGGGAAATTGCAATGAGACTTATTTGTGTCAATGATTGGTTGGTCTATGAAATTCTCACTGTCGATCTGAATACTGAATCGCTGACAATCTGAATACTCATTTTCTTTAAAATGTAAACTGTCTAGCAACAGCAAATAGAATGAATCAATCCGTTGAATTAATTAAAACGAGCCGAGATGAACCACCACATTTTAATTTTAAACTTATGGCGACTACATGTTAAAATGTGTCTTACATGAAATGACAGGTTTGCTAAGTAAAAATGCAAACTATAACTAAATTAAAAATTAAATTTTCTTACCCAATGACACCTTAGTAGTATACAGTTAAAATACTTTTGTTAATGAATTTATTTTTCATTTTACTTCCTTGATTGTTGGTTAAGGAATACAATTTACAGTACGGAACAATCATTTGTTAAATTTTTAGTATTTTATAAAAAAAAAAAAATTTTTCAATTTTAATAATTTGTTGAAGTACTTTATTGAAATACGTGATTGAAGACAATTCATAAATGCTTTAGTAAATATTTTTTATTTCTTACAAACTCAAACTTTTTATAATGAGACTGCATGCCGTAACAAAATGCTGGAGAAAAAATCACAATAAATTATTTTTATTGTAATAACCTAAGCCACATGAAAAGGGAAATATATGACTATTCATAATGTTCTGAAGTTTTAATGGACATTTAAAATAAATTTTTTGAACTGAATGACTTCAGTTCAGCTCATTCTATCCTATTGATCGTCGAGATCAACTCTGAATTGTTATTGTAAAATTTCCATTGTGGCATAAATGCAAAACAAAACATAACTCTGACATCTGTTTATCCTCCACGCTATAAGGAGATACCAGCCTGGATAAAATTGAAATTGTGTGGTTGTCATTTTAGTAGTTTTTTTATTTTGAAACTTATTCATATAGCAAAGCCTTTTATCATCATATTGTTTTATGAAAAACAAGTTTTAGTTGGCAATTCAACCTTTTAAACGCAATTTTTACCCCTTGAATATTTTAACCAAAATATTGAACAACAATAACTATAGTTGTTAGCACAATAACAATAGCAATCCAACACTCTTAATTGTTAAAACAATTTTACTCGGATCGTTTCGAATTCATCCATTTAATAGTGAAGAGCGAGTCGATGTATACTTCACTTTTCACTATAGTGCTTTGTTGGTGCTAACTCATAGGTATATGTAACTCATTACTATAAAATGTTTAACAATAGTTTTAGTTTTATTTCAGTACAATAATAGCATGAATTTTATTATCGATGTTATAGTTGATAGAGTATTCACATTTCCTTCATTTGTATATAATTTCACAGCATTTTGCATGCATATTTTATGTTTTCGTTTAAATAAAAGGATTACAACAGACCTACAATTGTAGAATTTCAGCGCCAAACTGTAGCCAACCAAATAAACAAAAAAAGATGCCACATAGGCATGCATTGGAGTTAATGGATTCTTCAAGTTACAAATGATATTTATCGAAACAAAACCTATAGTTTTTTTTAAATTTTATCTATACAATAAATTGAATCCAACTGGCTATGTTATATAAGACTTGATTTTCTTTATCTTGAATAGATGAAGATTGTTTTAGATAAATATGGGGATTTTCATTCTGAATTTTGCCAAACTGTAAGTTGCTCGAAAAATCAGTTTATGGAACTAGAATTCAATAATATATCTTGAAATATCAATCAAGAATTTAATGAACGTATAATCATCTGTGTTCTTTATTCATTTATACATAAATGTACTCATTTCATGGTGGCTCAGACTTTACTATCTGAATCACAGAACACTTACTTTTCTTTTATTTTAAGAATGGAAAGTTTAAAGTAAAACTTTCCGCATACTAATGTCGTCACCAGAGTCTACTTCACGTTTAATTATTAAAATGATTTTAAACCATTTATCCCTGTTGTACCCATTTTAAAACTAGTTAACATCCACATATTATGAGAACTACAATTTTATGCATGACATTCCTAAGTGTCAATACAATAACCAAGATTGGTGCATCAATTTGACCAATCATCAGCAGTGTTTCTCAACATATGTGTGTTATTGTGTACTGCTCATTTTCATCTTTTTTTAAAACTTTTTTCCTGGCATCTCATTATGAAATAATGTAACGCAATGTATTTCTCTATAACAAAATTGTAATAGTTTGTTTCAAAAGCTCGATTCCGTTCGGCATTTGAGACACTATGCTTGTTTTGTTATAGGTTTTTGTGGCTTTGCATATGAAATGTTAAAATTTATATGTGACTGAAGATTAGAAAGCTTTTTTATTCATCCGTTATTGGTCATGAACGAGCTCAGCTCGTGCCCGAGTAGAACTCGTTCCTGTAAGTAACATTTCTGACTCGTAACAGTCAAGAATACCTGTGCGAGCTCACATCTTTGAACACTTACGGGAATTGGAACTCATTCATGAGCCTTGTTGCATGAACATTTTAAAAATTTCCGAAGCTGAGCTCGTTTGTGATCAGAAGATGGTTAAATATTTTATTGAGCATAATTAATTTTACTGCAAATATTGAAATTTTATCCTTCAAAAAAGAATTTTTTTTATTATTGCATTGATCATGTTTGCATTGATTTTATAATTATACCATTGAATCATAAAAATTTAAATAATTTTATCATTTATTTATTTACTAAATTCATACTCTTGTTTATTCTATTTATGAATGTTTGCGATATTTTTAAACAAATCTTGATTTTTTTTTTAAAAAAAACATGTATCATAATGTATGATATTAGATTATATAAAATTCAGAAAAAAATATGTATGTGTTGTTCTTTAATAATCAAGTTCATAAGAAATGCCACGCATGAAATGATGTTATTTTAAAATACATCATTTTATTATTATTATTGAATCTAGTATGAAATCAATGTTTTGTCATTACTTCAGTTTTTATTGTGTTGTATACACAGTGGTTGTGTCAAAAATATTTATCTAATTTTGTTGATACATATTTTTTTTTCTTCCTAAAAATTTTATGTTTTCTTATATTTTTTTAAATGTACGGAATTTGCATTTCAATTTATTTTTATTTTGAATTGGAAAACTCTTTTGTGTTTCATTTTTTTTTTAAATTAAATAATTATGAAATAAGATATGAACTTCTTGTTGTTCACTTTTAATTGTTATAAAATTTTATATATATATTTCAGGTGTTTTATCACTTAATTAAATTTTCTAATTTATAAACTATGTTAAATTATTTACAAATTTGATTTGTTTTTAATACAAATATAGAAAAAAATTATTATGCAAAAATGTATTTTAGTATTAAACTTTTTGGTATGAGATTTTATATTATGTTTAAAAAAATCTTTATTGTTAGGCATTCGTTTTTAAGATAGCTTAATTAACGTGTACAGATTTAAATTATTCATGCAATTTTATAATTCATTTTCAAAATACAAATAGTATTATGAATTAACAAATAATATATACGAATTTATCAATCGCAGTTTATTTTATGTATTATTTTAGTTTATTTTGATAATTATTTCCATGTTTTAAACTTTGTTATTCTCATAATTGCATTTACTATCTTGGGAAATATGATTTTTTTCTAAAAAATGATTAACATTTTATGCATTTATTCAAAATAAAAAATTCTTTAGTACTTTTTATAAACTGTTAATATTTATGAGAAGTATAATTTGTTGTATTAGCTTTTAGTTGTTTAGAAAACCAGATATAAATTGTATTTTTATTTTTAATTTTCGTGGATTTATTTTTTAAAAATTATATTTCAAATTCTTACGAATAAATGTATTTTATTTTCCATTGTTTTATTTTGCATTTTCGTTTAAAAACATATGTGTGTGTTAAAATTTGTCAACAACAATTTTTTAACAACAGCTTGTATTTCATGAGCTCTATATTATGCCAAACTGCTTGTTGTGTTATGAAGTAACGTGTGCAATTATAAATGTCTATGTCTTTTTGTATAATGTACCCCAACTCATATTATTCTCGCTATGGAAGCAGTATTTATGTGTACATATATTGTTTATTCACTTTTAACTCAAACTGTTATAGTAATAAACATTGAAAATTTCTATAACATTGTTGAGAAACACTGTCACTTTGTGTTGCATGCAATTTCAAAAGTTCCTGCATCTATAAATAAACTGCAAAAAACTTTCGTTCTAGAACTTAAGAGAATTATTTTATTGTGCAGGTTCTCGCAACAATTCCTGTGTCTCAGTCTCTCGATGCGATCCGAATTTCAAGAAAAACTTTTTCTTTTCTCACTTTCAAAGTGTTTTTTGCTGATCTCATGTTCAGTCCAGTCACAAGCATTCGTTTTCGAATATCATACATCGAATACATTTCTGTTTAAGAATAAACGTTTGTTATGTTAAAAAAAATTAGCATTTAGAAATTTATGATAACTTAATATTCTTGGTTGTATAAAGAGTATAAATAGAAAAACTGTGAAATGTTGAATTTTATAAATTTTATGTGCTTTTTTGGTAGAATCGCAGAATAGGGGCCGTTGGGATTTGGCATCAAAAAAATATTTTCGCCAAAGTGCGCCAAGTAAGGGATTACGATTGTAAGTGAAATGAATTGCTAACAATACAAGAAATCACATTTGGCAAGTTATCGCCCAGTTGACGCCACAAAAAATTAATTGACGCAAATCCCAACGGCCCCCATTTTGCGATTTGGCCATTTTTTTTACAGAACACTTCGAAATATTGATCGAGCATATTTGCTTTTTGTGAAATTTGAGGAAATTTTCATTAATAACTTCGGAAAAAAAATTACGTTAAAATACTTTTTATATTATTTTAATAACTTAATGTTCGTTTTATCTTGACTTTATTTTTACTATGATATTGCTATGCAATATTTATGTAGTTAAAATACAGTATTTCGACAGAACATAAAAAAATTAAAAGTTAACAGTTGCAATTTGTTTACGAAACAACTTGTATTACATTACTCAGCAGAATAATTTTCATACATACATGTCAAAATTTCTGCATATTTGTCGATCAACTATTTCTGGTGTTACCGAACAAAATAATTTTTACATAATTCCAAAGTATTTGTCAAAATTCAAAATTTCTGCATATTTGTCAAGTTGAGTTGCAATTTTTTGTTTTGAATAATCATCTGAAGTTTACACACTTTAGAACAAAAAATAATTCATTCTGAAGAACAAGTAAACAATCCCTAATTTTTATAATTTATTCTTTTATAATATTTTTAATTTATTCATGACGGTCTTTTATCAGTGACACTGAGCGTGAGATCTCCAAATAGTAGTAGATATTTTTATCCATTCATGAAATCTTGCCAAGTACTGGCTATTCAACTACTATTCCTAATTTATGTTATTATATCACAATACAGCAACCGTAGTAGGTTGCGTTCAACAGAGTTGTAAACGAATGGAAAAATATACCATTTTTAACTTGTAAAGTTTAGCAATGATTATGCGTGCTTTGACTAGAAAATGCCATTTACAGAAAGAATTTGTTGTGAAATTATATTGGAATGCAATTCACTACTTTGTTCGCGAATTTTTTTTTAAATAATATGCCAAATCTAGTAAATTTGGCGATTTTTCAAATTACCCAAGAATGTAGGTTAAAATTTATTTTTTTCGGAAATTTTTATAAAGAATTGTCCAATGTACATTATCATTTTTATTCATAATAACTCATTTATGCTTAGCATATTATCCATTAATATGAGTATCTAAAATATTTTGCCTTTAGTTATACATTAAATTCTTCTATAATTGCTACCCATTAATTTTAATAATTTTTATATAAGTATGTTGATCTAAACTTTTGTTACATGCATATTATTTATTTTTGGCGATAACATGAATACTACAAAAGAAATGAAATTTTCGCATGTTTTTCAAAGGATTATATCTTGATGCTCTGTTCAGTTATTTTTTAATTACTGTGATGTCAGTACATGTTAAAATGATTTTTTTAAGAATTATTTTTCAAAATATATATTTTTTTAATTTAGACTTTTTTAAAAAAATAACATACAAAATCTGCATTTAGTTGAATATTCATTTCAGATTTTGGAATACATTTTTATTTGACACATTAAAGAATTTTATTACTTTTTTTTTCTACATCAGATTTCATTATGTTAATAGAAATTATTTCAAAATATAAAAAAAAAAATACTTTGCATTTTAAGCAAAAATGTATTTCGTATTTGTTATTAAAGTTATTATTATTCACAAAGTTACGTGATTGAACTCTACTGAATAGACTAGAATTTATAAAGATTTACGAGAATGCTTTTGAATGACATTCGGAGGTTACATGTGTTTGCTTACACATACGTTATTGAAATTGCCGTGTTTCCGATAATAGTGAAGAATTCTGAATTCCTGTGAAACATATAAATGAAGAAGAGAGTTTTAATTGTGGGCATTTTATCTAACGGTGAATAAAATAACACCAGACTTTTTTATTTAATTTATAAATCATATGATTTAAAAACAGTTTTGTTACAAATTATCAAATTTAAATGACACAATTTAAGAATTCATGTATAAGAATATCTATTAATTAATTTTTTATTATTTGCCTGGAATTAAAGATCATTTTGTAGTATTTATAAAATTTAATAGAGGAAATAATATTTTGACAATTTAAGTAATAAATTGATTTGGAGGAAAAATTCATTTTTTAAAAATTTTATTTGGAAATAAATTATTTAACAACTAGCGTAAATGCACTTTGACTCGATATATGGTTTATGAATTTAAGCTAATCAACTTTTGCAATAAATTATTTGGTTAGAATATTAACTTTTCAATAACAGCAAACTACAACCAATTATCTTCTATTTTAAACTTTATAGTAATTGATAAACAACACATTAAATTTCTGATTTTATCCGTCAAATAAAAATTTGAAATTATAGAAACTACATTAAATTAATTATTTCGATCTCACTAGAAATCTATGTTCATTGTAAATTCGAACAATTTTTAATGATAATATATTATAATTTTACTTTTTTTATCTTTTTTCATAATTCGTAAAAACTTTTTAAGAAATAAATTCGTACATTTACAATTACTATACAATTACATTTTCAATACATGTATAATTATATTAATAACAAAAGTTATATACTGTCTAAATGTTGTAAATAATAACCAGCTTTTGACGTCAATAAAAAACAAACAAATTTCATTTCAATCGTATTGAAACTCTCACACTGAAAATAATTTTATATGACCGGTATACACTTTTTTGTAATTAATTTTTAACCATAAATATTAATTATCAATAAATTTATATATATATATATATAAGTTTTCTAATATGTTTTCATATATACATGAATACGGGAGAAGTATTTTATATAAATAGTTATTTATTTATTTTGAAGGAAAAAAATGTCAAATATATTTACCAAACGAAATTAATTTCATTAAAATTAAATTATGGATATTATAATAACTTATGAAAATGACTAATATAATTTATTGCACATTATTATTCACTATTTTAATATTATGCTCAAAATAGAAACTCTCATCTGGAGTGCATAATGGTTAAGTAAACTTTAAGGTATGTTTTTTTGTAAGAACGTGACCTTCTACCGCACAAGCGTCGAGAAAGCTGTTTTTTTCCAAGCTTTTTATAAAAAGCTTCTCGTCAACTCATTTTTCCGTTGTTTTCCAGCAGCAGTAAACCAACACAAACGTTGTGGCAGAACTGTTCTTTTCTAAGTAAATGTCGATAGAGTCTGTGATAAACTGAAGTCAATACGCGCAGGATGCAAAATGCGCTCGGGGGGTACGATGTTTGTGTATACGCCATAAGATGGACTGAAATTTTAAAATAATAAATAGTGAACTGACATCAGTGTGTCCAGCTCGAGAGAGTTCTCTTGTTTTTATTTTCTTAGGAGTTTGTGGCGTGTGAGCGTTTGCATATTCGAACCATATATGTGTGTTTATTATTTTTTTTTTCTTTTTTCAATTGTACTTTCGGGGATACGAAAGCAGAATTATTGTTAATAAATTTGTGTTTTACGTCGTCTCTCACTGTGTCTTTTACTTTGAGTTTCTCTTTCTTTTTTTCGCTATAGGTGACTATTTCCATGCAGCTATACGTGCGTATTCAGTAAACACATCCATTTCTAAAATTTAACAAATGCCTTTTATCAAAACACGACTATTAAATTTTTTAGTTAAAAATATACCACCATTTTTTGAACTACACATTGTAATATATTCGAAAATATTCTCAATCATGCCGTAAAGCTGCATTCACACCAAGGATTCAAGATTCAATAAGAAATTCAGTGTGGAAATTATGGTTATTATAAATAACGTTTTTATTATTATCAACTTTCTTCTAATTAAATGTGTTCATTGTTTTGAAAAAATGTGCACTCCAACGTGAGATCATTAACCAGCGGCTTATCAGTAGAAAATTCAGCGTTTCCCAGGATGAATCACAGAGACTTATTATAGTGCACTACCTTAATTTCTAACTCCTTCAAGGATCACTTCAGGAAAATTCACACTTTCCTGGTTGAGCCAAACAGATCTACTTTTCAACCATCCGTATATAACATACCGATCTCCAATACATACACATGAACTTTCCGTTTAGATATGTTTTCTGACTGAACGAACTTAAATCAAATATCCATCGTGCTACCCAATAGATATTTCGAAGCCCTTCTCATTAATGAAAACTTAGAAAAATCGAAATTTTATTATAAATTAATAAGAACTAATTGATTTAAATAAAATGATACCGATAATTTAAATTAAAAATATTTTGAATTATAATTTAATTACAGTTTTTATCTCAGTAATATAAAAGAATCTTCTTTAATTGGTGGCACAGTTACTCTTTCCCCGATTCCTCTTCTAATCCCTAATATTATTTTTACATGCTTTCGACGAAAACAGAATTAATTATCTGCTGTTTGTAAGCTTATTGAAAGATCTTCAAATATTTTAGAAGAAATTCAACTCATTAGATTGGGAATTATTTTTATAGCTCTCTTGCGATAATGCTTTCTAATTATCTGCATTTAGCAAAAGACTAAATTATCTTTAAAAAAAATTTTTTTTTTCCAACTTGTACTTTCGATGAAGAAAATTTCCCTTCTCGGCGTAGTATTAAATATCATGCAAGAATAGAAGACTGATTGCTGAAACATGCAGTTCAATGGAAATGATTGCAACACTGGACTGGTTCGTCGAATTCTATTTTTAGAATGATCTTCCAAGAAAGAAATTTTTTTTTTTTTTTTTTTTTAGGGAAGAACATATTATTGATCTTTTAGCCGCGCGTGCTATAGAGCATTTCTATTTTAAAAGAGATAATTAAATTTGTGGCGAAGATAGATTTGTTTCTGAAAAATTGAAATTAAATATCATTCGTAGAATAAATGAAACAAGCTTTTATTTTTATCTTAAAAGATTAGAGAAGAAAATAGTTCTCCAAATGTGTTTGATTAGGTTTAAAGACAACGATTGAGGTGGTATCTTATGAAATTGTGACAATTATAGACACACCAGTTGAGAGCCATGTGCTTAGGATCATTATCTTGATACAAAACAAGTAATATATATAAAAAAATTAAAGTCAATTCCTATTTTTTTTTCACTCTATTGCAGAAAGTCCTTTAATAAATAATTTTCATTCATTTTTTAAGTTTATCTGGCACCATCTATTGGTAGATATATGCAACTTAAATCTAAAAAAAGACTAATTAATTTAATTTAATTACTGAATTAATATTTGAGAAAACTGTATTAACATCCAGTGTCATCCACTACAACTTCAAAAAAAATGTATTTGAACTTGAGTGGATGAATAAAAAGTATTTTATTAACGATTGAAAATTTGAACAAGATATATATAGGGAGAGTGTGAGCTAATAGAAGGAATTGAAAAAAAAAGTTTTTTGCATTACCAAAATTTTTTTCTTAAATTGTTAAATAAAAAGCATGATTCAATATTTAAGTAAATAAAGAGAATAATACATTATGCCATCAATAAATACCAAATTACCTATTCCTGATACTGATATGTACCACCACATAAGGACACCACCACCGTCATGTTTTACTGTTTCAATTAAGTTCCTAGAATTAAATTCCTCATTTTTTCTTTTCCATACAATTGTACACCATTTGAATCTAAAATGTTAAATTTGCTTCCATCTGCAAATAAGACATGAATTCCAATATGTTTCGGGCTTATTTATCATTGATTTCACTTGAAGGAAAGTCTATGTAATTCTGCTGATCAAAGCATTCGTCGAATAGTTTATAGTGAAATAGAAAACTTTTCAGTAAATTCTGTAGAAATTTTTCAGCTCTCAGACGCTGATTTTTCACAAATTATCTAACTACAAATCTCTGGTCATTTTTAGTTACCTTTGCCAGACGACTATTTCTTACATTGTTTCGATCTTGTTTCCTTATATAAAGCATTTTATCACATAATGCACCATGGAATGAGATAATTTTAGTAATATTCCGTACTGATTTACTATTACTTTGACTGATTTACTATTCTTAGTTTTGATCTCTTGCTTTCTAATTTGGCGATCGAGATAATCCCACAAGTGTTCAATGGGATTAAGATCAGGTAACTGCGGTGGGGTTTTCAGCTGTTTTCGCACGTGATATAGCAGCCATTCCCGAACAACCCGAGCAGTATGTTTGGGATCATTATCTTGTTGGAAAGTGAAGGATCCGTCGAGTCCTAATTTAGAAGCACTTTGGCTTAGATTATTCTTTAAAATATTCAAATAGCTATATTGATTCATTTTTCCGTCGATTATAACTAAATTTCCTACTCCAGTTGCTGCCATGCAACCCCAAACCATAATCTAACCACCACCGTGTTTTACAGTTCCTCTCATGTTCTTTGGTTCTAGAGCTGCATTTGCTTTCCTCCAAATTTTTTGGTGTCCATCTGGCCCGTGGATGTTGAATTTACTTTCATCCGAAAAAATCACGGAATTCCAAAAATTTGTGTCCTGCTTTACATTTTCTTTTGCAAAATCTATTCTCTTTTTGCGATTCACTTTGCTAACAAATGGTTTTCTTCGCATATTTCGACCATGTATCCTGCCTTCCGTAACACACGGCGAATTGTTTCAGGATTGAATGACTTCGTAAAATTGTTTTTCACATCAGTTGTCAATTTTGGTGCGCTAATTGCCGGATTTTTTTTTTCACATTTCCAACAATAATTCGCCTTTCTCGATCCGTCAAAATGGGCGGTCGTCCTGTTCTTGGCTTGTTTAGAGTATTTCCTTCAGCCTGGAACTTTTCTATGATTTTTTGCACTGTTGCAGGACTTTTGCCTATGATTTTAGCGATTTGTCTTTGGGACTTGCTTTCCTTATAGAGCTTTATTATTGCATCCTTTAGATCTTTTGATAATTCTTTTCCACGTGGAGCCATTGGTGAACTGTTGATGTACTTAAAGCTCAAACTTACAAGCTTTGTAGCAGAACCTCTAAACTTATCACTGAAATACGAAAAATCACTCGAGAAGTTTCATTCAGCCTATTTAAAAGTCAAAAATTCAGAGTGCATATATACTTTTGTGATTTAAATTTCTACTGATAGTTAACAAAATTACTCTTAAAGTTTTTTAAAATATAATGATTTGGTTTATTTTTCATTACTTTATGACTTGAATCAGAAGCTATAAACAACACTCTCCAAAATAATATTTTTCTTATATTTATTTGAGAACTAGAGCTTTTTCACTTAAGCTATGAGTTGCATACATACTTTTGTGACTAAGTGTATGCATAAATATCACGCACACACACACACACAAAAGGATTAACAAATGTATTCAACCTATATTTTTATGAAAATTATTTGCATTTTTTTTATGCTGCAATATTTAATAATTTTTTGGATACATTCATCTCTTGAAAAATTAATTAAACGGAAACAAGTGATGCCATTTTTAATATTATTACTAGTTTCTATTCTAAAATTCATTCTTATGGTTAAAAATCCTTTTTTTATGAAGAAGTAATATTTTTTTTTATCAATTCAATGTACTATTTATACAAATAATTTTTTTTAAAAGAAATAGTATCAGTAAATGGCAATTTTGTGTATTTGAATTACATAATTACAACAAAAAATCGTAATTAAAATATAAAGAGATTTTCGTTTTTTACTTAAAATTTTTTTTGAGAACGTATTTTTTGCTCCTGTTAGAATTAGTTTTGAATGTCAATTTAATGTTACCTTTTTTCAGTCCATTAAAGAAAAAACAGATTGTTGTACGCTAAATTTTAAAAAATTTCTACTTGTAAATATTTCAGCCACTTTTAAAAGAACCTAATTAAAATTTTTTTAGGTTAGGTCCATTTTAACAGAATAAGATTCCAGTATTTTCTTTTCTTTGACCAGTATATGTTGTTATCCAAACAACAAAATGTTTTAACACTCACAAAAATACGAAGTCTGATAGAGATGATTTAATGTTTAAATATATTTAAAGTTATCCAAACATAAATAGTTAATAAATCAGCATTTTATCACTGGAGAAATAAATTAATTTTAATTACTCAAAAAAAGTTCTGAGTTCCGAGCGAAAATACATACTTTCGCATTGTTCCACTACACCATCTAGCCACAAACAAAGGAACTTCTATCATAAATTACAGATAAAGTTAATCCATAGAAAATAACTTGGATGATTGAATAATGGGGATTATGTAAATTTTTAATTAGGGATTTGGTAATTTTTAATGGGGTTTAAGAATTTTTTATTCTATCTATAATGTCCTTTGAAAAAATGTGTAGTGAAATTTTTTTATGAAGGGTACAATAATACAAAGGGAAGTGAAAAGAGAGCAAAAATCCAAAATGAAAACATTAAAAAAATTGTAATCGCCTGGGTCGATATACAGGTTAGCTATAAAATTTAGAATTTAAAGTAAGGACAAAACACATAACATAAATCTTTAAAAAAAATTTTTAAAAACTATAGAATTCCAAACAATTTTCTTTTCTTGAAAAATTTCATTTTCTCTTTGAAATAAAATTGCCTTCCATCTGTTAGAACCATTTTACATTATTTTATTATATAATTATTAGCACGGTAAAGAAATTTAAATAAATATCATCTATAAAAAATCTCGTGAAAGAAATTTAAAAAAAAATGTTAAGTGGTCAAGGAAGCCACGGATCCCGCTCCCCAAAACAAAACCATGTATTTCATATTTCAAAAGGAGAGAAAAAAAAGAACATGAGAACTTATTATGAAGCCTAGCCTATGAATCGAATAGTTTTACGATTCATTTTTGTAGTTGTTGAATATTGGTAGACTTCATATTCCATTTATGTATGTTACAAATAGCCTACTTAAAGGAGATGAAGAATAACTTTTAGGGGTATCTGCCCCATATTTGTGTATGATAAAAGAATAAATCCAGAAATTTTGTACCATGTAGCCGGACTATCGATATGAAACACTACATACTCGGTGTCAAATCGCCGTCGAGTCCCCCCATTTCATACCATGGACGCTGACAATGAAGTCGAATTTTATGCCTCCTGCACTCCAACTGTACACATTACGCACTGTCACAAATTAAGATAAGGACATAAGTTAACTATTTTTAGTAGTTCTACATAATTGAATTTTGTGATCGAATCTACAACCTTATATAGATCGTCAGAGCTTAGTTTTAACAACTGTTGAATTCATATAAGAAATTTTAATATTCTTGATTAAAACAAATACCAATAAATTATTAATATCTTAATACATCGGCATTAATATCTAAGGCTGTAAATCGACCTTAATATCTAAGACATAAAAATGCAATAAAAATTTACTAATATGATCCGGCGATGATAGTTAAAACATTCGAAAAATATGTATAAAAAAAACACTTTAAAAATAGGGAATCAAAATAAAATAAATAAGCGATAAGCAAAAATCCTTAAAATAAAATATAACTTTCGAGCCAGTTATCACTTCGTTTTTTAAGCAAATCGCTGCATATAAATAGATAACAAAATATCAATATTATTTCAAAAAAGTAAATTAAATACATTTTATTCTAAAGTAAGATATTCTTGTAAACTTGCAAGTGAAATTTTTTCATTTAAGAAAATAATTTTTTTCTTTTACTTTATTCTACCATGATCAAAGCCGTATCGATAGATAAGAAGACATACATAAAACATTCAAATATTTAATTATTTTCTTATGGCAAAATAATATTTTAAAAAAATCTATAATTATAATTTAAAAAAAATCAGAATGAAAAAAAATTATTTTAAGCCTCTATCATAGAATATTTGTAATGATCAAAAAGATATTAAAAAAACAATCATAAAAACCTTCCAAATTTATTGTTCTAATTTCAAGAGAATTAAAACTATTCTTAATCCCCTTCATTAAAACGTTTACGAAATTGAAAATTTAAGGAAATGTAAACTTACCCACAGATATCTTTCGAAAGATGTTAATCTTCCACTTTAAAACAATTATTGCTGCTTGATGATAATTTTTCTCAATAAGAAAATAAGCTTTTTAGAATTTGGATTACTCAGTGATGCTAATTTTTTTCTTATTATTCTTTAAAGAAAAATGAAATATTGAAAAAAAGCAATTAGAATAACTTCCAAAATTGCTATTAGAATTTGAGAATTAAAATTACTCTTAATTTAGTTTATTTAAATACTAAATATTAAGAATTATTTATGGGAAAACATCAATAACAAAGTTTAAAAAGAAGACAGATATCTTTGACGTCATTTCCCATTCGCAATTATTTGCAGACGATTTTTAAACTAAATCGCTTGAAAGAACAATTTAACAGTTACAAAATAAGGTTTTTATTTAAATAAAAAATTAAGAATCTTATAATTAATTAAAAATGATTAAGTAAATTAATTAAGAATTAATTAAGTAAATTAATTAAGAAAATTATTTAAGAATCTTAATTATCTTTAAGAATTTTTTTCCGTTATTTATTTTTTTTTTTTTTTTTTTCCGTGGTCTGATCTGCGCACGAGATTAAAAAAATAAGAAATTCTGAGGGAAACAAAAATTAACTTCTGAGTTTACAGCTTTGAAATTTTCGGAAATATAAACAAAAACATAAATTTTCTTCTTAGTTTTAAATATTCTTCTTTATACAGAAACAAACAGCTTTGCTGAATAATAATAATTTTTCTCAAATATGTAAGTAAGTTTACCAAAATTTTGATTATTTAGAAATACTAAATTTTTCATATTTATATTGTTTCTTCAAGTGTACTAGTAAATAAGAATAGTAGTAATCTCATTGCATTGAGTAAAATGATTTCTTTTTACAGTTAAGAAAAAATCAATGCATGTATTATGTTGGTTGTGTGATTATTTGGTAGTTATTTTTAAAACTATTAAAAAAGGATGCGTTTTGAAATTTTCTATTTTTAACTCAGTACAATAAAGATTTCATAATCATAAAAAAATGAACTGAAAAGAGTGTAGTCATAATTCTACATTTCATTGAATATTGATAAAAAAAATTATTGTTCTGGATTTTTCTCACTCCAACTCCACCTGTTCTTTTGTGTTGATAGCAAACTAAATAATAAAAAAAATATATCAACAAAATATTTTTTTCTATGTCAAACTGTAGCGATATCCACCATAACAACTCCAGCAGCCCAATAAAATTTAGCCTTGGTAACGTTGTCAGAAATAAAAGTCATAAATTCAAGTGCAATGTATGTTGTAAAATGTAAAAAGTCCATTATTTCACCAGACGAGCACAGAGGACAGACATCATTAGAAGCTACACCAATGCGGTGCAAGTGTTTATTAAGAAAATCATGTCCTATCGAGAGTCGGAAATTTGCTGTAAAAATTGCGCGGGGCAAGTCCATTGGGATGGGTGATGAAACAAGTATATTCCACGTTTTATTAGTATAAAGGAGTTTGTAAGTTTGCTCTAAAGGTCTGTCTATTTTCTTCTTTACCTCAGAACTAAATTGATGAAAGGATAAAGGAAATTGTGGCTGTGATAACTTACAACCATTTTTGGCCAAGAGATCGGCCTTTTCATTTCCAGGCACTCAGCAATGGCTGGGAATCCACTGAAAAAACAATCTTCCAGCCAGAAGCAATTGCAAAAAGCAATCAACAAAATATAAAAAACATTTATTTTTGATAAATAAATTGTTTAACGAAGACAAATTTTTGAAATGTGTTCCGTTCTTAATATCCAACACATATCAGTTCAACATAACATGTGCACTAAGTTATAAAAAATAAATTAGTCAAATATTACTTTATAGACACTAAAAATATTAAATCAATCCTCAGAAAAAGTTCTATACATACAGAAAAATATATTTCAAATGCGATTTGTGGTTTGTTTTAAAAAAAACTGCAATAGAGTCGATCACTACTGACATGAACTTTCTTTAAATATCTGTTAAGATAAAGAATTCATTTGTAAAATTTTTTGAAAGGAAAATAATTAAATTAGTTCTCAAAATAAAACACTTGCATAACTTTAATTTATTCCAAAATTCATTTTAAAATGTATAATTCAAAGATTTATGTATAGAGATAAAAGTTTTATTTTAAATTATTTTAAGCAAGCACTAAATAAAATAAACCTGATACGAATAATTTTTTCGATGCTTAAATATTAAATTGACAATTCTACTTCATTATTTATTAATGAATTCGTTGAAAGAATCTAAATTCGAATGAAATATTGTTGTTATACGCACGTAAATTATTCAAAAAGGAGTTTTGTATGCATGATTATACTACTTTTGTCAGCTTAAACAGAATATAAAATTAAATAATCATGCTATTGTTTCTCTGTATCCTTAATAAATAACATGGCATATAATGCAATTTAGTTACTTCGTTCTAAAATTGTGAATTTCTTCCGCACATCAATAAATTATTCGACAACGGATATTAATAATTTGAATAAATATTTGTTGAGACTTCTTTTAATAAAAAATATCAAATCAAATCTATAATCTAACATAAGTTTTTTTTTAAATGTGTATGAATATAATTTGAGTATAATCTTTATTCAAAAGAAATGTTTGCTAATCATTAATAAAAAATTGCCGTTGCCAGGTTTAAAATATCGGCATCTAAAAAGAATTCTCAAGACACAATTATAAATTCCGAACTAAAAAAGAATCTCTTATCCATTCAGAATTCATTAATTTTATCTTATACCTTGCCCTCAAGCAATTCCGTTCTACTGACATTAAATACTTGTAATATTTTATTTTTCTTGGCAACATTTTATAAATAGCGTTAAAACTTATTTTCTTAGAAATTCTGCTCATTATTTTCTCGCTTGAAGATTTCATTGTAAGCAATTTATTACAGAATGAATGCGATTATTTAAATAAAACTTCCCATTAAGCTTAATATGATACAAAAAAATAATAATAAGTTGTTTTAAATTCTACTCCACTTTTTAAATAATTTGATACAAGCATAAAAGATATAATCTATTCATAATTAATATTTTTTCTGAGTCGTTTAAAATATTCGTTTTGTTAAGAAACGGTACAGAATTTAAAAAGATTTAAATTAAGACGACGGTGTCTTTATCTTTAAATACTTATAAAACAATTTAATTAGAATATTTTGATAATCAAAAAAGTATTCGTCTTAAATTTTCTTTATGTATGTAAATTTGATGACATCAAGCCCCAATTTTTCTTCCTTTCTTTATCAAAATCTTTAAACTCAAGATCTTTAAATCAAATTTTTATGCAGTTCTTTTAAATATATCTAAATTTTTTTAATGTAATCAGCACAAAATTTTAGACAAGTTAAATTATTGTATAATTTAAAATAAAGTTGTATGCATTGTGCTAGCTGTAACTAGTGTGCATTGATTTTAAAGCCAGAAAGCTATACTGCTTTTCTATACATTTCCAAATCCACAATTTCTATTTAAGTCCTTTAAATACATTTAAAGGACATATCATTATTCCTAATGAAATGAAAGAGATATGTGATAAAATACATTTAAATATTTAATGCTATAGTTCACAGATTGGACAATCAGATTGTAACTGGGTGTGGTTGGGTTGAGATACTTGAGTCACAGGTTGGAGAACTCACAAATTTATTTACACACGTACAAACAGCCCACACATGCAATATTTAACACATTTAAAGACCGATAATTATAGATTCTTTTAAGTACTTCACTTCTAAGCCGAAAATCGGATACGGCGCAAAAGCGCAAAAGATACTTGCTCTCTGGGTCGGAGTCCGTAGGCCGACTGGCCAAGCATGGTTACAATGCTGCATTAGGAAATATAAATAAACGACGATAATTGTAATGTGATTTGGTGGGTAGCGTATTGGGTTTTCGAACTAGAGGAGGCAAGTTTTAAACCCAACAAGGAAACCGAACCTGCGATTCCCATAATGGCTACAATAAATAATTCCACACTAATATCTTTCCGTCGGTCTTGTGGAGACCCACAGATGCCATTCCTGTGAATATTTGTTCAAATTTGGGGTAACAAATGTCCAGAGAGCAAAACTACCTTCTGTGGTGTAGTGAACTTACCAATGCTTGAAGAAGGAATTGTAATGAACATACCAATGCTTGAGGAATGATTTGTAATGAATATACCAATGCATGAGGAATTATTTGTAATGAACATACCGATTAATTACTGTGACAAAATTGAATTAAAGCATTTCCTTTATTTGATTATTTTGTTCCTGTTCAATGTAAACACTTGGCATTTTTCCCCAGGAATTGCATCCTATGCAAAGCATTATTTACAGTTTTTTTATTATTTAATAAATACGAAGATAATGCAAGTAAGTAGCGTCCGAAACAAGTCTAAAAAATATTAATCAAATAAAATAAGTAAGTACAGTAATAAGTTCAAAGTGTGTTAAATTATTTTTAAAATAGCTGACTTCGGTAATTCACCAATATATTCTTAGACTTTATTTATTTCATCAGCTTAGGATGCAATTTCTGACATAAACACAGATACAATTCCTGGCATTATCCACACAGAATGCAATTCCTGGAATTAACATCTCATGATACAATTTTCTGTATCACCAGCACATGATGCAATTTCTGGCATCATTAGCCCATATAGAAACTAGAAATTCCTAACATCATCAGCACAGTATAAAATTTCTGTCGTCAGCAGTACAAATAGAGATTAGAAATTTTTGATACCATTATCACAGTATGCAGTTTCAATCATCCTCAGCCCAAATACAATTCTTGGTATCATCAGCACAATACAATTCCTGGAATCAACAGCTCATGATGCAGTATTCAGTATCACCAGGACATAATGCAATTTCTGGCATCATTAGCACATATAGGAACTAGGAATTCCTAACATCATCAGAACAACATTCAATTTCAGCCATCAGCATAACATATAGACACTAAAAACTTTTTGGCACCATTAACCCAGTATGTTGTTTCAGTCATCATCAGCACAGAATGCAATTCCTGACATCAACAGCAAAGGATACAATTCCTAATTCTCAAGAGCGGTCCATTGAGCATAAATTTCAAAATTTTCATTAAAAAGTAAATTTTCACTTCAGTTTCTTTATTATAATTAATCTATTATGTCTTTTAGCATTGCAGAGTACTATATTTCCCACATCAGCGAATTTTTGAACATTTTTTTTCTCGAATCCTCCTTCCTATAACTTCATTAATCCCTCTATTAAATTTTGTTTCCTTTCGATAGTCAAAAATATCTTGTCGGCATATTATATATATTAATTAAAATTAATTTTTCCATACTTTATTATTGGCTGTATTATATATTTATATTAATTTTTGTCACTGGAAAAGTAACTCATCGAATATATTTGTGTATATCAGAATTGAAATTGGCCTGTATCAGACTTTTGTCAGGACAGTCTTCAAAAAGAATGAAAAAGCATTATTCAGCAGCTGGTCTTTTCAGCGTTAATCTTTATGGTCCCAATTATCCTCTGTTAATTTTCTGTTTCAGGATGAACAAATGCGTCACAATGGTGACCGTCTTTAAAAAGTAGCAAAAGTAAGGACTGTTGACTATCTTAATTACTCTTAAGTGGAAATTTATATCAGGGATTATTTTCACGGCCTGGAAATTTCAATGGAAGAGTCAGGAGACCACCTACTTGGGACTAAGAGCTTTCTCCTCAAACTAATAGCTGTCTTGAGGCGGTCTCATGGATACAAATCTAGCAAATGAGGCAAATTGAGATTTCGACACAAAATGATCTAGGAGAAGAGACAAAAAAAAGGAGGGGAAAAATACAGATGTGGAGAGGTGAAATGATTGTGTGGTGGAGAAATAAAGAAAACAAAAAGGTTGTAAAGTGGAGTGTGAAGTCTCTTTATTTTGGCCGGAAGAGTATGACGCCTGGTCAACCATGAAGGCGATTGCAGTATTTCACACAGTAATGTCTCTATAAGTTTGAATGTCCATGAGAAGACTAAGTACTTAAGTGCCTAAATTTGCACTTATCTAAAACGGAAATAATTATTTTCTTTATCCCATTTGACAAAAATATTATAAATATACAATACAGACAATAATAATAAAATATAAAAATTAATTTAATTAACATATATAATTTGTTGACATGAACATATAGAGCTATAAGCAGATGAATATGAGTGTTAGCTTATTAATGGTCATAATATATTTTCAGTTTATTTATTTACGTGTATTTTTAATGTATTTCTTTTATAGTTGCTTGGAAAAAATAAAGCTGGAACGTTATTTATGAAACGTCATTTATGTTTCATATAAATGTTTTATTGTTTGATTTAATTTAATATCAGTTTCAATGTTTGTTTGCTTCTGTTTTAGTTGTTAGGTTTAAAAACAAAAAAAATCAAAATTTAGGTAGGTGTGATTTTTTTTTTTTTTCATTCTTAACAGAGATATAGAAAAATTTTGATTCTTTTTTCAGTAACAAATCAACAAACTAGTCAGTTGCATTAAATATTTAGAATTTCTGAATCAAGAAATTAAAAAAATACAATTGCTTACTATTAATAGTAAACATTTCATATTTGTGGAATTTTATTAAATACATTAAAAGACAAATACCAATTCGGGCATCTTTTTCTTTTCTGAAATAACATACAGTTATGAGGGAAAAAAAATCCAATCGGTTAGATTAATAAAATGAATGATTGATTGGCATAAAAATTGTTATCTAAAATATGTCGATGACAATGAAACCTCACAGTAAAGCAATTTAAATAATTTATGCCAAAGCTTATTTAAGTTATTTATTCATTTTACGATAAAGCAAACTTTCGTTATATTTATTGTTTTTTTCTGTTAAACATTCGGGATCCCTGCTTTTTACATAAGCACACCTTAGATGTATCTCACTTAGATCTGAAGGGCGTTGAGGTAAGGACATCGAATTCTGGGAGAACTTTTAGAGGTAACTGTCACGTACTTGTAACAAATGAAAGAAACACAAGTAATACATGTGACGAGAGTTGTGTATTTAAAAAAGTAGGTTAATGAACGCTGGAAAAATGATTTAGAAGAACGCTTTGAAGTACAAAAAAAGGTTGTGTAAATAATTATCCTTAAATTAAAACTATTGCAAAACTTACAAATACGCGAAACTTCCTGAAGTATGGTTTTATAAAACATATATTTATCATGGGTTTACATAAAACACATATTTATATTTATTAAATTCTCATCAAAAATTAATACATTTAATCCTTTATTACTCATTTCATTACATAAAAGTAAGAAAAATATTACAATATAAAAAAAAATATTGTTCTTTTATTAATTTTTCTAAATAGTAATAATGACAGTTATATTGGTACTATCAAATTTATATGTGTATTTATTCTATGCTAATGTGCAACTCCACAAGAAATCACCTAGGAGACAGGAAATTCAGTATACAGAGACTATGTCTTCTATAGGGTGAAGAAAAAGAATAAAAGCAAAAAGGAATAGAACACATCAGTATGGAATCAAATCATCAATATGGTCCCTTCTATGACATTTAAATCAGGTGAGTACGTTAGCCAATCCCTAGTAGTAATAACTTCAATTTTTAGAAAATGTTCAACAGCACACATCCGATATGTCTCTGCGTTATAAGTCAGTAAAACTCTGCATTTTTGACACCTCGTGACAGACACACACGGGGGGGACATTTTCTGGTAGTAGTGTTCTCGGGTGACAGTACATCGAAAATTTGGAGTTCCTTTCTGGAATTCTTCATATTTTCACACCCGCCGAACACTTCCGGATCACTGTAACTGTTTTTTATCCTTATAATTTATTTTTATCTACTCTTTAAAGAGGATGTGACTCTATTGATGAGATGTCCAGTCTTCTTGTTCTTGTTGCAATCTGAACAGTACTGTTGATGAGAAGTTTTTACTTGATGCATGTTGGTTGAGGGACAAATAGGTCATTTTTATGAAGGTGTCTGGCCACAGTAAAATACGACACTTGTCGGTCTTTTGTCGTAAGCAATGTTACTCGCTGATTGGTACTGATAGATTTTCGCCTTTCGGGAAATATATCAGTCATTGATTATAGTTGTTTTTCTTGACTAATCAGAATCAACTTTCTTATAACTGTGGTTTGTAAGGCTTTCCAAGCTCGTGAAACGGAACCTTTGTCAATTCGGAAATTTCGGCTATGCCTTGTCATCTAACTCTCCCTCAAGCTTGTCGATCGTTCTACCATTTTTAAAGTCGTCCATATGGTTTCTTCTAGCCATATTGCGCCTGCAAACTCACTTGAACATACAGAGAATGTCTTTAACAGCACCTTTCGACCTTCTATTTGTTGTAGTCTTGCACTGCTGACTGACTGCACCCGTTTTTGAGTGACCTCACATCACTTGTGACGTCTTGTTCCTGACATTTGCATATGAATCACCTTTTTACTGAATTGGGTGTTCATTGTGTTGATTACAATAAGCCCACTTTTACGACGGCTGCCTGCTTCAAAATTAAATAATTACTTAAGTATTGCATGCCAGAGTAGATGGGTATGACAAGCTTTAGCCATTTTTATTATAACATTAGATATTTTTATATTTAATTGTATTTTTTATGGAAGCAAATCACCCACGTATTGTTTTCGTTCAATGAAATAAAATATTTATTTATTATTTTTCGGTTGCTTTTGTTACATGTAATATCGCAAAAACAATATTAAATTTCTTATGAAACATTCACAATTATATATTTGACAGATAAAAAAAGAATAGTATTCATGTTATTATTCACTGACTACTTTAACTGTAGCATCTTAACCATGCAATGCTAATAACAAATTTTAATTCACGTATTTTTTTCTGATTGGTTAAATTAGTATCAACAGACAGCTTACAGCGATGATACGTAAATAAATGTACAGAAAAATAACAAAGAATACATAAAATAGCGAACAATTAAAAGTTTTTTAAGTATAAATTAATTTTCCTTATTTTTATTTTATTTATTTAATTAGTTATTATTATTTTTTGCTTTTAATTTATTTATTTTTAAAATTACTTTTCAAAATAAATAAATTAAAAGCAAAAAAAAAAATAATAATAATAATAATGAGTTAGTATTTCAACTCAGAACAATTTTCTTGTTGTTTTCTTAAAAATAATTAACAAACATTTTAATTTTTCCATTTATTTTCCAACCTAATCGTTTTCGACATTTTAAAAACGTTTCCATATCAACTAAATTAATATCTTTTCGCTTTTGGAAAACATTCCCAATTACGTTAACTAAAAAAATATTCAACTTTCATATTTAATGTATTAAATTTCTGCTCCAAAATCAATCTTGAATTAAACAGCTTTAGTGTTAAAAGCGCGCCATTCTTAACAATGAACTTGAATCAGTTCTCTCATCATCACACTTCCCAGCTATAATCAGTTCCCCCGAAACTGGAAACCTCCTGAAATCGAACCCCCTCTCATCAAACGACAGAAGAATCCGCGCATGCTCTCCATCCTCTCTCTCCTGCCTACTCTCTGGAAAACCCTACCCGAATTTCTGTCCACCCTTTAACTGCCCTCCAGGGATTTCTACAGAAGATTCTCGGTATATTTCCTGAGGACACCCTTCTCAAAACATGTAAGTAGTCTTTTTGTCTTTGCCCTGTATTCTTAGCAATGTCCGTTTTGTTTAATTTTCTGCTTATCCTTACGAAAGGAAAACGTGGAACCGGTGTAAATGCGATCGATTTTTTAACTCTTGTGAACGTAACAGGCTGATTTTTGCGTGTGTGATCGTGTCGGTCAAGATTTTTCTTGAATTTAACAGATGGTTTCTTTGTAACAGATGGTTGACGTTAATGACCGCCGATTAAATGGACTGAAGTACTGAAGAGCAGCTATTATTTAAGTACATGAAAACGGACTTTTTGTGCAATCACAAAAACATTTTGTGAGAAAATACAGATATTTTTTTGCTATTTTATTGTTTAATATAATAAATATAGGATAGAAGATTATTAAAATGTAAAATATATCTCATATTTATACTGAATTTAAAATATGTGCTCATGTAATAAATATTATTTGGTTAATACAAAATAGGTATTTTTGATATTTTTAAGATTTCTTTAATACTTCTTGCAGTTTTTCTGTTTAAACATGTGTTTTATTTATTAATTAATTTATTAATAATGCTATTAACAAACTATTTCAAATTTTTTTAAAAATAATCTTCGATTGAAAATTTTATTAATGTGTATAAATTTCAGAAAATGTTTGTTAAAAGAAATCTCTATTTTATGAATATTGTATTGAGTTTTTTTTATTAAAACTTTAAAACATTTATTTCCAATTTATTGATATTATAATTCGATAAGTAGTTACAACTTTTTTTATTTTATAAAATTTTGAACTTCAATTTATATAACATTCATAAAGAAATTAATTACTAATTGTGTATTTAAATTCTTTTATGTCCTTAAAATATTATTTTAGTTTTCATCTATCTAAAAAGATTAATGAATTTTGATAAATATCAAACTTTTGCTACAATATTAATAATACTGTGTGATATTATTATTTATTAAAAGTTTTTAATTTTTTATGTCTAGAAGTAGTTCAATGCTAATAAATCAAATTACAGATGTCAAAAAATAAAATGTAAGGAAATTTTGTTAAAAATCAGCATTTGAAATTGAAATTTTTTAGTCAAATTGAAGAATATTGATAAAAAAAAGCACAAAAAAAAAACAGAGAGAAACATCGCTTTGGATGTAATTTGTGGTAAAAAATATTTTATGTCTGAAGTTTTTTTTAATTTTCAAATATGGAATGAGAAAAAAAGAATACAATTATCGATTTTTTTAAAAAATAAAAACAATTCGTCAAAGAGGGATTGAATTTTGTTTCCCTCTTCTAAAAGTTAGGTTCCAGGAATCAGTATCTATTCAGGGCGAATTCCCTTTAAATAATGGGCATTTTCACCTGCGACCTTTTCATTCGCCATATTGCTCTCTACAAGGTCAGTTTGTCCTCATTATCTGCGAAACTCATCGTCAATTGTTTACTACTTTTACACGCGACTTAATTGGATTCATTGTCGCACTAGAACTACTCTACGAATTACTTTTAGAATGAATGGGTTAGTGTTGGTTATTAAAGATAAAAATAAACGGTTTTTTAATTAAATTAAATGCCTTTAAAAGAGTGATGTGAAGAATAAATAAACTTTAAATTAAAAAGAATTTTTTTTTTTTTTTTTGTCCTCTAATAATTTTGGATAATGAAAAGAACCTGCAAGGTCAACCTGTTTTCATTACCTCTAAAATTTAATCTCCAACTTTTATTTATACAAGCCAATTTTATTCATTGCCAAATTAGAATTATTTTATGAATAATTTTAATTAATGGCTTTCCATTATAATTAAATCCAGTAAACAGCTTTAATTAAATTAAAAGTTTTTCAACCGTAAGTTTGAGTTGAGATTCAAAAAAAAAAAAAAAAAAAAAAAAAAAAAATTAAGAAGAAAATTTAATTTTGATTTTTTTTAATTTTCTGTCCTCATTAGTAGCTATTCATTATTATATTCTCATTTGCTTATAATTTTTTGCAATTGAATCATTATCTTTCTGGAACAACTTTTGAATTTATTCAACTATTGAATTTATTATTTTTTACAATTAATGAATATTAACTTAATTAAAGACAGATAAAATTAAACAACATTTATTTAAATTAAAAGTTTCTAACATTAAACCTGCTTAAAAGATGCAATAAAATTTACGCATAAATTTAATTTAAAAAAAAAAAATAATTGTAATTATTCTCAATTTTTCTTGTATTATAATTTAAAGCATTCATTAAATATTTAGCATTATAAGCATTTCAATTAGCATTATTAAGCATTAAGCAATTAAACATTGCTAAGTATTAGCATATTAACCATTTAGCATTATACGCATTAACATTTTTAGCATGTCTTTTTATGGTATGCATGAATCATGCCAAATTATGAATTTATATTATGCCAACTGTAAACAACTTATGAATCTATATTATTCTGAATTTATATTACAACTTAGAAAAGAAAATATAGATTTTGTTAAAATCATACCTGTAAAGGTTACAATTTAATCCATTGAATTTTGTGACATAATCTATGAAAACAAGGTTGATAAAATCTTTAATTTGTATAAAAATGTATAAAATATTTAAGGAGTAATTAAAAATACAATAAGTTAATAGCTTATTTATGTATAATAATTTTTGTAATGTATTATAAAAACCATCCTATACAATGAATCCTTATAAATTATAGTTTTTAGGCAGACAATAAATTATTTATAAGTTGTACATGAAATTGTATTTTAAAAATTTAAAAAATATTCACTTTCTTTAAGAAGTTATATTTATTACTTAGCTAAATCTATGCGTTGTTTTGTATTAAACTGTAACAATCTGTAGTTTAAATCAGAATGTAGAGTATACCTCTAAAGAATTTGAAACCATATTTTAATAAGATAAAAATACTATTAAAATCCTTTCAATCCTTTATCATCATCAAATATCACATCAACTTTGATATTTTATTCGTTGTAATTTACTTTCAAAATATCTGAAATCAAGTTTTATTATTCAAATAATAAGCAGCGATAAGTTTTATTGCTTTCAATTTACCAATATGTGTATTGAAATAAAAAGTCAGCTAACTGACAAATTTTTAATTTCTTATTTCAAAAGTAGTCAAGTATATATATATGTCAGCGGAGATCGATATAGCTGAGAGTCTTAAGAGAAAAAAAGATAATTTTAAGAATTTTATTTTTTTTTATTTATTTATCCTTAGAAAAATAAATATGTTATTTTTATCTTAAATGTGGTAGCAATCAAACTAAAATGCCATTTAATCACAAAATAGTTGAAATAGTTGAATAGTTGTTCGTGATTTTTATTATTTAATGTAATAGTTATAGATATAATTTAAAAGCCGGATTTTATTTATCAATCAGATAGTAATTATTATTAATCTTTTAAATTTATGATAACTTAAGATTTACCACAAATAATTTCTTTTATCAATTTCTTAACTGGATTGAAATTTTTTCTAATTTTATCTACAGGAAATACTTCACTCCATTTCCTTTTATTCACTACGAGGAAAAAGGAGGGCTATGAAATGTTTATATTTTAAAAATTGCATATAATTTAGCTATTGCATAATTGCTTATAGTTTGCCTATTATAAGCCAATAGTTACTAGATCCAACAGTGTAATAAGCTTGACCAAGGTTGTTTGTGATCAACCAATAATATAAATAAAAAATAAAAATCATAGTTTAAAAAAACTAAAAAGCACTCTTTTAGAGTTAATCAAACTGAAAAGTAAAAAATAATTGTTAACATAAGAATAAAATGACTGACGAGAAAATGAATGTCACTGTTCTAAAAGCGTGGGGTGCTCGATATCAATCGTTATAATTTTTCACTAGTTTCATTCCGAAATGCAGAGTTAGTTTAAAAATGACGTACAAAGCGCCCCACGCTTTGAGAACAGTGGCATTCATTTTCTCGTCAGTCATTTTATTCTTACGTTAACAATTATTTTTTACTTTTCTGTTTGATTAACTCTAAAAGAGTGCTTTTTAGTTTTTTTAAACTATGATTTTTATTTTTTACTTTTTAGTTTGATTAACTCTAAAAGCGTGTTTTTTAGTTTTTTTAAACTATAATTTTTATTTTTTACTTTTTAGTTTGATTAACTCTAAAAGCATGTTTTTTAGTTTTTTAAACTATACTTTTATTTTTTACTTTTTAGTTTGATTAACTCTAAAAGCGTGCTTTTTAGTTTTTTTAAACTATACTTTTTATTTTTTACTTTTTAGTTTGATTAACTCTAAAAGCGTGTTTTTTAGTTTTTTTAAACTTTACTTTTTATTTTTTACTTTTTAGTTTGATTAACTCTAAAAGCGTGCTTTTTAGTTTTTTTAAACTATACTTTTTATTTTTTACTTTTTAGTTTTTTTAAACTATACTTTTTATTTTTTACTTTTTAGTTTGATTAACTCTAAAAGCGTATTTTTTAGTTTTTTTAAACTATAATATTTAAACGAGGTCCCGGTACGGAGGACTGGAACTATAGTTCTCACTATAATTTAATTGTGAGTAAAAAAAAAATGCTAAATGCGAAGATGTTGAAGCAGCCAGGATTCGAACAGGGAATCTCCTTATCCGTAGTCAGGCGCGTTATCCGTTGTGCCACTGTCTCACGTAGGTTTGAATGTCTTAGGTACTTTCATTCTACATGGGTTAAATTGCTCTTCATAAGTTAAAATAAAATCACTAATCCTGGCGATCCTAATCATGATGATATAATAAACTTATGAAAGTATTTTATGGTCGTCGGTCCTTGATAAGTCTACAACGTTTAAATTAAATCGGATCGCTTAAAGTAGGGCAAAATCGAGCCCAAAGAGTCGGTTACAAACAAACAAACAAACGTACAGCTGAAACTAATAAAAGCGTATTAAAAAGGACTGAAAAACTACAGAAATTAATGAAAATGTCACATTATATTTGTGAAACATTTTATGAAAAGACATTTATAATTCCATCCTTTTATTAAAAATGTGGATAAACCGACTTCAAAAACATAATGAGTGGTTATATAAGACTGCATTATACAACCTACTTATATTTCTCATTTAGCAATTTAAACAAATGTTCAACATTTTGTAAAACTGTGGTGTGTATTTGTAAGGTCTGGAACTGAGGCCTTCGGAGAAATGGAAAATGGGAATGAGCCAGCACCCCCTCAGGAAGAGAACCCTCAGCACAAAGTGGCTCACAAAAGAATGCAAGAAACTCGAGCTCAGATTGATGAGGTAACTATGCCCCCTTCCCAAGAATTCATATTCTTACAATAATACCATTAATGTATATATCATATTGTGTATATTCATTAATTTAAAATGAAATGTCAAAATCAAATGCAGGTTTTAATCAATATTTTACGGATTAATATATATATATACATACATATATTAATCCTATAGGGTGTTCCAACAGTCATGGAACAAACTCTCAGACATGATACTTATTAAGGCATACATTTTTGTATAGGAATATATGTGACTTGTTGGAGCACGAATACAAAAGTCACATATTTTACGGATTAATATATGTATATATAGGGCGTTCCAACAGTCATGGTACAAACTTTCAGAGATGGTACTTATTAAGGCATACATTTTTGTATAGGAATATGTGACTTGTTTGGAGCACGAATACAAAAAGTGAGACATGAAAAGAACACATAACAATGTGAACTATTACTACATCGTTGCAAAATGTTCTTTGTTTTTAATAAATACTCAGAATTGCTACCATCAATATTCATACATGCTTGATACCTTCCAAGACGTGATTGGCTAACAGTTCCAAAGATGTCAGGCATTTCGCGCACACTTGTAGCCGCAATGGATAGTCGAGTAACCAGGTTCTCAATTGAGTCTCGTAAGTGAAAACACAGCTACAAACACACAGAGTAAGAATAAAATAGAGTGCACATGGAGGTTGCCAGACAGACGATTTCAAAACTCGTCACGTTATGGGTATCAGTTGGAGCATTGTGCCTGAATGTTGCGATAAATTTGTTTGAAAGTGTTATCGTTCCTCAACGCGTCACTTCCAACTATACATTCATATACAAAAAAAAGTATGTTTTAGTAAGCTGTATCATCCTTCCAATTTTGTCCCATGACTGCTGAATTGCCCTGTCAATATATTGTTTAATTTTTGAGAACTCATTAAGTATGCCTCGTATGATTCACGGATGACCGATGTCATTCCGAATCATACGAGGCATACTTAATGAGGTGAGCAGTTTAACTTAATTTGGAAAGCACTATCAGTGGTAAATACCTGGCATATGGGAGAAACACTGAAAAAATGACCACAAGGCAACCTGATTATAGATGCGAAAGCTCTTTAAACACTTTGTCGCAATTACCATCTAATTCTCAAAAAAAAGCAGTGGTTTGAAAGCAGTGGCTTAAATGGACATCTATGCCTAAGCTCTCCAGAAAGCTAACTGTGTAAATTATCTTATGGTCGCAAGTGAAGGAGAGTTGTGGTGGAAATAAAATTTTAAGAATTGTTTTTCTAAAAGAATCTAAAAGTTTCAAAGTTATCAACTGAAAGTTATCTTTATTTATCCATTTAATGCATGTTCAGATAAATGTATGACATATATTATATATCTTCTTCATTGGCGCAACAACCCCATGGTGGGCCAAAGCCGTCTGCCTACTGATAGGTTTCAAGACAGAAGATGTTCTTTTTAAGGGGTAGGGATGTTAGCCCTACCTCCAATAGTTATATTAGACTACATATGGCTTAAAATGGATTCCGAACCACTATAAGCAATCATGGCACAGTGGATATTCGAACCCGACGCCTGTAGCACCGAGATTTATTATTGTCAATCGGTCAAAAATTTTTGCAAAAGGCAAAATTTTTCAATATTTGATAGTTACTTTATTCAAGATAATACAATGTATAGTAAAAAAAATAATGTCAAATAACAAGACGTATTAAAAAAAAAGCTTTCATATGATAAATATTTAAGGTTTATTCATATTAATTAGTAACTTTATTTAAAGCCAGTATTGTCTCTCTAAATATTACATTACACAAAATTTTATTTAAAAATTTTAATTACTTAAAAAATGATCCTGATCAATCAATATAAATTTTTAATATACATTGAAATTCAAATTCCATGCAATAAATAAATCAATATGAAACAAAAACTTAGAAACTTTTTGAGATATTGGTAGGAATTATGTGTTTTCTAGGAATTAAGCTACTAATAAATAAAATGTTAACTAATTAATAAAAAATTCAACTAAATAAATAACAGACAGATAACTATAACGAATAGCTTTTGAAGGTGATCGGACAAATCATTTTCATATCTTTGCCGACATAAGATAATGTAAGATATATAATGTAATTGAATATATTTTTGAAGAATAATTTCAACATTTTTGAATAATGAATCTGAAATTTAAAATTTATTTTTCTAAAAGGAATATATCATTCTATACTTAGAAATGTATCTGTTAATCCTTTTTTTTTTTCCCTTTAATTTATACTTTACTAGTAGAAAAAAATTTTTTAATCATATAATCTTAAGAGTAATTTGAAAAATTCAACGGAATCTTAAAAATATTTGTCCGAATTATTTAAAATCTTCACGTAGCCATAATTATGAAAAAAAAAACAATATTTAAAAATTTTATTTAAACCGAATCTGAATTATTCATTTTTTATCATTCGATTCATCTCTGCAAAATCAAGCATTACGCTATTATTAAAATTCTCCATGGATTGGCGTTTTCGTGAGAAAACTCAGATTTTACTTTGAACCACCTTGACATTATGAGAATGAAATTTATTTTTAAAAAAATCTGATTAATGCTTACGAATCAAAAATTAAGAACTTTAATGCATTTTGAAATGTATTATGTAATGCTGAAATAAATTTTGAAATTGAAATAACCGTTTCAACTTACGTATTCGAAAACAAGAGGCCTAATTATTCAATTTTTTTAAAATCATGAAAATAATTTAAACATTGCAAATATAATCTGTTTGCAGAATGAATTATTTATTGAAAATTTCGAATATATGTTTATAAATTGTTAAACTTTTAATCAAATTGTATGTAAAGCTTGTTTGTTTTCTGTCTTTCAAAATAAACAAAGATTATGTAGCATTTTCAGGGTTTTTTTTATAATCTTTTTCTGTTGCTTTATAAATATACTTATGAATAAAACTATTTAAAAAAAGCATGGGGCCTGATGGCCGAGGGACTAGCACTCTGGTGCTCGGTGCCACAGGTTTCGGGTTCGAGTCCCGGCGGTGAGAAGGATGTTAGTAGTGGTTAGGAATCCACTTTAAACAGTAGGACCTGGTCTAATATGGCTGTTGAGCGTTGGACGTAGGGCTGACAACACTACCTAGTAAAAAGAAAATATCTCCTGTCCAGAAATCTATCTGTAGGCAGACGGCCTTGGACCACAATGGGGCTATTGTGCCAGTGATAATGATGAAAAAAAGTATGTTATGAACAATTTTTTTTTTATATTTAATTAAGAAAGCTTTTTTTATTGTCATTGAACATCGGTAGACATGGGTTCCCAGTTATTTATGCTATGAGAAGGGCGGAGATTCAATCCGCTGGTGGCTTTGTTGTAGACATTGTTTCAAAACACGAGGAGCCTCGATGGCGTTTGAGATGTTAGCATCTTGCCTCGTGAGTCGGACTATCTGGAGGGAATTTTTCCGGGTTTTCTCCCATACGATACGCAAATGCGGGGTACTTCCCAATAAAAGTTCTCCCGGAAGGCACTGCCCTCCTTCTTCAGCGACACGGAACAGAAGTCAGACTTCTACCTACGGGTGTTCCATCAAAATAGAAGCTACTCCCTCCCCCCTCCCCATAAAACAGCAATGATTCTTGAACTTGATCAACATGCTGCTGTCTACCTAGTGGGATAAGGTCACAGGCCACAGACGAGCTGAGGATTTTTAGGAATAACTGTCTCATATTTGCGTGTCACATGGGAGAAAACCTGGGAAAATCCAACCAGATAGCCTGATTATAGATTCGAAGCTTTTTACACTGTCACATTCTCCATATAATGTCATAGTTTCTAAAAGAAGTGACTGCAACGTACTCTTCCAACGGATCTCCTATACACTAACTGCTTACGTCATCATCAGGCAGACTAAGTATATGCTGAAATAATTGCTGAAATAATACTAAATGTAAACTAAGTTTTAACTTTAAGACTAAGTTTAAACTGAAATAATACCATTATACTGAAATAATTGCTGAAGTATTAAAATTTAAAAAAAAATAATTTTTAATTTTAATTAATTTAATAATTTTTAATTTTTTTTTTTTTTTTTTTTTTTTTAGTGAATTATTACAATGCATTACAACGAAGAAAAAAAATGCTGTAAAATAAATTCTTGATACTTTTGGTTAATGATCTCATTAAAATAAATCTATATAATAGTATAATATGCACCATATATCTATACATATAAAGTATGATATACGTAAAATATAGACATATATAATATAATAAATATGTACATATATAAATCTATAGTATATAAATAATACTCATTAAATAATTATTAAATGTGTATATTCGTATTTTGTAGGTCACTGGAATTCTAAAGAAAAATGTCGATTTGATACTGCAAAGGGACGAAAAATTATCGGATTTAGACGATAGAGCTGGTAAAATATATAAATAAAAAATTTTTAAATGTTTATTTTAAGTTTTACAATTTTAATCTCTGGTTTAATACCTTTTAATAGTTTTTCTATCATATTCTTTATTTTACAAGTGATTTTTTAAAATAGTACTAATAATAAGAATTGAAAATTACAACTAGGAATTATGAGTATTTTTAAAATCCTAATAAAAAAGTAAAATTTTAAAATTAATGGTTTTTTAATGAGATATTTATTTTATTAGATAAAATGTAATATTATATTTTAAATAAAGTTTTAATGTAATATGGTACCATTATTAATATTTTTTTTTTTTCGTTTTCATGGAATTAAATTTTAAAATTGTTCTAGAAATTATTTAAAAAATTCTAGAAATGGAGAATGGCTCGAGGGTTAGATCACAGCATGATATTTTTTAATTTGTTTTAGATGCACTTAAAGATGAAGCTTCAGAATTTGGCAAACAAACAGGAAAATTAAAACGCAAGTACTGGTGGAAAAATTGCAAAGTAAGTTTACTCCTCCCATCATACGAAATTATAAACAATGTATACCATAATGGATAGCAAAATATATAACTTATGCCATAATAAATACTAATAAAGTAGATTTATTTCTAGCATAAAGTAAAAAAATTTGAATAGCTATAATATAATATATAATATTATATTATAATTATAATATAATTATTTAATTAATAAATTATAATAATCATATGAATAATTAATAATAAATGATATTATAATTTATTATTAATTATTATTATAATTATTAAATTAATACTAAAAATTATTATTAATTCTCTTAATAATTCTTATTAATTATTTATTATTTTTTATTAATTATTATTTTATATTATCTTTGGGTAAAATAAGTCTTCAGAAAATATAAAATGCAATTAATTAAAAATTTAAAAACAACATTAAACGCATTTCATTTTTAAAAAGTGTATTTTATTAAATATTTAGTATATAATGCGAAGTATTAGTTAGAATTTTTGTAAATGTTATTATCACACATTTATGGAATTAAAACATATTGAAAATAAAGGTAAATTAATTTTTATTTTTAGTTTCGTAAAAAAAAATCATATTTTATAAAATTATGTATTTTTTTAGAACACAAAATAAAATAATAAAATTTCGTTATTCCAATTTAAATTAAAAAAATTACTTGTTGCTATTAGATATGTAATGTACATAAATATCTTTAATAAAATTAAATTAGGATTAGGATTATATTAAATGAGGATGTATATTTTTTAAATTTTATTATAAACTATTATCTTGAAACTTTTAATAAAACTGTATTAAAAATGTTTTTTTGAAAATAACAAAAAAGCTAAATTATTAATTTGTCAAATAATGAATTTTTAAAACACATTTTTATTTTATAATAAATATAAGAGAAAAATTGTTTTATTATAGTATATATTCTATTTAGTTTTATTATTATTATTGTATTTTCTGTATTTTTTTACTTTTATTTACTTCATAATGCTTAACTTCGTAGTGTTGAGTTAATTTTTTTAATTTTACAGGAAAATTACAAAAAATAAAATAAAATAAAATAAACATTGGTTTTAAATGGAGTGGGGTTAAATAATTTCTACATTTTCTAAACAAAATCAACATCGTTATGAAATTTCATTGCTGTCTATTTTAAATTCTACATTTTATTTCAGATGCTTGCTATTCTCATCGGTATATGTTTTGTGGTGATCATAATAATTATCGGTAAGTGAAATTCATTTGATTGAAATAAACTAGTTTAGTTATAACTTGAAGACCTTGATCAAATATAATGAACTAATTCAAATAACTAATTACTTCTCGTATTGAAAATTATTCTTATTAATATTTATTAAATTATATTCTTGTATATTCTTTTGACACTATAGGCAGAATTTTGTGGTGTATACAATATTATCAAGTATAGTCTTCTTTTTTTCATAAACTTTTCCTACGATAGATGTATAAATTTATCAACTTTACTTAGAAAATCATGTTCAATTTCCTCTAATATCTAATAACAGCCTTAATTTATGGTTACAGTTAAGTAACTGTAATTTCCTACCTATAATCCATGGATTATACGTCAAAAAAACCCTCAGAATTTCCGATTATAGGTTACTGCGTACCACAAATGGATATTTTTTTCATAAAAATCGATTTAAGAAACCTCCAGCTAAAAATACTTTTTATGGAAAACAAATCGATAAATCTTTGTGTGAAAAAAAAATGAATCTTTCAGAGAAAACATAACAGTTGTGGACATTGGAAGGAAATCCATTTTAACAAAAGCAGACAAAATGAAAATTTTTTTTTACATCGTTGTATGCTAGAGAATTAAAAGAGTCCGGAGTTTAAAGCATGTTTAGCTCCAAATTACTAATTAACTATGATACTGATTAAGATTTTTATCTCTCTAGCAAATACTAATACCATAAATCCTCAATATACTATTCTATTAATACTATTTTCACCCAAAATTTCTTAAATATATATTTTTTTTATTCGGTTTACACAATCTTAAACTTATAACATAATTTTTTAAAACCTTCTTTAAAATTATAAAACTTTTTATTAGTTTTAAAGAAGGTTTTTTTATATAATAAAATTAAAAAAGAATAAATAAATGCTAAAAAAAAACGTATAAAAATAAAACTTGATTGACAGAACAGAACAGAATAAAACGTTTCGAAGAAAAAGGCTCAAATTTTTGGACAGAAAATTACAGGTTGTGGGTTATGGGGCGCTAGGCTAGTAATAATGATAGTTCTTAAGAACTCTTGTATAGGGTAATAGGGTATACTGGCTAAAGATACACAAAAATAATGATTTATACAAATATAAACGCAGGTGCTTAAATGCTGCACCGTCACTAGGAGGTTTTCCAAGATATTTATCTTCCTATTAAGTTCGACCATGCATTACGTTGATATAGTTATATTTCGGGACGTTTTCCATAGTTTATAAGCTGATTTCGCTGCTGAGAAGCTAAACTTATCAGTAACTATACGAATTACCTTCCACGTTTGAGAAAAAATTATAGCAGTTTTTGAGAAAGGGCTCTGATGGCCGAGTAACTGGCGCTTGGGGACACAGGTTTCGAGATTGAGTTGCGGCGGTACCATGAATGTTTGTAGTGGTTTAGAATCCACTTTAAACCGCATGTCCCTGTCTAATATGACTGTTGGGCGTAGGACTGACAACTCTAACCCTTAAAAAGAAAACATCTCATGTTTCGGAATCTGCCAGTCGGCACACGGCCTTGGCAGATTCGACGTAAAATATTGTGTATAATCATTTTTTCAAGATAATTATTGTATTTTTAGCATGTATAAGATAATGGACATAAGAAATCAATCTTGTAAAAATATATTAATAAACAACCCATGTACAGCTTAAATTAACAACACCAAGTAATGTAAATTAAAAATAAGCCTTATTTCATATTTTTCACATCAATTACTTCATGATAAATGTTTCACTAGTGTTTCTCCCTTCCCAAAAAGATTTTTTTATGTAGAAATAAAATTGTCTAACAAAGGACTTGAATCTTAAGAAATTATGTTTCTTTTCATAAATCTATCGTTCTATGCTTCTCTTCACTGTTTTTTTCCATTCATTTTATGCTTTTCTGTTCACGTTTCCTTTCTATAGGGATTTCTAAGTTTCATTAGGGATTTTTTATTGTATATTCACCTTTAGTACCTGGGAGCATGATATGATATTTTTATATTCTTACATCTATAAATAGAAACTTGCTCAGTGAGGCAAATAATTGCTTGTCATTTAATGAGATAAAAATTTGCTATTCAAATGAGAACAAAAGAAAATCCTGTTTCAAGAAACCACGCTATTCAAGAGGAACAACCGGAAAATCAGATAATACTACAAGATGTCAATGTAAAACACATATATCGTTACTAACTTCCAGATTAAAAAAGAAATATCTTAATTTAAATTTTTCTAACCTCTTGGATCAATGACTTAATTTTATCGTATTTTTTTTTTTTTTTTTTTTAGTTTACAAGGGGGAATTTGATTTCTCTTGTAGAGATAACCAGTTATTCACATCAAATCGAGCATTTATATGAAAAACATGAAATAAAGCTCTTGTTTATTCATTTTGAAAGATCCAAATTTCATTAGATAGGACATGCTAAAATTGTAAGTTTCTTTTAATATGACTGCAAATATCATTTGAATTATCTTTACTTCAAATTTGATAAACATTAACTTCAAAAACTGTGTTGGGTTTCAATTGGCTAAATTCTTAGTTGCCACTTCCAAATATTAAATTTTATGATATTTTTATCATAATCTCACTTATCTTTATATAATAATAATCTATTTTATCTTTATTCAAATCTGTTTGCATAAAAACTAAACCATTATATTCGAAATGAAGAGTAAGTTAACTCTCAGATATGCCAACAGAACTCAGAAATACGAACTCGCAGATACTCCCAAACGTGTTTACCCCAAATTTATGGTAAAATGTAGACATAGGAATGGGTATACTGTGTATCTAGGTACTTATGGCAAACATAGAAATATGGTGCAGCTTGGATAAAGTTAAATCTGTTTCATATTTGCGGTACTGGTAGCGAATGACATCAAGTTACAGTGTCTGGCATTTCTAAATATGTTTTTTATTATCCTTTACATATATATGTTCCATTTCTGATCTTACATATGCATGTTTCATTTCTGATTTTATATATACATGTTCCATTTCTGATCCTATATATACATGTTCCATTTCTGATCCTTTATATACATGTTCCATCTCTGACCTTATATACACATGTTCCATCTCTGACCCTATATATAAATGTTACACTTCTGATCTTATATATATATATATATGGAACATGGAACATGTAGTTCCATTATATACATGGTCTTATACATACATGATCCACTTCTGATCCTATAAAAGCATGCTCCATTTCTGATCCTGTATATACGTGTATCATTTCTGTATGCCACGAACAGTTCAATGGGGGGACAGAACTATTTGAACAATTTCAGATTCATTGCCCTGAATTTGTAATCACTCAAAAGAAAACTCGGATCAGTAAACTCCCAACAGACAACCTGAATGTCACTCTCCTACACTATTAGAATCACCATCTAATCTTTCTGTTTTTGAAAGCAGTGACTACAACGTTACTATTTGAGTAACATTAAAGAATATTTGGAAACAAAATTTACTATATTTTTCCGTCGTTGAACAAATTAAAAGTTAATGATTTTGTCCTATTAGTAACATAGTCAGAGGAATAGCAAACTTACAGCTTCTAATAGCAGGACATATATGTGACTTTAACTGAAATTCCACTGATTTAAAATATAATTGCACCATCATTAGATAGTAAATTACCATTGGGAGATGATACTATAGTCCTTTATTTATAAAGCACCATGTTATTATTATTTGGCTTTTTTGAAACCAATGAAAATAAAGTTTATTTTGTGAATTTCATGTTTCAGTATGGGCCATCTCGGTAGAATCCTAAGAGGATGGAGAGCATGAAGACGTCTTTGAAAATAGCATTTATATCTCTATCTGTGTAAGAAAAATGAATGTCTATGTATGTTCAGAGAGCACTTCTTATGACCGCACTTTTTCTAACATATAATATATTTACATATATATCCGTCAATTGAAGATCTGTGATAGATATGTACTTAATATTTTGTTATTGTACTGAGATCTCCATTATTCATTGCAGTCACCTTTCAGAGATTTATTTTAGGTATTTAATATATTTCACGGGTTGGAATAAATGAAAATACTTATCTAGATCACAAAAGCAACATATATCAGAAAACTTATAATATGTTATGCCTTAAATTAAAATTTTTCTTAAAAAGTAAACATTCAGTGCTGGTATGTCAGTAATTTATATCTATTTTTGTTCTTTTTGATAAACGGGTAAATATGAGAGATTTAAAAACCATGTACAAATCATTAACTTTATTCAGATAAATAAAATCATTGAGCATTTATGTCAAAAAACCAAACTAAATAATTATATTATTCTAGATTTTAAAAAAAATTAATAATTTGCGATTTAATGAATTTCTAATTTTACAAAATGTATTTCTGTTTTTTTTTTTTTTTTTTCAAAATTAAAAATTATTAATTATTAATTTATTTATTTATAATTTCAAAATTAATTTATCAAATTTATTTCAAAATTAATTTATTTAAAATTTCAAAATTAATTTATTTAAAATATCAAAATTAGTTATCAAATTTATTTCAAAATTAATTTATTTGCAATTTCAAAATTAATTTATTTAAAATATCAAAATTATTTATCAAATTTATTTCAAAATTCATTTATTTATAATTTTAAAATTAATTAATCAAATTTATTTCAAAATTAATAACAAACTTATTTTAAAATTACTATCAAATTTATTTCAAAATTCATTTATTTATAATGTTAAAATTAATTTATCAAATTTATTTCAAAACTAATATCAAACTTATTTTAAAATTAATAACAAATTTATTTCAAAATGAATTTGTCAAATTTATTTCAAAATTAATTTATTTAAATTGTTTTAAAAATTAGAAAATTAGAACGGAGCAATGCCTAATGTATTTCGATCTTGGTTTTTTTGCTTAAAAATAACTACAATGATACATCCAATAATCTTAATTTCGTGTTGAAATTGAAATTATTAAGATTATTGAGCTTTTACTTAGATTGATATAAAAATATAAAATATCCAAACTCCATTTTGTGAGACTTACGACACATGTGACTTAATAATTTTCCTAATAATATTATTCGTGATTGAAAAATATAAATGATAATTTATTTTAATCGATTTTTAAATTTAGAGAAATATTAAGATTTTATAATACAAAATCTATCTAGCAATTTTAAAAAATTTATTTTATTTTAAAATAAGCTGAGAATTGTTGAACTAAATTTTCCCTTAAACTGTGTTAATTTTAACTGAGTACTATATGAAAAAGAGAAAATTTAAAACAATTCTAAACCAAGAACTTTTTTTAATCACCTTATTTATAACTTTCCAACCGATTATATTTAAATAACTTGTCTTTTGTACTTAAGTGCCTTCTTGTTGCTTACTAACCATTAGTTAAAAATAATTAATGCTTTTCAAAAAGTGCTTCGAATATTTAATATAAATTATACATTTTCAAAAAGGTTTTCCGAAAATTGGTATTTTATCCGTCCGTTTAATAACAACTATTCAAAAATATGCTCAACTTCAAAACATTGCATAAACTAATAAATAAATAAACATAATTCAAAAACAGAAATGTTGATGTTTCATGCATATGTAATTGAAACAAAAGTAATTACTTAAATGATAATATAACGAAAATTTTAGTTGCGATACTCCCCTTATTAATAAAAAATTAACTTAATTCTTTTTTTTTCATATTTTATAAATCTCATTTTAAACTTAAATTGAAAATTTGTTTTAACAAATTTCATGCTTAAATTATTTATTAAAATGCTTTGAATACCATTCGGAAAATAAAGCTGCTTCAAGTTCTAAATAAATTTGAAGAAAATTTATAAGTTTATGCAAAAAAATGACAACGAACTCTATATATTTAAATTTTAGTTTAGCATTCTTTCGAAAAGCAAATGCAATGGTTTTCAACTAAATATCCATGGCTAAAAATATCCATGTATTTAAGAAATATGCTATATGATACATATGAGATTTAAACAAATTTCATTTTCTTTTTTGAAGTTACTCAAAAACATACATTGTATGTATACTAAACAATGTTACGTTGTTAACATTAAGATACGTAACGCAATACAATAGTTCACCTGTATAATATCAATAAAATACATATGACATGCATGTATATCTTTTTTAAATTTTTAAATTCAACATGCCGACAACAAACATTTGCTCGTACAATTTATAGATGCAGGCATTCTTTGAGTAAAAAATTATTGAAAAACAGGTTTTTATCCCAAATTTCATTTGAAAGGCTTTGTTAGGCATTAGAATGAATTTAATTTTGTTGAAATTCAAGTATTCAAAAAATGTTTTCATATTTGTTACATACAATTCACTATCAATTAACTATTTAATAATTTTGATATCTCCTAAGAATTTTTAAAACTGCTTTTTATTGTGGAATACATTACTTAAAATTCAAAAATAAAGGAATTTTTTTTTTTTTTTAAATAATTATTTAACAAATATTCTAAACTCGTACTTTATTTTAAAATTAAAACCTTAGCAAAATTTCTATCGTGGAAAAATATCTGCAAATCTTTTTATAATTAATAGATTTGAAAAATTTATTTTATGGAATAAGTTTAGCAATTGGTGATACAACCATTTATGGTTAATTTCAATTAAATGTTTTAGAGCACATAAAAAAAATTATGTTTAGAAATTTGTTGAATTTTATTTTTTACAACTTTATATACACATTCTTTGTTGCGGATTTTTTCTATAAATCTTGAGCACCTGAGTTTTCTTTGTGAATTCTTTTTCAAAACTCTTAGAAATTTTGTAGATTAAATTTAAAATTAAAAGAAATTTTTGAATGAAAGAGGGTCATTCAAATGAAAACCTTAAAATTCTTTTAATAAATGCAATGTCTAGCAAGCTGGAAATATTGTTGCTACTAACGCAAGAAATATCCAATAGATGGCAGAAGAGTACAGAAGGAATTAGCATGTAGCGTTGGAATATAATGTATATAGTGAAGGATTTGGCATATGGCAGCATAGCGTTCTGCTGTTATATTTTGACAAATAGAGGTACAAGACCTACTAAAATTCATCAAATGAAAGTGCAGTAGAGTGATTCACGTTTGTCACAGAAACATATGGTAAGATTTCTGAGGAAGACGCTTTTTGTCCGAGTTAAGCACATCGATTTGTGACGATAGAGAGTTTTTCTTCTATCGATGTCATTTAACTTTAGATGAAATAACCCATAAATATAGGCTTATGTTATTGTTCAACACATTGTTATGGGATCCAACTTTAGAAAGTGTTGGCAGAATGAGTATCATTACATCTGCCAGCAGCTCCAATAATGAACTTGTTAGGCACTTTCAACCATAAGGTGATGATTTACTTACTTACTGGGGATGAAACATGAGTCTATTACCACACCTCGGAAACAAAGAGAATGATCCAAATTCAAACCAATTTCAAACACAAGCATTTGAATCCTTCTGATACTCTCTTCTACATAGATGGCTACTGATTCAGATCTTATTCTCAATATCAGGCATTCTGATTAAGAGGCACATGTGAATAAGAAGCACATGTGAATGAGAATTCCACAAGTGAAGAACCATCTTATACTTGCAATAACAACAAAGCGATGTGGATTGCTAATAAAAACAATGTAGACCATTTAAAAATACAACGAAGAAAAAGAATTTCCAATTGGTATACTGAGAGATCTGTAGCTGGTTGCGCAACCAACCAAAATATATATATATATATATTTTTTTTTGCAGAAATTCAGGTACTTTGTGAGTTAAGTTTTTGAGAATTTGTATTGATCTTGAGGATGTTTACGTACAAACATGATGCACGTGTGTTTCTTATTCGTTCAATAAATTATTTAAAAAATATCTTTTAAGGTTTTGATTTTAGTGACTCTCATATTTTATACCTAGAAATAGAGCTTTTTGATTGCCATCTTGATATTAGGAGAATGCTCTACCTTATAAAGCATTAGCTATTAGCAAATAGTGTGTAGAAATTTGTTAACGTTGAAATTTTGAATTTATCGATATTGAATCTACTCAGCTTGTGTGTCGTCTTCCATTAAATGTATGAATATATGCATAAGAATAGATAGAAAATATTTTATATTTACAATTTTATATGTATGCTTCCATCTTGCCTGTATTACTATATCTGGCAGATTTAATTTATTTATATGAATAAATATTTTAATTTATAAATAAATAATGAATTGTAAAGGTTTGAATGTAAAACGTAATTCCTATTCACATAAAAAGAAAATTTATGGCACTTAAGTAATTCTCATCCACTTTCTTGTTGGCGAAATCGAACCAAAAATAGCAAATACTTTTTGAATGATGAAATCATGTATTATATGTATTAATGATTGAAAACTTTTTAGTAACGACTGAAAATACATATTACGTCTAGAAAAGAGCATGATCATTAGTGCCTTTTATGCAGATCTGCTGAATTAGATGTGGTAGTGACGAACCATCATCTCTGAATTATATGTTGTACCTGCAATAAAAACAAAGAGACATGGAATTCTGTAGAAAATGTAGGCGTCAACTACATTTTGAATATCTGCCACATCTTCGTTGTTCATCAGATCTCATTCCTAGTAATCTGAATTTGCTTTAATTTTAATCTTTGATTTCTATTGTATATCGGATTATTTAAAAGTTCGTTTTCTTATTTTTTGTTTGCCATTTTTAAACACGTTTTTTGGCAGTTTTTAACATATCATAAAATTTTCAACATTAGTTTGGCGCGATTTTCTGTGAAACGTGATGTCGCCAATGGATGAGAATCGCCAATGGCATACGAATTTCCTTTATAAACGAATTATCAATTTTGTTTATAATGTTATATTCAAGTTATGTTCACATTTGAGTAATTTTTCACATATCAGTTTGTAATACTATAATATTTAAATAACAATTTCATTAGCACAGTAAATTGTAAATATTTTTTCTCAAATTAATTAGAGCATACTTCAAATTCCAAAAACTGTCTAACTCAACAATATCATAAATAATTCAAATACATTATTTTAAATAAGAAATTAATATTTTAAAAGTACGAAACAACGTTCTATAACTGTATAGAACATTGATAGAATATCATGAACAATATCATGATTATCTTTTGATACTTTGAACGATAACTGTGAACAAAAAATTTATAAATAAACAATAATTTAATTAATAATAATATCATAATTAACATTTAGATCAACAAATATTAAAATTTCTTATATTTTGTGAGAAAAATTCAATGTATTTTTATAAGATTTATTACTATTTTTCTTACTTTATTTGTGTTTTATAAAATTTAATTGCTTTTTTTGGGTAAAATTTATAATGTTTTTCATAATTTATAAAAAAAAATTGTCTTCCAAAATGTATTTATAAAGTATTTGTATGAAATACTGTATATTTTTGTCTGTGTATTAAGAATATTGAAATGTATTTAACGAAAAAATTACATTTGTCATCAAGAAAACAATGAACAAACTAAATATCATTATGTTAACTACATCAGCAAATATATTTATATATCAATTGGCACAAATAAGTAGAATAACAAACCCTTTTCGAATCTTTATGCATCGAAGTTATATTTTTGCAAATCCGTGCATGCATAAATTAGTGCTAAAATATTTATACGTGTCATTATAAGTGTTTTATAGTCAAAAGAATTCTGAAATTCCAACGCATACTAAAACTTTCTGCGTGTAAGCTACGTATTATACTTTAAAAATACTGACAGGAAACCTTAGAATTCTTGAATTACTACTACTATAGATGAATACTACTATTGGAAAATAGAAAATACTAAATGAAATACTAATTGATGAGGAAAATACTAATTGATGAGGAAAATACTAATTGATGTTTCTATCATAACTAATCTGAATCTCTGCAAACAATCTTCAGAATTTTTTTTAGTACTGGAAGTATTGGTAAAAAGAAATTTTGGTATATTTTGATTATATTTAAAAAGGAATTTTCAAAATTTCTAAACAATAATATAATTTGTAATAATTTTTCCAAATATTATACAGAAACCTTTAATGGGAAAGCAATATTCATAGAAATAAAGTTAGAAATTTATGGAAACTACCGTTGATGAATGGTACTTTTACAAAATAAAGAAGATGAAACCGCTTTTTACGCTGATAAATGCAAAAATGGATGAAAACAAGCGACAAAATAAGAAATAATAATCAAAAAAATTTCCCCAAAGATCAAATTAGTAATTGACTGTGATATTCATCAAGATTTTCATACTTCAAATAACTATAAAAGTTGCAAGTAGTCGAAACATTCTTTTAATTCCATTCAAAAATCAGCAATTAAAATTTGAAGATTTTATTAGTTCTAAATTAGAAGACATTAGTTCTAAACATCAACCACGAATACAAAAACAGAATTTAAACAGCAAAGTTATGTTAAATAAAATAAACGAACAGAATAATCTGCGACTATACCGTATCATTTTCTTTCTATCCTGAAAAAATTATAACAATTATCATATTCTGCTATAGATTATAAGCAAAATATTTTTTGTATTGATCCTTTAATTCAATAAAGTTTAAATTTTGTCATTTGATAATGCAAAAATTGTAAACTGTAAAAGGAAAGTATTCAATAAATAACAGAGAAAGTAACATAAGTATCTTAATTGATGTTAATAAACAAAATATTTGTCTTTATAAACTAATGTATGCGATTATTGAATGAGCAAACGCAAGGTTGCTTATATTAAAAAAAAAATTACGTTTTCTTCTGTAATGAAATATTAGCTCGATTTCAATGATGTAGGAAAATGCATTTTTCTTTTTTATTAGTATAGATTGATCTATTGAATATTTTTTGAAACTTTTCAGCCTTATTTTAATGTGCTTTGTATGATTTTTCTCAAACTTCGATGCCTTTGATACAGGTGAATTCTGTTAAAACCTACAACGAATAGATAGAAATATAAATTGTGAATTTTCGAAGATCTATATAATGAATATTTATGTGTCTTTACTTAAATATTTATGATGTGATGTACCTATGAATGTTAATATAATAAAAATTGTGTATTTATGTGTGTTGCTTCATTTATTTTTAAACAAATACCTCTTTAAAATTATTTCTCGAAAACCAAAATCTCCAATAAAAATAATTCTTCTTTGTAAACATTTTTTTGTATCTAATGATAATCAAACATGTATTCTTAACTAGATGAATAATTTAATAGTTTGGCAAAAAAAAATTTTTTATTTAACTATACAACAGCAAGCCAATGGTAATTATTATAACCCGATTTATTTATTAGTAAATATAAACACGTTCAAATTGATTATTATTTGAAATAAACATCATCAAAAATTATAATTAAAAAATTAAAATCTGTAACTAAATTTATTTCTAAATTTTTGCAACGTTTATTGCAATTTAGTCTTACAAAAAAAATAATTAAAAGTGAAATAAGTTTTTAGTGGGTTTTCATATGTATACTATCATTTAATTTTTTAAAATATTGTTGATTATTTTATATTATTATTGTTACAATTATGTAGTAGTTTTCATGCATTTTAATACAATTGGTATGGTTAAAATAAACTACGAAAATTACTATTGTGTAAAATTTTGTATTTACATTAAATTATAAGTAAAAAAAAAAAATTCTCAAGTAGAAAAAGTAAAAACAATTTTATAAGAGCGATTAAAAAGCAGAATAATAGGCTTCATTAAATAGAAATCAACAAGTTGAGAAGTTCGTATATCTGACAATTGTTAGGATTGATTTATAAGTTATTTGATCCCTTGAACGGGGTTTATATCGTAAATGTATAAGTGTATATCACGATACATCGCGAGTTTTAATAAATAGTAATTGAATGATTTTTAATTAGTAATTTGAATAAATTTTTATCAACAATACGTAACTTTTTTTTAAGAATTTTTTCTAAGAAAAATGTTATATCTTCGTAGTAGTATATATGTGTCTTTGAAAAGAAAGTTTGGTTTTTTTAAAATTCGAAATTAACATCAAATATTCGTCTGTTATCAAACGTATTTAAATTATTTTTTTGATATTAGACGAGGAAAAATAATAAATGAGACATATTAATAAATAGTTAACTTGTTAAATATTTTTTTCATTAAAAAAAATTTTTCCTCTACATCTCTTAATTCGATTTTTATTCGTTTAAACTTTATTTTATGTTGTTAAAGGAAATTTAAAACTTTGTCCACAAAAATTGGGGATTGGAGAATTTTTTAAGTATTTCATGCTCGTAAAACGATTTTATAGAATTAATTGTTTAATTAAACAATAAATTTCTTAAATATTGGGGTAGCTAGATTTCTTAAATCCCGGTGTGGCCATGGATGTTTATAATGGTTCGGAATCCACTTTAAAACTTTAGTCCCGGCATAATTAGCCATCGTGTGCAAAAAATTGATGATAGAACGACAAACAAATCAAAATGGGGTTTTAGGTATCCAAGATAAAAATGTATTTAGAGTTAGCAAGTAAATGGAATACACATTAGTTAAACACAAAAAACTACATTCGAATGATTTCGAACAACTGTCGGAATCGATAGTTAATTCATTTAATTGGTTCAAATTTCCTTCCAGATGCAAACACAATTTAAACCTCAGGAACATTATTTGAGACTTGTATATCCTATATCAAGATCGAGATATTTCATTCTAAAGATTTTAACACCAATCTAAGAAATTTCTACATGTAGAGGCGAAAACTTTTAATTTGGTTTAACTTGATTGAGCCCATCCCACTAAACATCATGCAATTTCTGCTCTTTCGAAGTTTACTGGGCTTACAATTTGCACAATGATAAATTATTATCTTGATTTAATTGCATAGATTACTTGAATTTCACTATTTAATAGAATTACATCTTTCAATACCCCCTTCCCAAAAAAAAATTCTTTTATTTATTGGCAAATCAGAGTCATTTACATTTCAACATGTGCCCTAACTAAAAAGTTTGGTGTAGCGGCTGCGAAGTCCATCCATCTTCAACCATCTGTCTTTGGTTAATAGAAGAGATAATAGCATCTGTTTGAAGCCCATTGAATAATTATGAAAAGTAGCAAGATTCAAAGTTATCAAAAGTGCCGATGATGGGATGCTCCGCCGAGGAAGACACACCTGATCTTTGTTAGATGGAGAACTATAATAAACTAGTCCTCTTGCCGGTCAAAAAGATCAGTGAAGATCTGCAATTTTTTATCTGGATTCTGGCATTGCAATATTCATTCGTATTGTAACGTCTCGGCCTTTATTAGACTTATAACGGCTTCAAGAAGAGGGTCACTTTCAGTTCAGGGGAACACTTTAATTTTTATTTACAATATATACAAATAATGAACGCTGGGTTATCATACAAAGAAATGAAAAAAAATAAAAATAAATTTTGATTACAAGTACACGATTAAATCACAAATACAGTTCACTCCAAGGTCGGAGATTTTTCAGAGTTCTCAAGTCTATGTCGAATCTAATTACCTGTTCTGCGGCACAACTTAATTACCACACGGCTTTCCTTAACTAATGAGCATCTAGTGTTGACAGAGACCCTAATCACGAAGCAATCATAATCTTCTTTCTTTCCTGAAATATTGTTGAAAATGACAGTGGCCAAAGCCCATTGATTTAAAAAGAAAGTGGCAAAAATTAAACAAATTGCATTGCAATATTTACAAACATATGAAGTTTATCTGCTTTGGATTGAGATGATTTCAATTTCTTTACTAAATCAGCAAGTCTATCAGGTGAGATAAATAATGAAATAAATTTCTTTATTACAATGAAAGTGTTAGTGATTAATCTGTGAACAGAGTCCACGGAAAATTTTGTTCGGAGTTTATTTCCTCACTCTTGAGAATTGAAGAGTAGCTGAACATAGGATCAACTTTTCTTGATGATTTAAATGCAAGTGGACATTTTTGAGTTAATCTGGGCTTTGAGAATTTCGGACATCTTTCACCCCGAAGCAACATGGTCCAGCCCACCGCAGTTAATGCAGGTAAGTTGTTCGATTTCTTTCTGAATAAAACAGTTCTTGTGAAAATGTTCTTTCCCCTTTTCAAGCACCTTGCTCGAATGTTGCAGTTCTTGGAGACGTAATAAAAAAAATACATTTAAAACATTGCATTGCAATGGATTTCCTGTTGAATCTTTCTATTCTGATGGACAGGTAACGGAATTTGTTCATTTTGTAAATTTCAACCTTTTCTTTATATCTTGGAAGAGCAGCTGGTCAGATTAGTGGATGTTGTCTATTTCATCCTATTGGTGAACTGTGTGACACTTGAAATCTTGAACCCTAAGAAGGTGAGGGCTTCTTCAATTTCAGAATTGGAAGTATTGACATGAAGTCCTTTAATAACCGCTTTAAGTGACCGTTGAGATTTCGGAGTGATGATAAAAAAATCCAGTTTCTTAGATACTCACAGTTCTTCTTGCTATGATCAGGGTCATTTGGGAATATTCTGCAGTGTCTCTCACAAGAGAAATTTTCTGATCACCATTTAAAGAGTCAAGAATTTCTTTGAGAAAGTCTTTTTCAGAGCTTTTCCAGAGAAAGTCTTTTCCAAAACTTCAAAGAGAATTCCTAGGAGATAATTTTTTCACGTCGTGCATGAAGTGATATAAGATCATAATTATTTGAATAGAGAGCCAGGGACGAGACATCCAACCATACCATCGAGTAAACAATAAGTTACCCCTCTACTTGAAGTAAAGACTCGTCATTACTTTTAATGGAAATTGTGTACTTCGGTTTTGCCTTATTTCGCACCATGACTCGAGTAATCCAATCTCTTTCTACTTTTGTTTATTCTTCTGTCTCTCCTGCTCTGCTTGTTTCTCATTTTGCAAGTTCAATTGTTAAATTTATTAAAAACAATTCTCTTAATACCGGTAAATTGTGAATCTTGATGTACGATGAAAACTTACAGAAGTTGTCTTAATTAAAACTCTTAATACTTCCTGATTATAGATTTTTGTTACAGTAACAAACTGCTCAGTTCGATTTACAGTTATAATACCAATTTCATTAAATAAATACTTATAATAAACTTATAAAATTGATTAATTAAACTAACAAATACAACATTTTTTAAAAATTTTAAATTGCATATTTTCATTTAATATGATGCCATATTAGAGCTTTTTAGAACAACAAATTGATTTATGCAGTCATCTAGTTATAGGAATCTGAGTTGTCCCAATATGTTGTTGAATTCCTAGCATTTTGATGTAAGCCATTTGTCCCTAGAATAATAGATATGTAGCAGATTCAAACATTTCTCTTTATGCACATTTTACACACAATTTTAAACAAACTCCTCAAGAATTAACATTTGGAAATTTTGCACTTTCCACCTCTCCTCCTCGTGTTTAACTGAAGGACATTGCAGATTATGAATTTATTGTGAACATCTCCGAAATAGATACAGAAGCATCGATATCTATCGAGTTATCCGATATAGATTAGATAAGGCTTCGTTTATCGGGTTTCAAACCTGCCACTTTGTTCAAAAACTCAATAGGATATACCCCGATATTTTATGCACTCCAATCTTTCCTTTAATATATAAATAAAAATATGCATAAAATTGCGTACAAAATGTATGAATGTTTATAATTTTTGAATAAAAAACATTTTTGTAGTCCTTAAATTATATTTAATTGCTATTTTATTTGGTAAGAGTTTCTTTCATTTGTGACCGGAAGAATTAAGAAATTTTCCCTTTAAGATGATGTGATTTAAAACGGAAACGCCTCCAATTCCACTCATTCTGCAACAATTAGTTGGGGTACTTTCAAATCTTTCTGTTTTAATAACTGCTCTTCAAAATCAACCAGTCAATAACATTCAATAGCCTGACCAATAATTCTATCTTATGCGTGACTTGGAACTCCAATAGTCTTAAAGGAAAAATTAATGAACTACAAAATTTTATTTCTGAAAATAAACCTCATGTAATTGCTCTCCAAGAAACACATCTTCGGCCAGGCGATTCCTTCAAAATTCCAAATTATATCATATATCGCTCCGATCGTCTTACCCACAGAGGAGGAGGCACGGCTATCTGCATTCATAAAAATATGAATCATCATCAAATTCATTTTACTACAACCAGCTTTGAAAACTCTGCTATCGTTATTAATCTCAAGAATAATCTAAAAATTACTGTTGCTAGCATTTATCGCCCTCCAATTGGTAGATTCCTCACACAAGAACTTGATAGAATAGCGAACTCCAATCAACAAGTACTTCTACTTGGTGACTTCAATTCCAAGCATCCTGCATGGAATAATGGACGCAACAATATAAATGGTTCTATTCTCTTCGAATGGACAAATCTTAATGCATTCAATGTTATTGCTCCTAATGATCCCACATATTTTTGCCTTCACAATCCCTGCGATAGTACTCTTGACATCGCACTTCTTAAAAATTTAAACGCCGGGCCTGCTTCTTCTATCAACGATCTTTCCAGTGATCATAACCCTGTGATAGTTGAAGTCTCTCATAATTCATTTACGCCCTTCCTCAATAGCATAATCACAACTACCAATTGGAATATTTTTACTAAAATTCTCACTCAAAGCATTCCTGGTAATCCAGTCATCTCCAATATTCAAGATATTGACAAAATAATTGATAAATTCAACTATGCTGTTACTTCTGCTATCAACCTTGCTAGCAAATCTAAAGAACTCAGTACACCACACCAAAAACTTCCTACTGAAATCACCTCTAAAATTGCGGATAAAAGCAAATTCGAAATTTATGGCAAGATACCAGGTTTCCTCCGTTCAAGCAATCCGTCAACAAGCTTCAAAAAGAAATAAAGCAAATGATTCACAAATTAAAAAATGACAGATGGAATGAATTTTTATTAGGCCTAAATCCAGAAGATAATTCTCTCTTCAAAATTAACAAACATTTTACCAAAAAATATCCCAAAATTCCTCCACTGGTTGGATCCTCAGGTCTTATATTCTCATCTTCTGATAAAGCGAACTCTTTTGCTGAAAACCTTGAACTCTCCTTTCAAGAAAACACTGAACCTTGCGATTACTCACAAATTGAGCATGTTGAAGATACAGTAACTTCCTTTCTAGCTGATCATCAAAATTATCATAACAATATTTTTTTTCCTCCATCTGACATAATTAACTTAATCAAGAATCTCAACATTCGGAAATCTTCTGGACCTGACAACATTCCAAATAAAGCCTTAATGTGTCTCCCCCTTAATGCCATTACTCATCTTGCAAAAATCTACAACAGCTGTACTAAATATCACTACTTCCCTCCTATCTGGAAAAAAGCAAATATCATCATGTTCCCTAAACCTGGCCAAGAGAGGAAATTTCCTCAAAATTATCGGCCCATCAGTCTCCTTAGCTGTGTAGGAAAACTTTACGAAAAACTCTTAGTGAAACATATTACTTCATTTTGCGATAAAAATTCCATAATTCCAGCAGAACAATTTGGATTCCGTCAACATCACTCAACTTGTCATCAACTTCTACGTGTCACCAATATCATCACTGAAGGATATAACTATAAACTTATTACAGGAGGTGTCTTTCTAGATGTCAAAAAAGCTTTCGATCGACTGTGGCACGATGGACTGATCTACAAAATGATCAAACTTCAATTTCCCACTTGGATCACACTTATCATTACAAATTATCTTAAAAATAGAACCTTTCAAGTTCGACTTCATAATGAATTCTCCACAGTCGGTCGTATTAGGGCTGGTACACCTCAAGGAAGCGTGCTCAGTCCTATTCTCTACAATATCTTTACCTACGACTTTCCTCAATGCACTAACATTTCCACTTGCCTATTTGCTGACGATTCTGCTGCTTTTGCCCAAGGTGCTTCTATTCTTTATGTCATCAATACTCTTCAAAATTTTCTGAATATCCTAGAGGATTGGCTAACTAAATGGCGCATCGCAATTAATGTCTCTAAATCTCAAGCCATCATTTTCCGAAAAGGACACGCCAGACAACCATATATTAATCTCTCCCTTTTTGATCAACAAATTGAATGGGCAACTAATATTAAATATCTCGGCTTATTTATAGACAATAAACTTACGTTTCGAGCTCATATTCCAAAAATCAAAGAAAAATGTTGGAAAAAATTTTATCTCACTCTACCACTCATTAATAAATTTTCTAAATTAACTTTGTCAAACAAACTTCTTCTCTACAAACAAGTTCTTAGGCCTATCCTTACCTATGCTGCCCCAATCTGGGGTCTAGCTGCACAATCTAACAAGAAATCTGTATAAATTATTCAAAACAAACTTCTTCGTATTATCACTGGTGCACCCTGGTTTGTCCGCAACTCTACAATTCATCATGATTTAAAAATTGATTCTATTGATAACTATATAACTAAACTTTCTAGAAATTTCTTCAATACCATTGCTACTCACGAAAACCCTCTCAACAAGGCACAAACTATATTTACGCAACTGAATGGAAAATACAAGTATCCTTTCTCTACTTCTAAATGGAATCGAAGCCTCAAACCACCATAATTTCCTGCTCACTTATCGCTTTTTAGATATTTTACTTCAACGCTTATTTACTGATCATAAATTTCTCCATCACCGATGATTTACATTTTTCTTACTTTCTTCTCTTTTTTCTTTCTCAAATCATACGATTACTATTATCTATTTATCATGACTTTTCTTTCATACTGCCTTCACATACCATTGAGTAGATGAACGCTTCGCGTTCAGGCACTCGACATCTTTATTCAACAATGATGTGATTTAAAAATGTATTTCCTTAGGAAAACCACAGTTGAGAATGAATGAATCTAATAAATTTGATTAATTTTATCAAACAATTTTTCCTTTATAATACTCTATCCTTTTCCTTTATAATACTCTTCCCTTTATAATACTCTATCTATATTAATAATTTCACAATCTAGATAATTAATAACTTATTTTAAACAGTTAAAACAACAATATATAAAAATTAAATATTTGTATAGAATGTAACTGTAACCATCAAGATTTATTGCGACTTAGTAAACAGATACAAACTTAAGCACTTATTTTAAGCTACTTGTGAAGTCCCTTTCAAATTTGGTTTGAAATAAATCTCATATTATTCCTATACCGTTTCATTTAATTCACTTACAAAATGAGTGATTTATTAGGCTCAATTTTAAGTTCAATGGAAAAGCCTCCATCAGTATCAAATGAAAGAAATAAACTATTACAAAGTAAAATATAATTTTAGTATTCTGATGTAATCTTTCTTTTTTTCAACCAGTTAGTTGATCAATTGGTTATTATTTTTAAAGCTACCTACTTTTATTATTATTAGTTAATAAATATAATAATCTATTAAAATTTTTTATTTCCATTTATTATAAATAAATAACAATGCATGTAATTTGAATCTCAGAATATTCATAAGTTATAAGCATTCTTTCGCAATTTTTTTCTATGGCTTATTTATTTTAGGATAATTGACTTTTTAAAAAAGATTAATATAGTTGCACATAATTGTAGTTTATTTTATAATTCATGTTTAACCTTGAATTTGTTTATTAACTTAGATGCAAGGTTAAACCAATTTTAGATTTACAAATAAAAATGTTTGTTTCAAAATTATTGAAAATATGCAGTACATTTTTATTTTAACTATACATTAAAATATAATATGTGAAATAAATGTTTCTAAAAATTTTTTTCTAGTAGTATATTTATAAGTAGAAAATTGTCACTATATTTCATTATTTAAGAAATGTTATATATAACTTATATTATTAAGAAAATAATTTTTATACAGTTCTTATAATAACTTAAGATTGCAAAATTAAGTTTTTAATGGAATATATTTTTTTTTAATTGAATACTATTTTCATAATGTATAATTTGAAAAAAAAATTTAGGGTCCTTTTTTGTATGAAGCATCTGCATCAACAATAATAATCAATATAAAATCACTTAAGTTTATTTCTAAAATAAATACAAAAGTATATTCAATTCAAATACATAATTTTTAATAGTAAATGATATTGTAATTAGTTTTTTTGAAGATTATTATATTTTATATATATTTTTCCTTTAGAACAAAAGAAAATTATTGAAAGACAACAAGCTGCTCAGAAAGATAAACTAAACAAATTTAGAGAAAAGGTTAGAAAAAAAATGTTATGATAATTTGAAATTAAATTAGAACCTTGTAAAATGCTTATCCATCTCATTTAATGTGGTGATTAATTTCAAAAATTTGTTTTTCTCTCCTAATAATAAGTATTAAATGAATTAATAAATATTTATGAATTTATATATATATATATATAAAAGACTGTTTGTCTTTTTATATATATATATATATAAAAGACAGTTTGCATTTATTTATAACTCAAGAATCATCAGTATTATTGGTAACTAAACTTATAATACTTAAAATTTCAATTATTATATGTACTTATTTTGCATAGATCGAAAAATCTGTTAATGAATTCATTCAAGATTCTCATAAAAACAAGTTCAAATTTGAACCAATGGATAAAGTTTATCGAAATATTATGTAAGTTACATTTTTCCAAATATCTATGTGATTTATAATTAAGTTTAATAAATATTATAAATAAATAATTATAATGATTGATAATATAATCTGCTTGATTTTACTTATTATTTTAGTTGTTAGTAAATTAAGTATATTTGTCAAATTTGATTATTTTAAATTAATGAAGAATTTATACTGTTTGAAAATGTATATTGAGATGTATGTGACTAATTTGATAATAACATTTTTGCTTTAAAAAGTAATATGCAGTTTATTATATAAAAAATTGTTTCTAGAGACTTAGTGAAACTGTATGTGTTGACAATATAAAACATACATTTGTGAGGTGCTATTCATATTTTTATAATTTTTTTTTGGGAGACTTTATGCATTTTTTGTAAATATGATAGGGATTTAATGGCTTGCATATTATATATATTTTACATAATTCAATAATCTATAAAAATTTACTATTCATATTCTTTGTTTTATTTTTTACTGCATACTTCAACTAAATATTAATATCAAAAAAATTGATGGTAAATTTTTTTTTTTTGGTCATGTATGAACTAAGTTTAAATTTATTTATTTGAGAAAATCTTGCTTTCTTGGTGATTAATGTAATAATTTTTATAAAAAAATGAAGCTAATTGATAAATGTAAGCTATTAAATTATACTTATTACCAAAAATAAATTTCATAATTACTTTTGTGTTAATATTTTTTTTTATTGGTGTAGTAATTTTGTTTTTGGTAAAGGAATTAGAAATTACTTTTAACTGGTGCATGCAAAGGAAAACAAAGTTTGAAATTCAGATGACTAAAATATGTTTACAAAAGCATAAGAAAATAAAATTCACTTTGGAAAATTTTTTAATAATAGTAAAAATTTCATTTGTTTTCAATTATCATTAAAATTATTTCAAATTTAAAAAAAAGAGAACTGCATGTTTGTAAAATCTTTTGAAATAAAAATGGTTTTATTTATTAAATATATTATTTTTTAGAGAGTACCAAGTCAGTGTTTATTTGTAAGTGCTGAAAGTACATATAAAAATTTTTTAAGTATTTAGAAAAACTTTAAATTTCTCTTTAGAGAAAAATATACAACTTTTTATTAATGTGTAATATATATATATATATATATATACAAGAAGCCTCTGTTTAAGCTTCTTTAATGAAACATGTGTATAAAAGTAAAATAATAGTCCTGATGTTACTAGAATTATTCTAGTTTATCTATTTTACAACTTTGTCTTATACATAAAACCTTATATATACAGTGACATATAATATATTAATAATTTAATGCTTCTTTTTTAAATATATACATAATAAGAATTACATTTTTTTAATTTAATTTTTCTTCTATGAATAAAATGTTAAAATAATTGCTTAAAATTTTTTATCCAGACATGATGTAGCTGAAATTGCTGGTTTATGTGCCTATGCATTTGGTGAAGATGAAGTTGACAGATATGTTATGATTTTTAAAAAAGTAATTATTTTATTTTTCATTTGTAAATTTCTAATTGTGATGGATTATGTTTTTAAAAACTATATTTTCAAGTTGTCTTATGCCTTTAAAAATTGTATAACTGAGAATTAAAAACTGAAAATTAATCCTAACTAAAACTGAGAATTAAACCTAATCGTTATGTTTATTCTTCCTTATGCTTCTAATGATTAAATTTAATTTAAAAATTTTTTTCATACATGTGATAAATATCATTCATATTATTTAAAGGAATATGCTCCTTCTGAAGATGAATTACAGGCTTATAGAAATGGAGAAGAATGGGATCCTGTAAAAGCTAAAGAAATTGCTTTGCAAAAAGTATGTTTCTTTCTTTTTTTTCTTCCAGAAATAAATTCATTTTATATTGCTTTATATCTCAAATGATTTTTATTTTATTTGGCCATCATATTGTTTATCACTAGTTTTTCAACAATAAGCTGACTTTCTCATTTATTGACATTTTTTTCATTATTCTTGAAATATGTATAATTTATATATGATTGACATAATAAATATTTATCATTCTAAAACAACAAAATTTTGGGCTATTTTCTAAAAATATTTAGAGATATTTGTTATGAATTATTTAATATTATATTATTTTGATAAATTTACTGCTTGAATCAAGAAAACTAATAGGTTTTAAAAGATGATGAAAATCTTAATTATATTCTTTCATATAATTTGATGTCTCAATAATTAACTAACTTACTAACTATCTTCAGTAATTATAATGTAATTTTTTACTTATAAATAAATTAGTTAAAATGATGATGAGAAATATTGTTAGGATTCATAAAAATTTTAGAATTATCAGTTAGTTAACCTATGTTTTAATTTTCTACATTTGTATTAACCATTTTTTTCTTCTTTCTTAACTTTAAAATAAATTGTTATACCAATTTTAGCTTATTCTTTTCTAACCTAAGTAATTTAATTTCAATTATGAAGTTACCTAAATAATTATTCAGGTGAACCAATTACATTTGATTTGTTTAGAAGATTGCATATGAAATGAATGCATTAAAATATTACATAAAAATTGTCGATTGAAAATAAACATTTTGAAATTATTTTAAAGTATGTAATTTTTTTTGTCTGATTATAAATATTCTTGAACTTGCAGCAAATATTCTTGCAGCAAAAAGAAAAGCTACAAGAGATTGAAGAAAATAAGAAGAGAAAACGGGATGTAGAACCTACAAGAAATTATGCTGACAGATATGAAAAATTTGTTGGTCGTGATGCTGGTCTTGCTGCTGCTAAGATAGCCACTCCTAATAAGCAATTTGGTTTCGGTAAGACAATTTTGTTTAATTACAAACAATTAAATAAAATAAAAAATTTTAAAAATGAATTACCTTTAAGAAATATGGAATTAAAATATAGTAAAATCTAAAATACTTCTTTCTTTCAACTGAGCTCCACTATAATTCTTATTAGTGCAATATGCATACGTTATATGCATATTACACCAATAAGAATTATAGTGGAGCTCAGTTGAAAGAAAGAGGTATTTTAGATTTTACTATATTTAGATTTATATATTTTAGATATTGAATGCACTCGCAAACATGTATTGAATTACAAGTTTTAAAGTTTTGGAAATTGGCATTTATGATATGCAGGCTTCCATCATACACTCAAGAGCATAAAAAACATTATAACCACCTGTCAATAACGAGTTGGCCCACCTTTGGCGTGCAACACAGCTTCAACCCGTCTTGGCATGGATGCCACAAGTCCTTGGTAGATGGCTGGAGACAGATTGTACCAGATGTTTAAGCAACGGTCACGCAAATCCGAGATATTGCGAATTGGTGGTCTTTGAACTCTGAGCTGCCGTCCAGGACATCCCAAATGTGTTCTATCGGATTGCGATCCGGTGAGTTAGGCGGCCAGGACATTAACTGGAATTCAGCATCATGTTCCTGGAATCACTCCAACACAATTTTAGCCTTGTGACAAGGGGCGTTGTCCTGTTGGAACATTCCATTTCCAGCTGGAGAAACAGAGGCCATGTAAGGCTGCAACTGGTCCGCAATGATGTTCAGATACCCTGTAGCATTCATTGTCTGCTCTACCACAACCACGGATCCCAGGGACGCCCAAGAGAACGTCCCCCAAAGCATAATACCGCCACCACCGGCCTGTGTATGACCTACTGTACATTGAGGGAGCAACTGTTCGCCTGAAAGACGGCGTATCTTGACACGGCCATCGGCGTGATGAATGACAAACCGTGATTCATCTGACCAGGCAACTCTCTCTCACTGATCCATGGACCAGTCACGATGTTCCCGGGAACAGCGCAGACGCAGTTGGCGATGACGCTTGGTCAGCAAAGGCACACGAATGGGACGTTTTCTGCTTAGCCCATATCCAACAGTGTCCGCTGAACAGTGTGCTCCGATACTATTCTACTTGGCCCTGCATTGTATTGGGCTGTCAGCTGAGCCACTGTCTGGCTCCGGTTTGCTTCACCATGCGAGACAGTCTCGACGACCTTTTTCTTTAATAGCGTGTGGACGTCCAACATCATGTCGTCTACTGCTGGTTTCACCGTCATTCATCCACTTTGCATAAGTACTAACAACTGTAGTTCGCGAACAACCCACGAGTCGTGCAGTTGCGGAAATACTTGTTCCGAGCCTTCGAGCCATTACAATCTGCCCTCTATCAAAATCGCTTAGATCCGCAGCCTTTCCCATCACACACAGAAGTAAGTGAAAGAATGATTCTTCAGACTCTCCAGCAGCAGTTACACCACTTCCACCTGATCACGTGCCTCCCACGTAATCCAAGCGAGTTCATTGCAAAATGTAGGGGTGGTCATAATGTTTTGGCTCTTGAGTGTATGTTTGTGTTTGTATCAACATTAATTAGAAATGTAGTCCTTTTCAACAATAGATTGGGACACGTAAGAAATTGAATGGATTTAACCAATTTTTTCCCTTTTATTGCAATTTTTACGTCTTATTGTAAACTTATTTTGTCTGAAAAATTCCAGAATTAAAAAAAAAAAATTAGCAAATATTAAAATGAAGGTCATTAAAGATCTGTAAAATATTGCAAAAATAAAAATTATTGCATTTAACTGCTTTGATATTTAAAATTATATAAATCATTAAAAGAGCACTTTGTGCTAAATGATTAATTTTTATGACCAAAATCATGAATAGAAAAATAACCTGAATATTCCTTTAAATTTATTTACAATTAAAATAAAAGCATGAAACCTGTTTGGAAAGTAAGAATAAAAGAAGCTAAATACTAAATATGGTGAGTATTTATTGAATGAGGACAAGGAAATTAACTTCTTTAATTAAAAAAATTAATTTACCTTTCATAATACACCTTTCATAGTTCTTAGAAACTTTGGAGTAGAGTTCCATCGTAAGTTTGACTTATTGTATATATGAATAGAAGTTGACCACAACTTGTTTATTGTTACTTAAAAAAGGACTGAATATCTAAAATAGATATTTTATTTATGCCTGTAATTTTTTTTCCTTGTTTGCCAAATGAAAGGAAATGGAAAAAATAAATTGCACATAGGGGAAATTGTGCTCTAAATGTATTTGAGAAGTTCATATGATTTCTGTAGGCTGGTATGAAATATAATATTTTAAGTGAACCATATAAAATGTCGGGCCTGCATATTCCAACATCCTAAAAGCACAGTTTAGAATATCCACCCAATATGTTTTTCATATTTTAATTGTAAGATGGAAACATACTGTAGGCTTCAACATGATTTCTGGCTGTTGGTACCACAGGCTTTAGGTTTGAATCCTGGCAGAGGCATGCATCTTTGTTAGTGGTTCGGAATCCACATTAAACTGTAAGTTGCAGTCTAATTGGTCATTTTATGTGCACGTTGGGCTATAGAGCAACAAACCAAACCTAATCAACATGAGATCCTCAAATAAAATTTATATTGGGTCTAATATTTCAAGTGCTGTTTAGTTTAGAGCATTTCAATAATACCCACAATAACCTCCATATATATTTATTATTTTTTTTAGACGAAATAAATTTCAGAAATTATTAAGTATTTTTTAAAAAAATCCAAATATTTTATTGGAGCATTATTGTAATATGTTTAATAATTTAAAGTCCTTTTACTAATTTTATTTTATTCATTTTTTCAGTTCCTAGTGAGCAAAAAAAAGACCAGAGATCTATAGAACAGACTTTAGCAGATATTCAAGCAAAGAAAAAATTAAAGAAAAGCGATCATCAGGCTGCCGACACAGTAAATTAAATATCGAGAGTTACAATATTCAGTTTTAAGTTTTATTTAATTTTCATCCATTTGCATTTTATTTGACTTTTTGTTGTTGAATAAGAACTAGTGATTTTGTTTGGACCTCTTGAACATTTAATGGTGACAATATTGAATGACCGATTGACTAGATCAAAATGAACATTTACACCAAGGAAAGTTATGTACAAATGCCATGTAAACATATATTCACCCTTTTAGGAATAAATTTTACCATGTTTGTATTTCTTTTATGTGCTTTTAATATAGTTTTGTGATTGTTTATTCTGTTATCATTAATATAGTTTTTTAAATGTATATTGAGATTTTATCAGGATTAATTTTAAATTAGAAAATTTTTTACTATCTTTATAGCTCATTCTAAACATGAATAATAAATTAAATGTGCTTTCTGAATATCTGAGGATCTTGAATACCTTTGGGAAAAAAAGACGAACTAAAGTATATGTTTTTGTAGAAATGTTCTGCAGGAAAATTAACGAAGTTTTCAGAATTATTGTAAATTAAATATGGCAATCAAAAAATTTAAAATTATTTTTCATTAGTATATACAGTTATCTATGAGCTATAGTAGGATGCATATATTTTTATAATAATAATTTTACTATACTCTGACTGATTTCTAAGAAATTTGTTTGTCAGAATAAATTTATCATTAATTTTTACATTGCAACTAAATATGAACAAAAAATTAACGCATACAAGACCTTAATCAGTCTAATTGTTTTGTGCTGGCCATTAAATAAATCTGAAAAAGATTTATAGGTAGATTATGAAAGAAAAAAAACTTCAGCTCATGTAGACTGCCTTGGCCTGTAACAGGCTGTAATGCTGACGAAGAGAAGAAATGTAAACAATTTAACGAATTTCCTATTTCTATTCTAATAACTATTCTTGTAATATTTTAACCATAATATATTTATTGATTTATAAGAGTGAAAAATAATTAACTTTGACTAAAGCAAAAAATATACATAAAATGTGTTTACCTTTTATACAAAAAAAAAAAAATTGGTATTTTGAAATTTGAAGAAAATAAATAATGGTTCATTGAAATATGAGATTTGTTTCTAAGATCATATCAAATGAAATTATCGCCATTGAAATTGATTGAAATAAAATTATTTTTATTCTCCCAAATAAACCATTCTAAATTATTTGTAATGATATTCATATAAACATATAAAGAAATAGATGTTGGTGGAGCCAATTAATGTACAAATTGTTTTTTCATTTACCATTTGCTTAATTTAATTTTCTTCACTAATTTTTTTTTCCTCTGCCATACTTTTGTCACTTTTACCCACAGGACATTTAAATATAAATTATATTCCTGCTGTTTATTATGCATGTGAAGGGTGAGCTTAACAATAGTTGAAATCCATGACAAAAGAATTGACTTGCCCTTGTACCAGTGCTCAGTCTGAATGTGGTTCAAGATAAATTTGGGATAAGAATTTCTAGTTGTCTTTTTTATTATATACACAAGACTTGAGTTATTGTAGTAGTGGTTCTGATGTTTATGAAGACATTGGCTTACGCTCTGGCCTTTGGTACCACAGACTTCAGGTTCGAATCCTGGCAGTGGCATGGATGTTTGCGAGTAGTTTGGAATCCACATTAAACTATATATGTCTCTTCCTTATTAGCTTAAAAAAGTGCACAAAATGACCGTAGAGCAACAAACAAAACCAATTGTGTTTAAATGAAGAGATTGTGATGTTCAGCTTTTTGTGGACAGTTATAGAGACGTTGTGGCAATAAAATAAGCGTTAAGAGCCGTGTGCTTTGGATCGTTACCTTATTTAAAAACAATGTTTCCAGTACCCAAATTTTAGGCTGATAATTTTAAACTGTTTTTAAAAATATTTAAATGAAGAACACGATTTATTAAATCATCACTATATACCAAATTACATAGTTCTGATGCTGACATACATCCTCACACAAGGAAGATCCTCCACTATGCTTTATTGTTCCAATTAAGTTCAATTTTTTTTCCTTTTACTTAAAATTATACGTTCATCAGAACCAAACATTTTAAATTTGCTTTCGTCTGCAAATAAAACATGAATCCAGTACATTTTGAGCTTATTTATCATTGATATCGTGACGGAAAACCTAATATTTGTTTTCCGTATTTAACAAAAAAATTTCATTTTTTTTCACTAGCACAAATGGATGTATGATGTGCATTGCATTTTGTAAAAGTTCTTTCTATTGTTCAAAACATTTATGTTTAGATTTATTTTTCTCTCAAAAAAAAAATATATATATAATTTTTTGGTTTTATATAATAGATTTTCATAAAAGTACCTGCAAAATAATGCCTACATATTGTTTGCAGCCGGCTGTACCCTGAAATTTTAAGGTTTCTTTCTTACATATAATCCATGTATTATATTATGATACTTAATAAAAAAAAATAAAATTTGTTTATTTAAACTTTACCCAAAGCTTTGTATTCAGAAAAACTCAAGATGCAAAAAAGAAAAAAATTAATATTGCATGGGCTTGTTAAAAAATTTGTGCAAATTATAAAGAAAATGAATTTTTAATTAAGTTCTTAACTAAAACATACAATCCATCTGGAAATAATCTCTTGCTTACCTCTCGGAAGAAACTACAAACTGCTTTGGATGATGTTTCCAAGAAACAAATTTTTGAACATCAGAGGGATTATTATCCTGATTTCCAAATTCTATCACCTGTGTTTCATGTGAAAGATCCTTATTGGATTTAGCATGTAATTTTTCTACTTATTTTTACTTTTTATACTGATAATTTTCATGATGAAATTATAAGCAGGATTTTAAAACCATAAAACGACTTGCAATATATGAATCAAACATTTACATACAGAAACACACACATTAAAAAAAGGAGCAATTTTAAACACCACAATTTTAATGTATATTATGTTTTACATACATTAGCTACATATTGCACAGCAATAAAAAAACAATAGAATTTTGACAATAATGAATAAAAGTAAAATTCCATGAGCATGGGTGTGAAATGTACAAAACCTTTTTTTTTATATTCAAAGTGGTAATAAACTATAGATTTGTTACAATGCAATGCAAGCTATTTATTAAAATACAATTAGTTTTGCTCACTTGAAAATATAGTTTTTTCTGAAGTGGCAGCATATTCATTGAAAAATGTTTGGTTGCTCCGAGTTCATGGCATGTCAAATAAATTGCCAAATATGGCCACCTTGCACAGAAATACATTGTGGGAGCAGTTTTCCTATTATGGCAACCCAAATTCTCATTCATTGGCGAGGGAAGAAAAACAATTCGCCAAAAATACACCATGAACTGGAGATTTACCAAAATTTTAAAGTGTTTAAGATGGAACTTTTGAGTGGAATGAAGAATTCTAAACTAAAAGCTCGTGCATTCAATAAAGCATACTCTTCTGCAATTTGGTCCAGTGCTGTTATTTTATTTTTTTTCCCTTCAAATTTTGACATCCCGTTCAAGCACTAATATAGCAAAAATACTTTTTTAACACAAATGTATTGTGTTTTCAAATTCATTCACTTTAGAACTATCAGAAGCATTTCAAATTTATTACATATTTTTAGAAATAGATGTTAAAGATAAAAATTTAATAGAAAGCACCGTATATAATTTAAATTTATTTCATAAAATGATGAAAAATTGATATGTATACATTGCTTTCCAATATACATGTGCAAAAACAAGATATTTTATTCATGTATGGTCAGTTATAGGTATAAGATAAGTTAATTTAATTATACACTGCAAAATAACAAAAATTTAAAACTGCCGTCTGTATGAAATTATTTTAGTAATTATATTGTATTGGTTGAAAATTCATAGATACTGATTCAATAAAATTAATTAAATCATGATACAAATACAAAGAACTAATTTAATATTTAATAATGACTAATTTAATTCTAATGTATAAGAAGATATGTCATATTCAGAAATAAAACAACTATATATTATACCTGTAACATTTAAATTCTAATTTCTTGAGTTAAATTGAACAGATATTTTAATATAATAAGTATAGAATAATTAATCTATTTTATATGTATTTTCAAACCAAATATAAGATATCTTGAATTTTTAAAAATATTTTTTCATTTTAGAGAAAGAATTATTATAACAGCTGCAGGGAGTCTGAAAATAAATAATCAGACAATTTTCGGTGTAATTATAAAATTAAAGCAATTATGATCATTGTAATTCCTTATGCTATGATACTCATTGTATTACCCGCCTGAAATTACGAAGCAGCAAAGTTCATTATACAGGTAAAATATTGCTTAACATATCAACCTAAGTGCACGCAATTCAAAAATAACAAACTTTCTTTCAATTATACATTTCACAAATATCATAAAAATTTTATTATTAAAATTAAGTACACATTTTATATTTCATATTTAAAATAAGATTTATACATTTAAATTATGGTAGTTTTTAAGATATTACATTGTACAAGGCAGCTTTTTTTTTTTTTCTTTCTTTCTCTTTTTTTAAGAAGGAACTGTATATTGAAATTCTTTTCTTTTCAATGAAACAACTTAAAGATTGTTTCCTTTCATGTGAGTGAGTAATAAAATAGTAGTAAACCAAATTGTATCCATACAAATATGAATGAACAAATGTCTTACAGTCATCATTATAATTAATATATAAAGTGTGGTTAAATCAACATATTTGAATAACGTATTAAATAAATCTGGTTAAAATATCACATAAATTATTGACTGAATAAAACACAATAAATTTGAACAAGCAACCATCACAAGGTATAGCAGTAAATCAAAATGTTTTCTAATTATAAAAAGTAAACATAAATAAAAGATTGCCTTTGAAGCAAAAAAGTAATGGTACAAGTTCTGCAACATGTATTTTTTGCATGGTTTATATAAAACATTGAAATATCTATTTCATATGGCAATTGAGAATGTATAATTTAATTCTTAACCCGACATTTAACATAAAATAAGCGAATAAACCAACACCTATGTATCCTCTAACTTATTTTACAATAAAATCACTGACTAGAAATTAATTTTGATTTATCAAGGAAACTAATAATCTACTACACCTATAATTAAATAAAACATCACATGATAAAAAAAATTATAATACAGTAACTAAAAATATTTTTAATTGCACAAATAAAAATGTCCCTCAATTGAATATATTTATTTTACTAAATCGTGCATTTTCTGTTACAATATAATTACTTTACAATTTTTAAAAAATTAATAGTTATAAATCAATTTTCATTTATTAATTTTTTTCTCTTTTTAAATAAAATTGTTGTAAAGAACTTTATCATATATCTTTATAGCAGCCATATTTAAAAAAAAAAATTGCATATTAACTTTCTAATTTTTATTTGTTTGTAATACAATACAAAACAACAAAATATATATAATTAAAATGAATGCATCCAAACTTACTGAAAGCACAAGTAACCAATTAATCAAAGGGGAAGGGACATATCATTATCAATATTGCATGGGAGAAAATTGGATTAACTGCTACATTACATAGACTAGAATATTAGAGTAGACACACACAAGAAAATGAAAATATTTAGTTTGCTTAAAGTACATAACTAGTTGAATTTTGTAGTTTTAATCTCTAATATATGTCAAAAAAGAAAGTAAGAACAGATAAATGCATTTCTAAACCATAGTTTTATTCAACATAAAATTTTTACCATAATAATATTTTTTTTTAAATTGTGGCATTCTTAATGATAATAGTCAAGAAAATTATGATAGATTTTATAAAAACTGAAAAGAATGATGGAATGTTTAGCAGAATTCGAAGGGAACAGAAATCAAATTAAAATTGTTATCAGTCCAAATTGCCAATTTAATACTAGTAATTCTAAAATACAGATTAATTTTTACATGAAGATGGTTTAAACTTAGGTATATTAAAATATAATTTAAAACATTTAATATTTTTAATCTAATTGATATGTAATACTTAATCAATCAAAAGCAATCTTTCATGAATGAAAATAAATTTAGATTAATATTGATGCTATAAATAATACAGCAATACTACAAAGAGGTCCATTTTTTAGAACTAAGTACATCTATGAACAATATATATATATATATATATATATTCTAATGTATACACAGCTTTTCAATATTCAAATCAAAATGGCACAAAAATATATATAAAAAATACTGAATAACATTCAACAAGCAAATATTCAAAAAGTTTTAATGACTAAGCCAAATATAAATACAAATGATCTTTGGCGACAAATATATATTTCTTTCATTGTATGAATTATTTACACAAACAAATACTGCAGAAATCCAACATTAAAATAATTATATTCATTGAAGAAACTGTACAATGCCTACTGAAGAAGAGGCTCCTAAGACTAGATTAATAAACATTATTAACTGTTCTATATCTATAAAATTGTAAAAAAAAAAAAGCATATATATTCACATATAACAAAAAGATAATTTATAAAAATACTATTTGATTAAACGCAAATCACAGAAAATGGTGAAACCTCTCTGTCTAGGTTTATCAGCATCAAAATTAATGAAAATTCACAGGACAAAATAAGAAAACAATATGCATTCAAAAATACAAATTTTGTTCTCAATACTGCACTCACATTTATATATGGAAATACCAATGCATTATTTGACATTTGAATGATAAGGAATGAACATATTGATTGATAACAAATCACATAAATCTAAAAATTCCTAACAAATATATTTCATAGAGAAAAATTTAAGTACTTGAAGCAATAACCTCTCCTTAATCCGGCATGTTCAGGACCCTTAGAGTTCCCTATTAGAAAGCATCAATATTAAGGGAATTATCAAAAATTACTGCAGATAAAAATTAAAATAACAATATATATATTAAATAAGAACCATTGTATTTAAACCAAAATTAAGTTATGATAAACACTAGTAAAAAAAAATGCGAGTAGCACATGTCGCCATGTGACAGTTAAGGCTATAAAATACCCAAATACACATGAAAGTGAAGACTTGATTTGATGAGGGATTATAGAACTTGCTGAATCTAATGCCAGATTAAAGAGATATTACTATAGATATTTGATTAATTTACAACTGAACATAACTTTTAATATTATCCAAATGAGAATTTAGATAAAATTTATTATTTTACATGCAAGATTTAATTGCATTACATAGAATTCGACTTAAAAGAATTTCGAAGAACTTATTTTTTTTTCTTTTCACTGTAAGAGCATCTTGAACACTTATTTTGACCACATTTTAATATATCAAGAACACATACTTTTTGAAACTTAAAATAATAATCAGAAGAAAAAGTTTTACATAACATCTTTTACTGTAATCATTTTAGAAAATAAAATTTACGACTTAAGAAAAAGTAATTATTTAAAAGTAAATTTTTCTAAATAAATATTGTTTAAATTTCGGATTTAGCTTGAGAGATAAGGTAACACTTGTAACTTTGTTCATGAAATGTATAGGCACTGTAAGAAAATCAGAAAAATTCACAGCTTTAAAATGTAGCAATTTATGATTTAAAATATCGAATATTTTTAACTACTTATAGCATTCTGCATAACACTTACTAAATTTGTAAATTGCTATTAAACAAACAAAAATATAGCATGTTGAAAAAAAAATATATTGCTAAGAATTAAATTTTAAAAAACGGAAGAAATTAAATATTAGTACAAAATGGAAATAAACCTATTGTTAAATAATTCTTTAAAAATTAACAGAAATATGTTTTTTTGCATTATTTTCTGATAAAATTTATTCAAAATTTTGTTTACGTGTACAAAAAATTTTAACATTTTTAGAATATTTTAAAAATCCTTATAAAAACAACAGCACAATTTTTTCATTTGTATACAACAAGCCATATCTGCTGACTGTGTTTACAAGAAGGCACAGTTTTCCAGAAAATGGCTTTTATGTTATGTACAAGCATGGCAACTTAATTAATACATTCTTCATATACAATACTGCATAATAAGAAAGCTATAAAATTTTCTACCCAAATGAACATAAAATTATAATAATGGTCATTTTGAAGCTTCTGACATATTGTACTTGTTTGACATTATAATAATGTCTGATTATACTCTTAAATATGAAATAAATACTTTTTTTTTATATACAGGAAATTACAAATGCATTCCGAAACAAACAAAACAAAATATTACAGCTGAAAAAGCACATGACAATATATAAACATACATTTTTTGTTAAGTCTGTATATATATATATAGATATATTTATGATTTTATACATACTAAAGCACAAAACATATATGTCACTATACCACAATTTGTGATACTGAATATTTTCATTAGTATGACACAATGCATTCACTTTTTTAAAAACTTAATGTATACTACACAACCACAGACATTTTGAACAACAAGCATGATAAAAAAAGAAACCATATGGTAAAATTGTTTTTGTATAAATAATAGACATACAATACAACTTATATGTTTTGGTATGTCTGACTAAAAGTAAATACAGCTCACAATGGAATGCTGACTTAAAGACTAAACAAAGTCAAGGACTTTGGTTTTCCTTTGTTTCTCATCAATAAAAACAGTGCTTTGCTTGACAGAAATGGCACTTTTTATGATATGTATACAAGTAATGAAAAATTATGACTTAGAATAGCTTTGTTTTATTTTGTCAATCAGGAACAATCAATACCTTGAAGACAATAAGGAGCACAACTGTATAGGTGTATATAAAAAAGGAACAAAGATAAAATGATATCACATTTTTAAAAAAAAAATAATAAAAAAACAAACAAACATAATTATGGAAAATCTAACTCCAGAATATGTGGATATGAAATAAAACTGAAAATCTGATGAAACGTTTTTTTTAATTATTATTTTATGCCAAAGACAAAATATATAACAATTAAAAAATGAATAAAGGGTACTAACAATTTATAGCCAATACTTTTAAATAATATAAGAAATGAAATTATCTAATTGGTAACACATAAATTACAAAATATATCTCATATCTTTTTGTATACTGTTTTGATGGGAGAAAAAAATCTATCAAAGAGGTTGTTTTATTTATTTAAAAATATGCAAATTATTTGGATGTCTTTATTTATTAGCAAATTTATGCAAAATTAATAATGCTGGAAAGTTTCCAAAATTTATCAAGTAATAATAAAAAAAATACTTAAAAAAAAATTTTTTTTTTTTCAGTTCAAAATGTTATCCACAAATTCCAGGGTGTTACCCAAAAATTACATTTATGAAATGGACATCAAAATTCACTAACATATATATTTCTTGCATTCAAATATACTAGAACTAGAAATGCTATAAAGATTACATTTAAATATAATATAATTAATAAATAAATAAAATTTGTGGAACACATGTTTTTTTTTTTTTTTTTTTTAATTTCCAACAAATTATTAATAAAACTAGCCATTATTCTAATAAATAATGACTTGTGCTAAATATTTAAGAATCACAGGTTTCAATCTTAATGATAATAGCTGAGTATGAAAAATATAAACAGTTTCAACTCTAGCTACCTTTCAGTTCTATAACTGTACAATTCATTACACAAATTTCTTCATAAAACTTAACTATAATTTTATACATTCCCATTGCGGAATCAACTTTGTTTCTAATAAAGAAATAAAAATATATTTTAGGAATTCAAATAAGCTTTCGAGCTGCAGACAAAATAAACTGAATAAACTTAGTTTTAACTGTGGAGCAACATAAAACAAAACTAAGCATTTGTTTTAAGTATAACAAAAAAGGAAATGCATTTATACATTTTCAAGTTTCTTTTTCCTTAAATTTTAAGCATTTATGCAGATTATAATAAATGTATAGCTCATACTTTTACCCCAAAACAAAGATGTGAATATATCATATATGGATGTATTATCTTTTGGTAACTTAATTTGACACATCACTGAAGATGCGATATCGAAATGAGAGAGAAAAAAAAAGGAACATTATTTCTATGAAATATTGTCAGACTGTTTTCAATTTCTTGTTTAGGTGATTAATATTTTCACCATTGCCTGTTTCAGAAACAGAATTCATGAATCGCACTTGTGGTTGACCAATAAGGCTTGCTTGCAATGCAGCTGCCTCTTTGAGTCCATTAGTCATGGCAGCATTACTGCTGTAAATATCCTGAGATATATTGCAGTTAGATTCTGAGAGAGAACCATTTTCTAAGATATTTTTGTTAGTATTTTCATTGTAAGACATGCTTTTCACCGAATTCATGGCAAAATCATTGTTTAGAGAATTCATCTTTGCTCCTAAGCCAATGAACTAAATAAAAGAAATAAATATAAATTTTTCTTATTAAAAGACTTAAAAACAAATAAAAGTCTTAATATTAATGAAAATTCTTTTAAATTACTTTCAATACATAAAATGCATACCATTTTTTCTTTATCAAAGTTATCTTAAAATATGAAAATTTTTGACCTTAGAATTTTACAATAAAAAACATTAGATTTGAGGAACAAAATTTGTCTCAAGTTAAATCGTTAAAAGTTTTTGAATTAAATTGGGCAAAAACTAAAGACTAAAACTAAAGATAGATAATATGTCTTGGTTACTAATTTTTCAAATAAATAAGCTGATCATATTCAAATAGTGTACAAAAAATTCAATTTAAGATAAAATTAAAAAAAAATTAAGTTTTTAAACATATATTGAAATACCCAAAGTAAAAAAAAAAAAAAAATATATATATATATAATAAAATTGAGTAAAAATATATTAAATAATAGATAGAGATAGTAAAAATATATAGACATAATATCCAATAACCCTGAAAATTGTAAGATGAAAATTATTTTTCTTTCCTTTTCTAACATTATTTTCAGATTATTTCAACATTCAACATTATTTTACAAATTATTTCAATGAAAATATCTAAGTATAGTTTTCAAAAATAAAAAAATTACATAGACAAAAATAAGTAAATTTTCATAAAATTATGCAGTTAAAATAAAAAATAATAATGCTGCATTAGAATATGCTATGCAAGTCAGTGAAACTGTTGTAGTTTAACATCAGTGGACACATGGCTGAAAACACCATCAGTTTCTGCAAATACAAACCCTGTAGTGAAATTTTGAAATAGCCATAATGAGAGATAACCATTCAACATCAATTTTTAGAGATATCATATCTAAATAACACTTTATTGAATGAACTGAAGCTTATGTAACAAAATGTGAGCTCCTCTGCAATTGACAGACTGTGGAATACATTTCTAAGAACAGAATGATGTTCAAAAGATACAGCTGAGAAAGACCTAAAGTCACACCAGAAGACCACCATATATAGTTAACTGCATAGAGGCACAGAGCCACAGTATCAACACGTCAGATTCTCTTTTAGGACTATTGGAATGCTAGCACCCACATCAACTATGTGCAATAGTCTTCATGAAAGATGGATGCATGCAAGGTAACCCCAGCATTGTATGTACTCTTTACACAATTTCCCCAAAATAAAAGGTTTAATTAGGCATGCATTCATGTTAATTGCAATCAATGATGATTTTATTGAGGAATCCAGATTTTATTTGTAGTGACTTAAGAAAATCATTGATCTGGCAGGAGCCAGGAACCTGCTATTATATATCAATCATAGCAATGAAAGAAACAGATTTGGTAGATGCATGGACAAGTATCTCTTTGGATGGTAGAATTGACATGGCTCTAAGGCCAGTGTTGCTGCCGAATTATATAGGATAACAAATCCAATTTATTGTCATCACACAAGTAGAATTAATGATTCCATCCTATAAGAGAATGCTAGACCACACAGAACTTGGTGAAAAACTAGAAAAACTACATGAGGGGACAATTGTGTTTATTGAATGATCAGCATTTTTTTTGGATTTCAACCTGGTTAAAGTATGTTAGGAATGTTCCAGAAAGGCGTAATGCTGTACTGAATTACTCCCATAACACTTTAGGGCCTTTGAAATGCATTGATACAGAAATAGGTTTTGATGCTAAGCAAGTTACTTAAAATATCATTTTGATAAAGGAACATCAATGTCATACATAGCCGTTACACTCAGCATTGAACTCAGATTTTGAAGACATAAAATATACCTATTGTTTTCCTTTTGTGCCCAATTTGTTAAGAACTATTTGATGTTTTTGCAAAATGCTTTAAATTCCAACAAATAAAAATTTCATAATCTCAATTTTTATTATTTTGTGCTTGGTTTTTAGAAAACAGTGTGCAACAACTACTATGATGATTGTTGATGATAATTGATTGATTGTTATTACTAGATGAGAGAAAAAGAAACTTACCTCCCCCATAACTGCAATAGGGGTTTCATTAATAGCTTTAGCCACTCTATGTTCTATCAGAAAAAACATGTATTCATCATATAAGAGGCGTATTAAGTGAAATGAACCAAAGCTAGCAGCACTCCGCAAAGTTAAGTCTCTGATGACCATAGAACTAATAAAAATATACAGCAACATTGGTATAAGAAGGTAACAGACAGATAAATGTAATAAAGCAAAGTAAGAAAGATAAATCACTTATGAATTGATATTCTTGAATTTGAATTATGACTGCGAACATCAAAATTTTAAAGTAAATAGAAGTTAAGAAATATAGATATTTTGGCACAAATTTATTACGAAATTGATATTTTAATGTTTAGTGGTTGTTTACAAATGATTTTTATATATAAAATTATTTTTGACAATTTACTTTTGGGTTATCTGAATTTTAAGAAATTTAATGTGCTAATGAAAAAAAATTTTAAAAGTTGATGATATCTATACTTAAAATGCATGTATGTAAATATTTATGCAAATATAAATGGAAATGTTTAACAGCTTTTTCCTGCATATTTATTGTATCAACTATTTTATTTCAGTGTCTGTTTGTATAGAGTATATATGTATGCAAGTAAATATTAAAATTTAGTTTATAATACTCAAGAGTACTTAATATATATTCAGAAGCACTAGGAAGTGATAAAATACAAAATCATGAAATCAAACTTCTCCAATGCAATTATATGTGACAAATTCATATTTTTCACTAGATATATTAGAATTTGGATAATTAAGAAAATATTTTGCTATTCTTTCACAAATATATATTTAATTCTTCCAAGTAAATTGGAATTGCATAAAGTAAACACAATTTACTAGTCATAATGCAATGCACAATTCCAATGGTGCTGTAATATTCTTTAAAAGATTTATAAATAAATTATAAACAAAGTAAATAAACACACCTATAAAATGACCATTTCAAAAGAAACTGCCGAGCTGCTTTAGGAAAATCAGGTTTTCCTTCATAGGGTTGTAAAACTAAATCGACTACTCCTTCCAGCCATTGAGCCCATTGTTCAAGTGAATTTTGCTGTTGCAAAGTCAATTTAAAATCTTGCTCAAGTCGTTGGACTGTGTTTTCATCACACTGACATACCCAAGAAGCTTGTTCCTAAATAAATCAACATGCGTTATTTAATTATAGTTTTTTACATAAAAATACAAAAAATTTGTTAAGCTTTCTTAGAAGTTGTAGCAAAAATATTTATAATAGACGAAAATTTTAATTATGATCAAATCCATCTGTTAAATATTCAATTGATAGAATATCATACTAAAATCATTATTTTATTTGTAGCAGTTTCAATAATCATAACAGTTTTATAAATCTTATTTTGATCACAATATAATTTGACAACTCAGGTAAATATAGAACTATGCCATTTGATCAGTCCAAATTTTCAACAATAAGGAAAATTTTTTAACATATTTGCATCTTTAGATTTACAGATGTATTTATATGAATAAATTACAAAATTCAATAATACTTGTTATATGCAGTCAATAATAATTATAAATAATATATGTCATCAAATACTTTATCTGCAGAAGAAAAACAAATGATAAAGCAATCATACAACTCCTTATTAATTCTTCCTTCCTAATAATTGACACTCTTATTATGTATAAAAAAATTAATGAAATGTACCTGAACATTATGGAAATCTACTCTATTTAAATCTGCCATCATCTGATTAATTTGAGATGAATTTTGTAGGACGGCTCTGGCAGCTTGGGCAAGGTGGTTCAGAGATGTGTAGCGTCTCAGAGTCTGAGCAAAGGCACTTACTGCACTTACCTAAAAATAAACAAATATAATAAAATGCAATGATATTTTTATATGTTCCTTATATATTTTATCCATATTAAAATTTACTTTTGTCCTATTTGAAATTTCATTTATCCATAAATGGTTTTAAAATATTTACACAATTCAATTCCTTCTATTAGCTCGCACTCTCCATATCTTGTTGAAATTTTCAATCGTTAATAAAATACTTTTTATTCATCCTCTGAAGTTCAAATACATTTTTTTGAACTTGTAGTGGATGACACTTGGTGTTAATACAGTTTTCTCAAATATTAATTCAGTAATTAAATTTAATTAATTAATTTTAGTTTTTTTTAGATTTAAGTTGCATGTATCTACCAATAGATGGCGCCAGATAAACTTAAAAAAAAAATGAATGAAAATTATTTATAAAGGACTTTCTGCAATATAGTGAAAAAAAAGTAGGAATTGACTTAAAATTTTTTTTTATTTTTTATATTGCTTGTATGTGATAGGCTCGGCTCGCACAAATATTAACATAACTGTTAATTTACCTACATTACCAAGAATTAGTGGTCAATGCCAGTTGACGAAATAAAAAATTGACAGTTACTTTTAGCACTGGTACTGAACATTGGCATTAGATAGCAACTTTTTTTTGTCAAAGTAGTTGAATTAATCTCTTTGGATAGGAAAAGTTTTTTTTAGCTGTTAATTTGTGCAGTTATTTAAAGTACTTCAAAGCACTGGTGATTCAATCCTTCAAATAACAAGGATTTGATATTAGCAGTTCTTCATTATAAATTCAACTCTCTGATATGGAAAGATTATTTAGAGTATCACCTAGAGTTACTTAAATTTAACTTCAGTTATATATGATTCTTGCACTCAAAGATATGCTATTCTTTTAACCACATAAAAAAATTTTAAAATTGAAAGTATTCTTAACATTTCTATCACTTCATAGTTAGTTACCATTTATTTAATGATTGTTTAGGCCTTTTTTGTATTTTATTATAATGCAGATATATTATACAATGCAATTTTTTTTGTAATTCTGGCAATTGACATACCAATGGGAATAAGATACCTTGCCTCCTCATCTTGAATAATCCAACTGAATTAAAAAAAATAGTAGGCTGCTTAAAGTGTTAGTAGGTAAATAAAAATGAAATTTCTCAAAATAAAAAGACATTATTAAAAATAATTAAAATAGATAAAAAAAAAAGAATTTAAGTTAAAAATTTGGTACAATTAGGGACCAGTTGCAAGTTCCATAAAAATATAATAAAAACAATACAAAATAAGACAAAAATTCCCACGGCGGAAAAAAAAGCAATTATTAGAACAAAAGTCAACCAACAAAGAAATAAAGAACAAAGTGAAGCTTCTTACATGGACTTGAAAGTTTTGGGAATTTAGAGTAGAAAAATTAAGTTGTATGCACTTCATAAACCATTATGCCAAATTTTATCAAAAACTTTGGCTATACACAGAAATAATTTAATATTGTGTATAATTATAATTTTTCGTATATTTGCTATTGTTAAAACCTTCATGAATGATTTCTGTTAATCATATTAATTGATAAGTATTCATTTGCCTTCTGAAACCAAATTGTTCAGGAATAATTGATTGTCAAAATCGCAAAGATGATTCAATCATTTAAGTATCGCAGATTCGAATATTTTGCTCAAACTATTGAATAATAAGATTAGACAATAATTATGAGGATGAGCCAAACTGGAATTTGGTTTCAGAATGAGGGCTGGCTGTTTTCCAACAGTCAAGGAAATGAAAGGTAACAACCAGACCAAAAGTAGTATTAATTATTATTATTATTTTTAAAGTTGTAAATAATGTCACAGACTTTCCTTGGTGTGACTGGGCCTAAGTCAATTTTTTGCAATTCTAATTCATAAACTTTCATAAATTTTTTTTATCAACAAAATTTGTTAAAATGAATATTAAACAAAACTGAGCAAAGATGAATCTTCATTGTTTGTAATATATTATAAAATATTGGACAAAAAAATATCTAAAACAGTGTTATTCTTAAACAAAAATATCTTTTCAGAAATGCATTTAAGAAAAGGTTATTAATATTTAAGTATCAAAAAACTCATATATTCAAAATAATATATATTTTATCAATATTTTTCTAGACTTACTATAATCTTTTTATAATAAAAAATAAATATTTTATTTTAATTAATTAATCAACATATTAATTGTGACAAACAACAAATCTTTTCTAAATATAATATCTATCTTTAAAAAATTTTAAGAAAAGCAAAAAGCATTTTAATTATTTTACTCCAATATATTGAATTAGAAAATTTGATTTTCTGCAGATAATATAGTGTGAAAAAAGTAGAAGGACAGTCATTTTTCTGTACAATATGCATTTATTTTACTGCTTTTGACCTGATTTTTATAGAGAGTTGTTTTGTTAGAGTTTTAATTTACGTTAAGGGAAAGTTAAATGAGATTTTTTTTACTTACCACTATTTTAACTTAGGAATGCAATACTTAATAACTTTGGGTGTGTGAAAAAAGTAGAAGGACACGTCCAAAAAATCTATTTAGAAGCTGTTGGAAAGTTTATAGGTAAGTGTTTTTTTCTCTTTTAATTCCTTTTTAACAAGAATAAAATATTTAGCTAGAAATTCATAGTTTTTGTTGGTTTTAGGATGCCCAGAGGAATACCTTTAAGTAAGTTTCAGAAGGGCCAAATAGTTGCCTATAAAAATGAAGGCAAAGGTGTGACAGAGATTGCACGGCAGCTACGAATCAGTTTTAATACTGTTTCGAACTTCATAAGAAACCCTGATAGTGACAGAAGAAAAAAGAAGATAGGAAGACCAAAAAAACTCACCCAACGTGATCAACGAAAAACCATTCGTGAACTCAAAAAGACTGGTGGAAGTGTCGGCAAAGCGCAATTTCAATCAGGAATTATACATGTAACTAAAAGAACTGTCTATAACTACATAAAACGCTCAAAAAAGTTCGTCTTCAAAAAACGGATGCACCGTCCAAAGTGGAATGAAGGACACATGAAGAACCGACTGCAGTGGGCTAAAGACCACATGTCCTGGAGCTCAGAATGGACCACAGTTATATTTTCCAATGAGAAAAAATTCAATTTGGATGGTCCAGATGGTTATCAGTACTATTGGCACTGTCTTGGTATTGAAGAAGAAACTTATTCTACTTGACAGATGGGAGGAGGTGGTTTAATGGTATGGTTAGCAGTTGGCTATGGAGGAAGGACAAGTTTAGTCTTTCTAAATGGTAGACAGAACCATATAGACTACATCCAGACTCTAAACTCAAATCTTCTCCCATATGGCACTGAGTTAGGAGGAAATGACTGGATTTTTCAGCAAGAAGGAGCATCAATTCACACTGCAAATGGTTTTAAAGATTGATTTGCAGCAAACAATGTTCGACTTTTACATTGGCCTGCTAAAAGTCCTGATCTCAACATTGTAGAGAACATATGGGCAATGATTGTACGTCGTGTTTACTAGGGTGGAAAGCAGTTTGAATCTGTAGCTGAGCTGCAGAAATCATTAAACTTTGTATGGGACAATTTTTGCCAAACAAAAATTCAATCTTTATACAGTTTGATGCCAAATAGGATCTTCGAAGTAATTTGAGCCAACGGGAAAAGAATTCCATATTAATTTATATAGTACACCTCTTTTTTAGAAGTGTCCTTCTACTTTTTTCATTGATCATGAGATCGTCAAAACCAATTATTTTATTAAGTATACTTTTTTTTGTGTACTTTTTTGTTTTGTCTAGATACAGGTATCTGCATGTAAAAACGTTGTGAATAAATTAATTGTTTAAAAAATGCGTCATTATCCATTTATCAAAAATAATCTAATGTCCTTCTACTTTTTTCACGCAGTGTATGTATGTATATATATATATATAGTACAATTGTTGGATACAAAAAATATAACACAAAAAGGTAAAATTTCTCGACAGGTTTTTCAATATTCTATGATACAATTCAAAATAATGCTATTGTTGTATATTATTTACATACATAAATTTAACTATACATTAAAGAATTAAGGAGTGGCTAATTTAAATTAACATTAAAGGTTAATGAAAATTAAATTTTCTCATCCCTACTCTTGAATTAAATAAACAATTATTTAATGAAAATATATTCTTTTAAATATTAAATTTCTTTCCAATATAAGCTGGACAATTTTCAAAATATGTTAGATTCCTATTTTCTTGTTTTAGCTGTTACAAAAAAAAACGTAGCCAAGCATAACTTCATCATAACTTATATTTATTATTAATGTAAAAAAAATTATTTTCTCCAATAAAGATATTGATTTCAAGAATGATTATAAACTGTTAGTTAACTTAATCAATCTGTAAATAAATGATAATATCTTGAAGAATACAACTTACAATATTTCATTAATATAATTTATTGGAATATTTTTTTATCTTATTTATTTATTGGAATAATTTATTAATACATTTTTATCCTAACAACTTTCTTGCAGTAAAAGTAAAATTTTTGAAAAAGTTAATATTAAAAGCATACATTAGCCTACAAATTACAAATGTTAAAAAAAAAAATAAAAAAAAGGTTAAAATAACAATGCATAAAATACATAATACAGCAATTCCATTAAAAGTTTACTGAATTTTTCTTCTTATAAAATGTTTAACATTTTATTATAAAATGATTTAAGAAATTAATGAAATATAAGATGAAGATTATAACATACTTTAACTTTAATGACTTGTTCAGGACAACCAGTCATTGCTGTTGAAAGCCAAGTTTCTAAGCATTTTGCAAAATTTCTAATTGCTTGAGTTAAAGAACCTATAAAAAGTATCAGGTAAAAGAATAAATCTCATGATTTTTAATAATATAAATTTATGGCATAATTAAATAAATAAATTAATTAACCATGTATATAATGAATCTAGGAAAAGAAACTATTAAATAATCGCAACACATACAGCTTAAGCATGATAATCTATACATGATAAATTAATCTGCTTAACACCAATTAAATTCGATATATTTTCAAAAATATAAATTTTTCCTTAAATATTTAAATTAAAATTATATATAACATTTAAATCTTAATGCATGTTATACATTTTAAAGGAAAATTTTTCAAAACTGGATAAAATTCTAATAGCATTTCTTTTATAAAGGGGGGATAATTCTTGATTTTATCAAATGCAAAGTTTTAAATGGAATACAAATCGAAGAAAATTTCTTCATGAATTGTTTACTTTCAAGTTATGATAATTCTTTACAATATATTATACACATTTAGATCCTTTTAAAAATCAAGTACTAAATATATAATAAAATCATACAATTTTTCATAATAATATATAAAACTATCTAATAGATGTATATTTCCTAACACTTATATCTTTATAATTTCTTCATATAAAAATGGTTTACATATTATATTTCATAATTGCTGGAATAAAACATACAAATTAAAGATAATTTTATCCTAAACCTTTTTACACCATTTAAAATATGTTGATTAATGCTTTTTCTTTCAAATAGTAATAAAACATAACTCACTAGGTATTGGACGCAAAACGTCAGGAATAAGAACATCTACTAAATTTTGATAAAACTGATAATCTGATTTCCGCATAAAGTGAAGTACTGGTTCATGTTTGCATAGTTGATAAAACTTAGTTTTGCTCAATAATTTTTCTTGTTCCCTAAAACAAAAATAATACAATCATATATTAAGTGATAAAAATAAAAACATTTCATCTTTAATCAAGCTTTATTTAACTAATCTTATTTATAAATTAATTAACAATGAATATTCATAAATAACTGAGAATAATGCAACATGAATGTTCTACAATGCATCTTTATGAACCATAATCAATTGCAATTTAAAAATTTGGAGAGGTTTTTAGAGAAAATGATTAACTAAAGAAAAAAATTTTTATTTTTTTTCTTCCTTTATTTATATGACAAAAACCCCTTCCAACTTAAGTTACCTTATCTCTGTTACCATATCATATTAAAATTTAGTATTTTTTATCAAGATTCAAACCATTTTTGAGAAGTTATAAATAATTGTTTTTCTGACATCAAATAACATGAATATCCAACCAAATTGTATTTCCATGGATAATAAGCTTTGAAATTTTTTCAGTTATTCTACAGTGGAAAACATTTATTTATTAATCTATAATTAATACAACAATATATATATGCATTGTGTGTGTGTGTGTGTGTGAAAGAGTGTGAGTTGGTCACATGTCACATGTTGGTAACATGTGAGTTATGCGACATGTTACCATATATATATATATATATATTATTATTATTATTTAAAATACAGGATTATTACAAACTAGAGATACCTTCTGTTAACACCACTGTTGTAACATCTCCAAAATGTTTGCCATAAAGTTTCAATCATAGAAAATTGAAGATTGACAACAGCATCTAAAAATGCCTGTGAAAAGAAAAAATTTAAATAAAGATTTTCCGCTCCTTTTTTTTTTTTGTACTGATTTAATTATAATACAAAGTTTTATAGTTATAATACAATTTAAAAATAATACAAAGTTTTGTTTGTTTTTTACAAAAAAAAAAAAAAAAAAGAATAAAATAGCAGAAACTTTGTTTTTTGATTGATTATTAATAATCATGCACTAAATCAAAGATAATAGAAGAAATAACTCACTTCACAGTGTTCTCTGTAAAGCATTTTGAAATTTTCTACATGTTCCAAAGTAATTCCTTCCGGCAAAGGAAAATTGCATGTATCAATTTCAACAAAATTTGGAATGGCAGAAGATGCGTCTCCTAAGAATTGTTGATGTTGATGATTTGCAACTGAGGCAGGTTGGGATGGAACACTTTCAGTCTGGCTAGCTACACCTCCAGTGCTGGAAGTACTGCTGCCATCATTGCTTTCAGATTTTGCAGGCAGATTAGATTTGAACCGACTATACAAAGTATACAACATTAAAAATTCTGTAGTTAGGGTAATCCAAAAAAAAATTCCTATTTCCTTAACTAATGACTTTTAAAACATTTGCAGAATGTTCTGAATCATAAATGTCAGAGAATTTTCATCACAGTTAATGTTTATTTAAATGTATGATAAATAATTAATTATCTTAATTTCAATCCAACTATTATCACACAATTTATCAAAATTCTTGAATGATTTTTATATATATTTCTTTTAGAATGTGTATTTACAAAAGGACAATTTTAACATTTTACTGAATAACATATAATACATATGTTGCAATTTTTAAAACAATTGTATGTTACAAAATGATAAAGATTTTTTAACTAGCTTACCGAGTATTTTGTATCACATGATAAAACCCTAATTTTTAAGTAAAATACAGAAAAATTTCATTGTAAGAAAAAATACAGATTATTTGTTATGGTTAATTTATTGTAGTGCAAGATAATCAAAATAAGCAAATTAAACTTGGATATTAAGAAAAATGTCTCTGTCAAGTGAAATTATTAAAATTTTTTTTTCATGTTAACAATATTATTTGATTTAAATTTCCCAAGGTTGAGAGATATAAAGTAAATCTTAAAAAGGGTTTAATTATGTAAAATTAAAAAGAATTCCAACCTAAAACAAATTTATAGAAAAACTTTGAAATGTAAGCTTAATTTTTTACATTACTTGTATATTGTTTGTAATTTTTAAAAGTTTCAAATGAATATGATCTTTAAAAAAATATACTCACTTTTTGATTTGATTTAGGGTCTGCGATCTCAATCCTGAATTTTCCTCAGATATCTGATTGAGAGGAGAATTAGGCTTTACCCGAATACCATAATAATGATACTTGGAATTTCCTCTGAAATAATTTTGTAAATTATAATTTTTTTCTCTCATTAAGTAGCAGACAAACTTTCATTTATATATTTTCCATCATTTAAGACATAAAATATGTATTAAAATTACTTCATAATAAATAATATTTTATAATAGAACATTTATATACTACATAATGAAAACTTGTTAGATCCATCATAATAAATAATAAAATTAAAAAAATTAAGACTAATGTTTAAAATAAGAATATTAAAGCTGTGCTAAACTAATATTCCTAGAGAAAAAGTTTTCAAATGAGCTAAAAGTGCATAGATATATATATTATACCTGGTGCCTAAGCGCCTAGTGCGTAAACCAAGGAAAACAGAACGGATTAATTTGCCAAAAGATGCTGCATTGACTGGATCCAGTTTATGTTCAGTGCAATGCTTTAAATAATGAGTATACAGAGTACTCCTAGGAAGACTAACACCTTCCGCAGTTTCATAGTTATCAATTAACCACTGAACCTAAGTGAGGAAAAAAATTAATTTAAGCAATAATCATAAACAAATTAAAATTTTAAATTAAAAATTATGTAAAATTATAACAACATTTAAGCAGATTAAAAAAATATTATATAGTATTAATACTAGGTCTGGTGATAAATCGATACATACTGATTTATGTCAAAAACTGTAGATCCTATTATATTATTCTCATGTTAACAAAATTCAGATTTAAGATATATGTTCTGTAACATTGATGTGACTTTCCAATAACAAATACTGATTTTCAGAACTGATATAATAGCTTTGGAGTTGATCGAGGAATCAGAACTATGTGAAAATGTGATTTGAATGTTTAATATTAGAACAGGTGATGCTCAAAATCACTATAATTCAACAATATGATATTTGATTATCAGTGATTTATATTTGTTTTTCAGAACTTTTAATTAATCATTAAATGTATTTTATAACTATAAAGATTTTTTATTTTACCATAGTAAGACTAAGTAAAAGTCATTAAAAAATTAATAAGATTTTACACACAATCCTGTTTTGAATAAAAATTATCTGCTTGTTTTACAAAAATATAAATTTGTTTTATAGAAATTTATATTCATTAGTAATTATCTCCTCAACCCACAATATTTCCTTCATGTAGTCAAATTTATTATATTGATTCATATACATTTTACTTATATTGTACAAGACAAAGGGCATAATCTACTCTGAAGTTGTCAAGGGAAAAACTAAATGAATGCAACTAATTATTTGGCATTAAATGAAGTCTAACCAAGATATTTTGCAATGAGACATGCATAATCAAGTGGGGAAAAAAGGAGAGAATATGTTTTAAAAAATGAAATTTTGTATTGAAGACAAAATGAAAGGTCAAGTAAACTAAAATGAGCATAATTCATACAAGAAAATTTTTTTTAAAAAAGTTGGTGGTCAATAGAGTTCAGAGACTTTCATTTCATTCATTGCTTATGATTCAAAGACAAGTTTTATACTCAAAGTTTTAAATGTATAAAATCAATATATTGTAATATCATAGTATTAGATGGATGATATATTGATTTCAGACATTTCAACATGGCCCAGTCATTATTAGTAGAATAATAAAAAATTGCTTACATGAATGATATCCATGTCCCGGACATTTTGATGCTGTGAATGGTGGGTTGGTTGTGATTGGGTTTGATTTTGTTGAGAGTTTAACTGAAGCTGTGTGGTATCATGCGGACTGTGAAGCGTTTGTATGACACATTGATCATTGGCAAAAGGTGATATGATTTCAGCTACTTTTCGCTGATCTTCCTGCAAGATAAGTTGAAAAAGTAAGATACAAAAAAAAAGTAGCTGATTATATGATAATGCAATAGCTATACAGAAACAATTTATAAGATTAAAATAATATTTTAGATGTCAAAAAAATAAATCAATGGCCAATTAAATCAATTACTAAATGTTTAAAACATCATGCAGATGCAAGCTTCAAAATTAAATTAAAAACATTTAATTGTATAACTATATTACCTAATCAACAATATTATATGAAAAATAAATCATCGATAAATGTTAGTAAAATATTAGCTTATGTTAATTAAAATAAATTTGTTATGTTAGTGAGAATCATTAAACACATATGTTGGATATCCTCCAAACAGTAAGTTCAAATTTATTACTTACTGATACAGGGGATATCCTGTTTGTCAAAGTAACAGCTGCAGAAACAGGTGCAAGATTATGATGAGCATCAGCCTCAAGAACCTGACCTTGCACTTTGTAATTATTTTCATCTATCAACTACAAGACGAATAATAATTAATATCATCTAAGTTATTGAGCATTATGTTAAAAAATATCACCAAATAAGATAGACTTCTACCTGAGAGTATGTTACTGGAGTTCCATTGCCACCAGTATAATAGCCAGCAGTTGCTGGAGTATACATAGCAGATGCATCAGTCACACTATACACAGAGTAGCCAGCCCTAATAAAAATAAAAAATCAAGTGAATGTGAAGGCAATGAACCTTTTTATGAAACAATAGTGAAAAAAAAAGCATCAGTTTAGTTTATGACTTACAATTGACCATTGTTCCCAGCATAAATATTTGGTTCTGCACTGTCAACATATTGAACATAGGTAGGATGAACAGGCTGATTTTGCAAAGTGACAGCTCCTTCGCCTTGATTTTCATGTTCTGAAACTAAAAAACAATTAGCTATTTCAGAACAATACAACACTCAGAAATGAAAATTGAATATTTATTTTTAATTAGAGGAAGTTTCCTTGCTTTTTTAAGTGTTTATTCTTTTAATAAAAAGGTATTTATCAACATTAAAAAAATATTTAAAAGAACATAAGTTCAACTCTGTTCAGTGAAATAAAGAATTTTTTTTTAAAATTATAATATTATTCAGTGTAAAAAAGGAATTACAATGAATATGACATTAAAATTATTTTTCAATAATTCATCCAAGATTAAGACATAAGTAATCCAAATGTTATCACATTCTTTACTTAAATAAATTAAACCTCTTTTCAATTTCAGGTTATAACAATAATTGATTATGATGCTAGATTTATAAAGTGATCTTAAAAGATATTCACTAAATTAATGTTATTAAAAAAATTCGTACATCTGTAAAAAATTTTTTCTTTGCTTATGGTAACTTCTTAAAAATCATTACTTGTGACAACAACTCAAACTTTGAACAGTCAAAAATTATAATCAAAAATTTGGATTCTCTGTTATAATATACTGGGGAAAAAAAAATTTATACTTAAAGGAATATGAAAATGGAATAAATACATAATTTTTAATACATGTTTATGTGGTTTCTAAATTCTTTTTCCAAATTTAAATACTTTTATAGTAAATAATTTACAGATATTTTATGCAAATTTGAATATTTTGAATCCTTTTATAAGTTAAAATAATCATTATAAAAATATAAAAGTCTTAAAAAAACTTTTTAACTTTCAGTATAATCAAATAATAAACATTGAAACATTGACCCATTGAAAACATTGCCCTGTAAAATTACAGCTTTAAATATATTTTACCTGCAACTGTTATGAATTGGGAGGCTCCAGTAGGTTGAGAAGCTTGAACTACGGCTTCAGCTGCTTGTTGCTGAGCTTGGGAAATTGGAGGAGAGTGTGTTGCAACCACAACTTGTGTTGCCAAAGCAGATGACACAGACACACCTTGGAGGGTTTGTTGCGGTTTTTGGGAATTTTGATTTCCCTGAGGGACAGATCCTTGGAGCGATGAATTCACTACACGGACATCTAAATTTTGCGTCTGGCTGTGTGAAACCTGTAGAGAAAGTAAAATTGTTACTCCGAATCTTTTAAAAATATTCACATTTAAGTGAAGAGTTATATTTCTTAATTACATTTTTTTATATTTATTTTATTTGAAGTAAGTATTATAAAAAAATTTTAAATTATATCTCCTAATGAAGTTTTTGAATTATAATAAAATAATTTAAGCAATGATGGATTATGTTATATTTTGACAAATTGTCAGACAAATAAACTTCTTAGAAGTTTATGATTTTAGTTATAAAAATTTATGTGTTGAATCATTAAATCACTTCTATAAAAAAAAAATTAGCCATTAAGAATAAGCAAAGAATCATATTAAAATGATAATGCTACAGAAATCTACCATAAAACTAACAATATAAAATTGCAAATTTTATACAGACTCCTTGATACAATAGGCTTTGTAATATAACAAAATCAGATATTTTATAGACCTTTTTTCCCTGAGGTCTTGATATCCAAATTGCAAATTAAGAGAATATTGCTGACTTTGTACAACCAACAATAAACCATTACAAGTAAAGAAAGTTATCATAATATAAAATTTTTTTGGTCACATACATATTAAAATTAACATTTTTATTTTCACTTTAAAAACATAAATATGATTTAAAAATTATCATTAAATTTCTATTTGATAAAAATAAGCATAATAATAACACTGAGAAAATTCTGCATTTAAATTGCTATAAATTTTAAAATTTATAAAATAAAAATAATATAGAAATGAGAAATATAATCTACTATTTTTCATTATTTGTGTAATTATCAATGAAGTAATATAAATATTAAAAAAAATTATTAGACAATCAATTTAAGTAATTTAAAAATTTGTGGAAGAATAAAATAATCCTAATAAAAATCAGTTATGAATGCACTTATATTTCAATTAATATAAACTTAATTTATACCAATTAATACAAATTTCAGAGATATTTTAAAAATACTCTTCTCAAGAATTTTATAATTGCAAAATTTGTTTTCCAAAACATTAAAATGCAATCACACATATGAACTTCCTACATTCACCAATCTTGTAAAAAAGTGAACTTTTTTTGAATTTAAAAAAGTAAATTTGTAAACTTATACATATATTTTCTACTTACTTGATTTGATTGAGTTTGATTAGATTGACTGATACTTGTCTGTGGGGATTGTTGCTGTGGGGGGACAGGAGAATTTTGCTGAATACTCAGAGCCTGCATGTCTGACATGAAACTCTGAGTTGCCATGGCAACCACAGCAAAACTCTGCAATGAACACAACAAGAAATGCAATACCAAATAGATTTAAGGAATAAAAAATTAATTGATTACATTTTATATACAGAATTCTATCCTATACATTATTTGCATTAGTATTTCATTTTAAATTAGATTATAAAAATATTAATATAAACAATAAAAACTCTAATTTCTTTTAAAATTAAAATGAAAAAAATATAACAATTTAAAAAATCAATTGGATATAAAAATAAATAAATAAATAAATAAAATGGAAAATTATAAATTTATTCTTTTTAATGGTTTATTTTTAATTTTAAATTATTTTTACAAAATAATTAGATACATTTATGTAATTGAAATATCTATTTAACATTATATGGTCTATTTAAAATAATAAATATTAATGCCTTAAACTACATAACTTATTAATTATGCAAACATTTCTTTAAAATATAAGTTTTATATATTTTTAATAAATAGAGCAAGAATTGAAAAAATAAGAATGTATACAAAGATAAAGCAAACATTTATATGTTTTTAAAGATAATACAGTAACCTTTTCAAACTAAAACTTAATGATAAAAATTTGAATTTTAAAATACAGCATAAGATTTATGATATATAACAAACTGATTAAAGTCCCTGAAAGATAATTTCATATTCATTCATTCTAAGTAATTAAAAATGTCAATATGCTATAAAATGTTAATGTATACAAAACATATTGTTTTTGAGCCATCCATCTAGGAATCAAAATTTAAAATATATTTTTTGCTCTGTTGTGAACATAACAGAGATGAACAATCAATGTATTATTACAATTGAAGCAATTTTAATGATGAAATTATTTTTATTACATTTTTTAAAATATCTTAGCTCCAAGCTACAGCTAGATCAAGAGAAGCTGTTGTAACATTAATGCATTATTTAGGAAGTACCAAAGATTATGATATCCAGATAATGTAGCAAGTGATGCATGCTATTTGGAATTTTTCTGCTTTATTTCATAATAAAATTTTGTCATATCTACTCTTCCATTGTGAAATTGCGCTGCAAATGTAATGTTGACAAAAAAAAAATTTTGTTTACAGTTGTTTATGTTTTCAATTAATATAGAAAGAATAAAATATTTATCTCATATTTACATAACATTTTATAGCATCATGATAATTACTAAAATAAAAATATAATGAAATAATAAAATCAAAGAATTTTTAATAAAATCATAGTAAGACAAAAAAAAAAATATGTTTCATAATGAAAACTGATCTGAAAGGAGCATTTTGATGAATGAGAATCGTACCTATCAATTCATCATATTGGCTAACATATTTATATTAGATTTTTTTTCTCCTTAATTGTGTAAATGTACATTTAGCTGTATACCTTTAGAAATTGATCTTATTAATATCAGTGTACACTTAACATCAACTTAAATTGACTTTGTAATCATTCTATGAGCATTATTCAAATGATATCTCATACAAAAATGAGAGATTAACCTAGGCTAGTTTAGTGTCCAATGTGAAAATAAAAAATTCTGTATATTATATAACATAGCAATTAATTTCAGTACTTTATTGCAATCATAGCTCCCTCATAGTTAAAATGTGAAATATTACACACTTTCTAATGTACAATTCATATACTAATACAGTTTTTTTGCTTTCATGTTCAAATGCTTCAATAAGATATTATTATAGACTATTATACATAGCAATTACAGTTTTAAGCATATATAATTTTAAATCATGTAGCTGTAAAATCCTGATAATATAAGATAAATCTTTCAACAGTATTAAATTTCTAAATATGACACCTTTTAAAAATATCCCTTCACCTGTCTTTCAATTTGAGGATCTTTAAAATAATTATAGTATTAATAAGTAAAAATTATATTGTTCCATTTCACGATAACATAATGATATCCAGATAATATAACAAGTGATGCTTTTAGAAACAGTTCATGATAAGTCATTTTATAATTGGACACTATGCGGAAATCTTAGTTCAAATGGAAATAATGAATTGAAACAATTGAATTTCAATATTTTAATTCAATGTACATAAATACTTTCATATATCATTTAATTTTTCATATACTTACATAACATTTATAATCAGCATCGCTCATAGCAAATAATTTTAATTGTTTTTTTAAATTATAAATTAATATAGCCAAATTTTTTATAACATATATTAAAACTAAACATCCTTTCTGTACACACACACACATATATATATATATATATATATATATATATTCATTATTTAACTTATATGTAAAGAGATTTCTATATTAATTTACAACAATGAATAATCAACAACAAACAATTATAAATACTTCCACAGATCTCTTCTTTACAGATAAATATTGCACATAAAAATCAAAATGTTTAACATTATTACATTGCAATTAAAAATATTTCTTAAAAACTTATAAATGATCTCTTTCATTTCATAAACTTATGGTTAATTTATTTTTTTATTTCATTAGCAGAAATTTTATCAGTACCATAAAAAAATACTAAATAAAAAAAACTGCAAATTTTCCTTTTAGTTTTAAAGAAATGTTTCAAAGATGAGTTTGCAAATTATTAAAAAAAAAAAAAAAAAAAAAAAAAAAGGATAGATAATTTTAATCCTTACAAATAAGTAAAATGTATCATTTTATAAAAAATATTTATAAAATTAGATATATGACTGACATATTAGCAATTTTATTTTAAACACACTTAAAATAAGGCAATGCCAAAATAATGATAGGTATTAAAATATTGTTAACTCATTATGTTTATCGTATATTTTATAAAAGCCTATTGTATAAAATCAAGTGATAATCATTTTCATTATAAGGGGAAAAGGCTGTGTTATAACACTTCTTTGAAGGTTATCCTTGACCGATTTTCACATTGATTAATCTGAGCAATATAAAGGACAGAATTACTTAATTAGCATGAAATGATCACATTGCACATCATCAACTAATTGGTAGAACAGCTTCTAGCTTAGTAGAACAGTTTTTAGTATGTAAAAGTCTAGTTTCTAATACAATATTAATATACTTTTATTAGGCTAACTATCATAATTTAATTGATTATTATTAACACATATATAAAACAGATTATCATATGTATAAAAATATAGCTCATATATCTATTACATTCCTATTAAAAGAGAACAGTGTGCATCATATTGTCCAAAATACCCTATCAGGTCATTTTCTAAATAAATGCATGCTAGCAAATTTTCTAGAGCACATGGAACTACGATTTATATTGGAATACGCTTTAATTGTTTTCAAATGCATGCTTTTTAAAATTAATGAATTTTTTCTCCATTAAATGAAATATATACACACAGTAATAAAAAAAACTTATTTTTTTAAGACAAAATCAATTTTGTAGCTCAGTTAATAAAGAAATACATTAATGAAACTACAATTTAAGTAAAATAATATTTTCTATCTTAATGCACATCTCGAATTATATTAAATTTAAGGCTTTTGAATTAAACAAAAAAATTGGACGATAGATTAAACATTTTTTTAATTTAAAAAACGTTACATCGAAAGACTTAAAAAGATTAAAAAAAATTTTTAGTATATATACATTTGTCCAAAATTTTTATCTGCAAATTTTACAATCAACTCATAAATTATAACGAAAAAGATAAGAAACAACAAATTTGACAACATTTCATATTTTACTTGAAAACCATATTAAGTAACGTGTAGCGATATTTGTGCTGATTATAAAATATCTATAATAAAATATGCACTCAAATATAAAAATATGCATTTTAATATTTAAGCATTAAATTAAAAAAATAAATACTTAGAATACCAAAATCTACACAACCATGCACATCTGCCAGAAGATGATGATATCTAAAAAATCTAAATCTAAAGAAAAAAAAAATTATAATTAATTACAAACCTCTTCTGCAAATTTTGGTTTCAATGTCAAATCGTCAACCGCAACTAAACATTTCAGCATACCTTATAACCATATACACAAACAATCCTCAATATCTCAAAAACACAAATTATGGCGTTTTAACAGAAGAAATGTTGCCATTTTAAAATCTAAAATGTCAGTCTCTGTTTCCTTTCGTTTTGCCAAGAAACAATTTTTTTTTTCCCATGTAAAAGTATAATTTAAATAGAATTTCTAATTAAATTTTATTTTTAAAATACATGATAAAAGAATTTAATTTAATATTTTTACAAAATTTATGGTCTTCTGCCTTTTTTGATGTTTGCTTTGAATTCTAAATGCTGAAATGAGTTATATTTAAGTAATGGAAAAGGATTTTTAAATAGCTAAGAAATTCTTATTTAAATTCTAGGTGAATAATAATAATAATAATAATAATAAAACTATTTATTATTATAGATATATTTTTAGATGGTTCAGTTAGTTGGAAACAAGAAGTAATTTATTTGTTACCATGGTAACACTTTTCAAATAGGAAAAAAAAGCTCCTCATATAATGGATGATTATAACTTAAATTCTGTCAGGAATTCATTTTTTCGCCCTTTGATGTTATCTCTCGATCGCTTATTTTTATTTATTATTTTTATGTATATCAAAAACATTTTTAAAAATCCCTTTTTATTATATTTTAATTAAACTTAAAATATAATTTCTAAAGTAAAACTGCACTTTTGAATCTGAAATTTATTTTAAGATAATTTATTTTAGATAATATTTCCATATTATTCCCAATGATAATAAAAATATAAATAACTTATATTTTATGTGTTCATAGTTTAAATTATGAAAATGAAAAATCCACTTTTTTCCTTCTTTCTTGCCTTTGCTGCATATAAGGCGTTATATATCTTTCTCTGCTAAATCCAACATTTCAAGCTGTATAGAGAGAAGGCTTCTGAGAAAAAATGAAATTCTCTATTGAATAAGTCAGCAAGATTTCCCAGTTCCTTGCCTAGAGGCATCGGCGTGGCCTGCTTTAAACTTATCATGAGCCATGACTACTTACCGAGTCACCTGTATAGGATAAGACTGGCTGATACAAATATATGTCCCCTTTGCGACTATGACGTGTTCATGATTGGAGAACTCCTCATCATGTCCTACTGTTCTTAACTGTATCCTTTTTGTGTTACTGTCAATGCCTTTAATGATTGTTTTTATTGTTCTTTACTGTATCGGGCTGCTTGTCGGCTAATGATCGAGAGGTCAGAGATGGCTAAAAAAAACCCATTTACTATTCTCCTTTTAAGTAAGTATTACACTGCAAAGTGTTTAGTTCATAAAATGACAAAACATTGCTTAAAAAGTCAATAAACTCGATATCATGATATACTTATTTATAAAGGATGGTTTCAAAAGTTAATTAAACAATAATTTAAAATATTAAAAATATTTACAAATTAAACTTTGGAATATAAGTGTTCTTGCATTCCAGCAATGTGATTTGAGATTTTGTGATAGAGGCTATTGTTTGTTGTATTTCATCTACACTCATGTCCATAAATTAAGGATAATGAAGTTCAGATAAAGAAAGAGACAGAAGCAAAACAAATTTGACTTATTTGTAAAGTCTATTTATTAAACAAAAGGTAAAGAGCAAAAAAGATGCTATATGTTTGACATAATTAATGAAAATTGCGATTTTTACTCCATGGAGCAAATTTCAAAAAAGAACCTATTTACAAAAAACAGTATAACATGGTTAGTATGATGGTTAATATGGAGTATGTCTCCCGGAAGATGCAATACGGGCCTTACAACGCCTAGGCATGCTGAGTATCAAGTTATCAATCTGATCTTGGGGAATATTACATCACTCATCAAGCAATGCCCTCCGAAGTTCCGGTTGACAGGTGGGAGCGGGTTGACGGGCTGCAATTCGTCGGCCAAACATATCCCACAAATGCTCTATTGGATTCAAGTCCGGTGAGTATGCTGGCCAATCCATACGGGTGATATCCTCCAATTGAAGGCATTCGTCTACAATGTTTGCACGGTGAGGACGGGCGTTGCCATCCATAAACAGAAATTCAGCACCCATGGCGCCCCGAAACAAATGTACATGTTGTTCCAGAATGACATCCCGATAGATGTGGCCTGTCATCGTTACACTCTGAACATGCAGGTCAGTTCTGGAACCAAGAATAATTCCTCCCCAAACGAGCCATCCTGCACCACCGTAACGATGTCGTTCAATGGTGCTCTCTTGGTGGTAACGGGTACCTGGCGCTCTCCATATGAAAGTCCGGCGAGAATCAGACTGCAAACTAAACCTGGACTCGTCGGAAAACATCACACAAGACCACTGTTGCGGTGTCCACAATGCATGCTCTCTACTCCAAGTTAATCGCAGGCGACAGTGAGTTGCGGTGAGTGGAACACATCTGACAGGCCTACGAACATATAGACCAATGTGCCCTAAGCGTCTGTACACGGTCTGCCTTGAAATTGTCGTACCGGTAGATGAAGAGAGCTGACGAGACAGGTCTGATGCTGTGCTCCGTTTGTTTCTTTTGGCAGTAACTGCTAAATACCGGTCCTCATTCGGCGTTGTAATTCGGGGGCGACCTGTGCTGTAACATCTACTCACATTACCATCATCTTCGAATCGTTGCCAAAGCTTGGAGATGACACTCACACTCTGGGCGATTCCAAGTTCCTCGGATACTTCCAGCTGGGTACGTCCACATTCCAGTCGTCCGATAATTCTACCACGTAAAAAACTTCCAGATGCTTCCTTTGTGCCATAACTATGCGGTTATTGCACTGAAAGGCTTTTAAAGCGCTTGTGAACAATTTTACTTCTTTTGCGACCATTCCTTATATAACCCTCTCTTACACTCTTGTCATTGTGACGTACTATCAGCGCCATCTGGTGGTTTCCTGTAATTTGCATATTCTCCTTCAAGATGTGTGTGATAATTCTACAGGTGAAATTTTTATTTTAGAGTTCAATTTCTGTGTGATTCTGAATTATCCTTAATTTATGGACATGAGTGTAGTTTTGAAATTCTCTAATAAACGTCTCAACAGCCGTGTAATTTTTAATTAATTAGATCTTTTTATGATTATTTGTATACATTTTTGATTTAGAATGAAACAAATTATTATGAAGAAAAATGATGTATATTTTTATTAAAATTTTAAATAATTATTGATACTCCTTATAAATAATTACTATTAATTAATGATATGATCGTAGTCAATATTTCCTGATATATATTGTATTTAAATATTTAATGAATTTAATTTTTTTAAATGCCAAAAATAACTTTGATGATTATTTTACCTTTCCATATATTCGATCTTGTATAGGGAGGTAATGTTACTCGCGTCCGTGACAATCTTAAGTCACACGTGCCTCCTAGGTGGTGCTATATGAATAACGGCTAGAGGCTATTACTACTTGTCTCTGAAAAATGACTGTGCGTCATACGAATTTTAAATTGAGTATACTACAATGGAATGCTGGTGACTAGTCTGGAGCTAAATTTCAAGAAATTAAAAAGATTTGTGTAAAGATAGATGTTGGTGTTCTGGTAGCCCTAGAGGCAAATATCACAGAAAAAAAACCCAAAATAAAACAAGATATCAAGTTCCTTAATGAAAATGGTAAATACATCATAGTTCCAGTGGATTCTGTCACATGTTGGAATTGATGGAAACGAAAGGGCAAAGCTCTTGGCAAAAAAAGGAACAGAAAAAGTTCCTGGACAGTGTTCTATATTTTATATTTTCTTGGCTCTTTTAGGGGAACTATACGGTACAAAATTAAGTCATCGTATATTAGTGAATTATCTAACACCAAAGTAAAAGTCTGGGAGACAATTAGGGATGACCGGAAACAATTTAGTGGACAAATTTACAAAGAGGTTGCTTTCAATATTAGATTAAGAAATGGATACGATTTACCTGGGTAAAAATCTGGCCAAAATAGCTATTGCGAACTCTGTATATACTATATGTGTTTAATGTAAGACAGAGAAAATGAATAAGGCCCATCTACTTGTTGGCTCGGGACTGGACACTTTAACTTACAAAAGAATGGTGATTTGTGTACTCTTTGATGATTATTATGATGCTTCTAGCTTTTTAATTTTTTATCCTTAGGACGTTTAACTTGTTTTTAACTGTTTTGTTAAGAATGTCTGGTCTTTTCTCTTTGCAATTTTGATTTGTTTATATGTTATTTTTGTTTGTATGTATTGAATTCCAATAAAACCACAGGTAACAACAACATATTCGATCTATAGATATTAGACAGTTTTATGCTTAATGGAATCCACTCATTATCCCTTTCTCGTTTTTCGCCGTATGATGCCCACTGCGCATGCGTGCATTAGAAGTCACCGAGTTATCGTGACTCATCATAAATTTTTTTTGCACACTGCTATCAAAAATTGTTTCTCATCATGTTTAGATAGTATATATATATACCGGTACATTTTCTCATCGGTATATATTTGTCTGATCATACATTTTTTTTTTTTTTTTTTTAGATTTTATAATGTGTTAAGTTAAACTTAATTACTTTCATAAAGATTAAGTTTAACTTAACACATTTCATAAAGATTAATTCATTTTAAATTTACAACTTTTTACATTGTTACTTAATAAATGTGTTTATTTACATATAAGATCGTTTAAAAGAGCATATTGCATGGAATTATTTATATAATAATTTTCATGTTAATTTTCAAAATTTAGCGGATCTGTTTATTTTCTTCTTTTTATGCCGATGTCAGTTTTCGATACTTTTTTTTTTTTTTTCGAAGAATAAATTTTCTTTCAATGCAATTTTTTTGTCTCTTCTACATTTCTACAGTTAATTTTTATTTATATTACTACTTCTTTTATGATGCATAACATAATATTTTTTTGCAAAAAAAAAAGTTCTGTAATTATCCATGGTGTAAATTAAAAAAGTATATATATATAATCGAAATTTTTTCTGTCATAATTGATGTGGGTGATAATAAAGGAGATAATAATTGATAATAAATGTGCTTTAAGATGTGAAATTCTTATTCTTTTCTCCTTTTTACAGTTTTACAATAAATTGAAGTTCTGTACATATCTTTGTTCAACTTAACATTATATAACTATTTAACAAAATTCAAATGTTTAAACAGAAATTATTCTTCATTTAAAAAACATTATTAACCAAACAAAAACAACAACAACAAAAAAACACAAAAAAAAAAACCCCATTCCCTGTCATTTTTCTTCCTCCTTCTTATAAAAAATATAAATATAAATTTTTATTTATTTATAATGTTTTAAAAAGATGATTTATTATTTGTATACTTGTATAATTAATATCTCCAAAAGAATTAAGACTGAATTCTGGCTTTTTCTTTGTCAAGTTGCATGTCAAAAATTTAGATTTTGTGACGCCTAATGCATCATAACCATAGCAAGTAAGATTTGATTTTGGGATTAAAATTGAAATGCAGTACACTTAAATTTTGCTATACATTATTAAATTATATAGGTGACATTCTTTTCCACAACAGACAACTTAATTCAATCTCTCCAGGACCTCTAAGGTTTTCGGGCGAAGCACTTTTATATATGATTTTTTTTTATTTCTATAAAAGAGTTGAAACTTTTTCCATTAAAAATTTTTGTAATGATCAAAATAGGTGAAAATCGGAGGGCGCGAGGTCTGGTGAATATATGGAGTGCTCAGAGCTCAACAACCTTTGTCGAGTTGTCAAAGATACATGAGATCGCGCATTGTTCTGATAAAACACGACGTGCTTCCGATTCGTTATTTCTGGACGTTTCTATTCAATTATTGCCTTTAATACGCCTAATTAGGTACAATATTTTTCGGAATTTATCATCTCATTGTTTGGTGAAAGCTCATAATGCAGGATTCCCTTTATTTCTTAGGTAGGTCCGCTTTCCCCAAGTCCTTTTTTCGCTTTACAATATCTCATCAGTACTTGCTTAAAAAACGACATTTCTCCAAGTAGCAAATGGCGGAAATGCGATCCATCAGATTTTTTTCTGTTAAATTGAGGAGAACCCATACATCAAAAATGGTTTGTGTAGTCAAGCTTTATAAAATGCTCGTGGATGTTGGATTGTGATATTTTTAACATTTCTGCTAATTCACATGTCATATAGTGTTAAGTTATTCTTGGTCAGTGTTTTAATCTGATCCTCATCTGTGTTGGACAGCCTACCCAGCCATTCTTTATCTTCAAGGTTGAAATCACCAGTTTTAAACTTAGAAAACCAGCACAATTTTTTCAGCTACAGCACTTTCGCCATAAACAACGTATATCTTGTTTGCCCTTTTATATGGCCTTTTTGCCTATCCAGTAAAAAATACAGAAGAAGCGTTAAATGTCTATAATACTCTTTATTTAATTCCATATTCAAAGGGCAATCTATATACACTGGTGTGTAAAACTTAAGCAACAGGTGGGTTTTTTGCCATAACTCCACGAGAAATCATCTGAGAGACATGACATTCAGAAATGAGGGAGAGTATCATGTACGTAAAAGGATGACGAAAGCATCGGCGCTAAAAAAGGAATACAATGCATACGGCATGGAATCAAACAAAAACAAGCTTTATTGAACTCATAGTATCGTGATTTATGATCGTCTATCCAAGTGAAAGAACAACAAGCAGATGTTCCTTAATATGGGATATGCCCTCCCCTCACTGCAATGGTTGCTTCGCACCGTCTCCGCATACTCAGAACCAGCTGGTGCAACATTTCTTGCGGTAGGAGTGCCCATTCCTCAATCAGCATCTGTTTGAGTTGTTGGGTGTTCTCCGGAGGATGTAAGCGTGCTGCAATGCGTCTCCCCAAAGCATACCACATATGTTCGATGGGATTTAAATCTGGGGAGTAAGCTGGCCAATCCATTCGAGTGATATCTTCACTTTCCAGTAGCTCCTCAACAGCAAGAGTCCGATGTGGCCGTGCATTGTCATCCATAAAAATGAAGTCTGGGCCAATGGCACCTCGGAACAGACGCACATGGGAAAGGAGTACCTCCTCACAATAGCGATCCCCAGTTACAGACCCTCTGTCGAAAACGTGGAGCTCAGTTCGCCAGTTCAGCAAAATGCCTCCCTAGACAAGAACTCCAGAACCACCATAACAGTGTCTTTCCTTGAGGTTACTGGGATAAAACCGGGTCCTGACCTCTCTCCAAATCAAAACGCGTCGAGAATCGCTTCTGGTACAGAACAGACTCTCATCGTTAAAAAGGACGCGCCTCCATTGATCAGTTGTCCAGTTTTTGTGCTCTCTGCACCACTGTAAACGGTGGTGTCGGTGGCCAACTTTCAACGGGAGGCAGCGTTCAGGACGGCGGGCGAATAGCCCCACTTTGTGAAGGCGTCTGGCCACAGTAAACTGCAATGCTTGTCGCCCCGTTGCTATACAGAGTTGCTGAGTAATGGCGCTTGCTGACTGCTGTCGGCCTCTTTTCGCCTGCAGGACGATATATCGGTTATCTACTGCAGTTGTCTTCCTCGGGCGGCCACCACCAACCTTTCTAACCTTTCTAACCTTCCTGTGGTTTGCGCGCGCGAAACGACACTTTTGAACGACGAACTCTGTTTGACAGTACGCCCCTCCTCCAGCTTTCGATCATTCTTCCACGTGTGAAGTCGTCCAGGTGATTTCTTCTAGACATATTTCACGAACTGACTCACTGGCACTTACAGCGAATATGTTGAATTGCGCGTTATTCTACTGTTGAGCTGCGCGCGCCGACATTACGCGTTTTGCGTACGCTCACGTCTCCTCCGACGTTTCGTTCTTGATATTTACATACGCATGACGTTTCTACTGGCTTAAGTGTTCATTGTACTGATCTCCAGACCTCCTTTGCTGCAATTTCATGGCTATCTGCAAAATTTTTACAGTGTTGCTTAAGTTTTGCACACCAGTGTACTTGACAATAAATTGACGTATTGTAACCATACTTTTTTCCAAATAGGCCTGAAGTACCGTCTTTCAGAATATGTATAGCACTATATTGAGACTTGTCCTTGTGCCGCCTACAGAAAATCGACACAAACATTTCGGAAGACCCATTACATTACAGATATATTCGCGCCTGTATCTGATATGGTTGTGCACTAGAGAAAAAAAATAAAAACATGAACGACAACATACACGAATGAATGACAACAACATACAAAAATATCTATTATTTAACGACACCATTTTTAAAAATTTTTATTTTTGGGATATAATGTCGGAAAAAAAGAGAAAGATTCAAAGCTACAACAAAAAAATAATTGCTTAGCTTGCAGTGAGTGTTTAAACTATACATTTATAATAAATACAACTAAATTTATTATTGATATTTTAACTAACACTAACTAAATTTAGTATCCATAGACTTAATATATACTGATATAAATTCTATTTTAAACAAGATTTGTCACCTTGATTTTTCATTCGAAATAACATGGTGAATTGATTACCCTAATTAATGATATAATTACTTATGAAGATTCAAATAAATTACAAATTTTTTATTTCTAGCAGAAAAAATTGGATTGAATCTTTCAGAAATCATCGCAGCAATAGAATAAACCACATAAATTTGTATCAAATGACATTTTATTACGAATTTCATTTATTATTATTATATTATGTTACTTGGCGACTTATGACAGAACGAGGAAATAAATAAGCCATACAAGAGAGTGGAAGTAAGCTAAGATTTTCATTAAATCTAAAAATATATAGGGTATTTCAAAATCGGATTTACGAACTTCCAGGAGGGATAGAGTGCCCCTAGGTATCACATAGCAATACAAAGTCAGTAATGCTTTTCTGAAGCATTAACGTACATTGAAAACACCAGGAATTATAAAAAAAAAAAACACCGAGCAAGTACATATGCAATCAATAAATTAATGTATGAATAAAAGTAACATAGGGCCTGAATATGGCCGAGTGGCTAGCGCTCTGGCGCTCGGTACTACAGGTTTCGGGTTCGAGTCCCGGCGGTGCCATGGTTGTTTGTAGTGGTTCGGAATCCACTTTAAAAAGTAGGTCCCGGTCCTAATAGGGTCGTAGAGCGTTGCGGGGGCATTGTTACTCCGCGTCCGTGGCTTATCTTCAAGTTACACGCGCCCCCTGGGTAATGCAAAGTGAGTACGTCTGTGCAGCACTTGCCTTAAGGCATCCAAAGACCAAGCTGTCTGTGTTTGCCAGCTGCATTAGAAAGAAGAAAAAAATAAAAGTAATATGGTCAACAACAACAAATGGATGCATGCCGTATTCACACAAAATCATTTAAACACTACAGCGGAAAATCCCTTCATGTGTAGTCCTGCATCAGACTTAGCCCAATTTCCTTCATGTTCGGGTGGCCTGATGGCCAATTGGCTAGTGTTTTGACTTTTCGTATCACAAGGCTTCAGCTTTATATCCTGGCGGTGGCATGGATGTTTGTTAGTGATTTGGAATCCACGTTAAACTGTAGTTTCCCGTCTAATTAGCCCAAAGTGTGCATAAAATGACCGTAGAGCTCCAAAACAAAACAAAACTCCATGTTCAGAATCCGTGCCGTTCATTCACGACTCATAACGCTCTTTGGAGTGAACCCCACTCAGGTGCAGATGTCGAAAGGGTTATAATGGGAATATGCTTCAATGGATATCGTTGCTAGTACGCGTTGTACGGCTTGCCCTTCGCATTCTGCAACCCAATAGTCCAGATGCATATCTGTTAACTCAGCTATCGTATCCTCAAGCATGCTGTTACTCCTGCGTCATTGTATGAAATGAAGAGTCTCTGAGAGAACGCTCCGGATTCCCATGCCATCGCAGCACTTACAGCATTTAGAAAGCATTTCCGTCTCAACATTGCCATGTCAAATATGCTTTCTAAATGCTGTAAGCGCAGGAATTCTATCTCAGGAATTGTATCTCAGCACCAGTACTTGTATCTCAGCAATTCTAGGAAGGATTAGGTGTACCTAGGTGTAAAATTGGTACTGAGACATTCTGTGGATTGTAGACATAAAATGTCTCAGTATATCCGGATCAGCATTGCTATGTCATTAGGTGTACTCTATCTTTTCTAGAAATTTATAAAGCTGGTACTGAGACACTCCGTAGATCGTAGACATTAAATGTCTGTTGCCATAAGAGTGATGATTATCTGAATAAGAAAATTTAGTTGTGAACCAAAAGGAACAGACAGTCAATTTTATTGAACATTAACAATACAAGACAGTAATATAATGCCTGTTATATTTATTATCAGATTTTAGTAGCATGGCACCTATGAATAAACCATCATTGAAAATCAAAACTTTGTGAGCAAAAACGAGAATCAGTTAATAAATATTTATTCACGTTTCGGAATATTTTTTTTCACAGTAAAAAAGACGTCGATGTAGCAGCACAAAAAAGTATCTGTAGTAGTAAAGAAAAAAAAAAAGGAAAGACAGTTGAAGAGGACAAAAGCTTAGCAGTATTTGTTCCAGAAAGGTCGAGCTTATTACAGCTTCCAAGACGTTCTCATCATTAAATCAAAGTATCCATCTTCGTCAATGGATGCACTCACTCCAGTGTAATAATCGATGAACTCTTCTTTTGTTACCTGAGCAAAATAATAGAGGGTGTTAGTATAAAGCTATTCTAAAATTTCAGAAATAATTTAAGTCAATTCAAGGCTATATTTATAATTAAATCATAGTTATGATAAAATGAATTCATGTCATTTTTAATTTTCTTTTGTCTTTTTTTGTTTATTATTATATTGCCCCAAAAACCATTTAAAAAAATTTCTTTTGCGTAAAATATTTTAAAGATACCATATCTTAAACGTCATGTACCTTTCATACAATGTATGATGGAAATATTTATTTTCAAATAATAATTTAATTTCAAATTTAATCATTTTTTGATAGTTAAAATGAATTAAGACAGTCAATTGTATGTCTCAAATTTTTCAGATGCAATAAATGTTTGATAATTTAAAAATGTACCGTATAACTGATTTAATAGAATCAAGCAAACAGATAACAGCTAATTCGAATAATTATTAGTATATCTACTATCGTGTATATTAGCTGGTGTTCTTACTGTAATCAAATTAATGACTTTAAATATAAAATTATTATAAATTTTTAATGCGAAAAATATATTATTTGAATTATAAGACAGAAAATTAATATTATTAGTTAGTTTGATTAAAACAAATGAATAATTTAATGAGACTGTAACTCTGTAATGGAATTAATTCAGTTAGGGACCAAATTTTAAAAGCTGAAGAACTTGCATGTTTTTGTTAATATATTAGATTTTTTAAATAATCATACATTAAAAAAATTAGTGAATATATTTTTAACTTGAATAAATTACTTAAATGAATAAGTTTTTATTTCATGTTTATAAATGAAATAAAACATTTGTCATGTTTTATTTTAATAAATTGGTGTTATGAATCATCACATTTGTCAGAACATAATAAAATCATCACGTAATTATTTTACATCCCACCCGTATGCAATAAAAGATAAAATAAATCAAACTCAAGAGATAAATCGCTTCGGTTTTTATATCGAAAATGGATTTAATTGTATGTTAAAATGTAAATGTAAATTAAATTGTATGTTAAAAGCCTTTCTCAAATGCTAGTCTGTCTCTAGCGATGCCTTTCCAACAAACGCTGCGAGTCTTGCATACCATCTTTATTTACAAGGCGAGAAATCCCCGAACGGAAGTTGCTGCCCTCACCGGAAGTGAGTCATAGCTGATAACAGATGGTTATCGCTCCTGCCAAGTCAGATGGACTTTGGTTAGGTGTGGCTAAAGCTGTTCATATTACTGAATATTTTATGTTAGCTTTGGTAAAACAATGCGTATGCAACACTCTCGAATTAGAATTTTTAAAATACGAAAATGCTGATAATAAAAAAGGTTTATAAATATATATAATTATTATATAGTATATATAATTAATCATATAAAATTAATAATCATATATCATCAATAATCATATAATAATCAATAATCATATATCATAATCTTTAATTATATAAATTTTTTATTATATATGATTAAAGATACAATAATAGAAATTTAGTACAGTGTATCATTTCTAGTCCAACTTATAGTGCAGTGGAAATGTACGAAACTAGTGTATAGAAATGTGCAGGTTTAAATCCGGTGGTGGCTTCCGTTGCAGCCATTACTTTCAGAAAATGGGTAGACTGGGTAATGTTTCTGACAATGAGCTAAATTTTTCATGTTTACAGTCAGGCTGGCTTGTGGATATTTTTTTTCTATACGATATGTAAATGCAAGGCAGTTACTCTAGAAGTTATACAGGCAAGCAATTTCCTCCATCAGTTAGTTTAAGTGGAACACGAGGCTCACTGACGTGCAGTAAAAACATTTTTTTTTTTTCTTTTCTGAAAAAATAGATTCCGTTCACACAAAATCATTACAAAAATACTTTTTCATTATGTTTCTTTTACAATTTCAAATCTGGGCCGAAGTGATCCGAAAGTTAGGAGTTCAAATTTCCAAAAAGCCAGATTTGAAATCGACATGCAAAATTTAACGAAAGCTCCTTTATCTACACCTGGGAGGGGGACATCAAAGTAAATTCGGAAACAGGAAGTCCTTCCATTGGGCTCAAAGATTCTGTGAATCCTCCTGATGCCATCCCTGAGGATATTTCTTAAATTGCGAGGGTGAAATGTGAGTGCAAACTCCCATGGTGGCCCACCCTAGGTAAAGTTGAACTGGGAAAGCTGAAACCTTATGAGGGGTTTTCCACTTTTCAGATTTATCGTGAAGATTTGACTTCTTTACTATCTTTCAAAGTTGATTCCTTCAATTTGGAAATTATACGTATTAACACCAAGATATTGGTCTATTTTTAAAGATATTGATCCTGGAATTTGTCTCATTCAATACGTACCACGCCGTCTACGACACCGTTCTCCTCAAAATTCTTCAAAAACCTGCTGAGTAGCTGCTTTTCAGTGGCCTGTCCATTCAGGTACTCCGGATGTCTTTGAACTGAGTAGATGCCTTTGAGATCCTCGCTCGTGATTCTTCCGTCTCCAGTTTTATCCGCTTTTTCGAACGCCTTCTCTATCAAAGATAATCGAGCTGGTGATATCTTCGGCTGGAATTGGGATAAAAAAAAAACATATATTGTAATATTGCAACAAATAAGATCCTTAAATTATGTGGAAAGGAAATGTATAGAAAACAGAAATACAAGGAGTTATCAAAACAATGTAAATACCTGTGAATAAAAGTAACATTTCTGAATGCCCTTCGTAAGCATTAAAATAAAATAATAGCTACCAGTTTTTTAAAAATAGAAATGTATATATTTTGCCAGTATGTGGTAGTTTTATTGAAGTACTGTAAGTCTTGGATTTATTTCAAATGCGTCAAATGTCGGACCTTTCAGATTTTCAAAGAGGCCAAATTGTAGAAGCCCGTCTAGCTGGAACAAGTGTAACCGAAACATCCCAAATTTTAGGAGTTTCTCAGATCTATCACATTTTTTAATGTGATAGAAACAAACGAAATGTGTATCTTATTAAAATTTTCTATTTAAATATTGATTATTTTGGTTGATTTTATTATTATTTTTGATTGATTTATTATGGCTGATTTTAGCTATCGCGCAAAACAAATTATTCTGAGAATTGGACACTTTGAACCATTCTCCTCAAATTCGGATATAAAAAAGACATTTAATGAATAACAATTTAAGCAGAGAAAGTACAGCACACAGTTACTGTGCAATTCTTTTTACTGTGCAATTCTTTGCACAGTAAAAAGTACTGTGCAAAGAATTCATGTGCATAGTTTGTTAGCTTATTTTGTTTATATTATTTGTTGCTTTTTGCTTTATTTACGAAAGTATCAAGGATTTATGTAATTTACTTTTATAAGACATTTTTGAGACATAAATGTTAACAAAAACAATTTGTTCCCCTAATTTCTAGTACTACAAAACACTAAAAAAATAGTCTAAGATAAAATTTTGCTTTTCTAGGTCTTTCATAATAACCTTGGAAAAAAATGTTCATTAAAAATAGCAAGGCCTTGCACCTGCTGAACCCTTTTTCTCCTACTTTTTCCTATTCGTGATAGGAGTGCATAAATTAGCGAGCAATTCAGCTGCATGCAGGCAACGTGCTTCGCTTAAATAACGGCACGACAGGCTTCGAAACAGAAACATTAAAACGAAGCACTATGCAGAGATTTATTATGCTCTATTTTAGCGATACCATTTTTTAATGCAGAACCTGTAAATAGATACAGAATATCAAACGATACTTTTAAGAAGATATTTATTTTAAAAAATTGTTAAATCATACTGTTTTATTTATTTATTTATTCCAGAAAGCTGATCAATTTAATAAAAAATAGAAAAAAAAAAAAAAAAAAAAATCACTTCAATATGATATGACATATGCCTTATATTAAAAAATGAAATAACATATGCTTTATATTAAAAAATGAAATAACATATGCTTTATATTAAAAAATGAAATAACATATGCTTTATATTAAAAAATGAAATAACATATGCTGCTTTATATTAAAAAATGAAGTAACATATGCTATATCTAAGAGCATTTTTTAAACAATTAATATAGTGATTTAAGCCTTAATCTGATAACTTTTGGTAAAATATAGTGAAACAGAATTGATTACAAGAGGCAATGGGCGTGATTATACCAATTGAGGCTTGTGTCAAATTTTTCGAACGGGGGTACCTCAATGCAAAGTATCACCTTTTTATTTTCTTTTTAATAAAGATTACCTAAAATGCGTATTATTTTTGGTTGGTACTATGAAATTTTAATTTAAAAGGAGTAAACTGAATTAAAATTATGTTTTTAAAATTTCTTTTTCGGGCTTTCCGATCAGCAAAAGTGTCAATGTCAGCATCAAAGTTGAAGTTTTGAACCATGGAATGTTCGATGAATTGAATAGACAAACTGCCTAATCTGTCCTGTCCCATAAAATTTCTTAAATAGGTTTTTATCAATTTACCATATAATAATAAATGTCAGGCCTTATCGTACTCATAGCCTCTCTGCTCGGGCTGGGTCCCATGGCAATTTGCCCGCCTTACCATCCTTTTCTTACGCCACTGGTACGAGGATTATGTTTTATTTTGATTGAAAAACTGATGACTAGGATACAAATTACTTATATGATTTCCAAATTACGTATAATTAAACTTGAATTAAATGTGACACAAAAATAGTATTCAAATAATAATAATAATAATTACAATGAAACTTTAGACTAAATTTTAAAAATATTCCTATCAATAAATTTTAAGTCTAGTCTAAAGCAATTTTAAACTTTTAAAAAGTTGCGTAGTAATATAAATAACTATAACAGTTGCTCTTTATTACAATATTTTACGTATCCTCAAATTAGATTGTATATAGTTAAATGCATATACAGACAGAAAATGGACATGCACTGTGGAACGTTTTTTTTTTTCTAACTACCACTTTAGACTTGCATGCAGTACTTTTTCTCCAATTACATTTTGTCGACAACACCTCAAAGAATCTGATTCAAATGTATGCATAGAAATTCTTACAAGGCAGATGGAAATTTGTTAGTTAAGTATACTTGTTAGTAAGTCTTAAGTTAGTTATTCCACCATATGTTTAGTGCAATTAAGTTTTTTATAGTGTAAACAACGTATAATTTTCTTTTTCTTCAGCATTTTTTTTTAGTCTGAAAATTATTTGTTGTTTATTATCAAAGTATACAGTGCAGCTGCCCAACATAAAATCACTACTTTCTCTCAAACATGGGATGTGTATAAGTTATTAACATCAACAATTAGAATTTCGAACTTTCGCTAGTTGGCATTAGGAATATGTTTGAACTTTTCTGGTAATTAAAAAAAAACATATTTATATAGATTCTAAAAGTGACATTCTACTTGACAAACTACTATTATACTATACTATATATACTATAGCTAAAAGAATCATTGAAAAAGGGTTTGCAAGATTTAAAACTGATGACTTAATTTTAATGAATGAAAACGCCCAAGTGAGATGTTCCATCTTCAGCTTAACAGTAATAATTCAAGTCTATATGACATACTAAGAAATATTGTTAATTTCAAAAACTACCATCCACGAATAATTCGTTAATGTGGCTCACAGACACAGCGCAACTTAAAGGAAAAAATATTTAATGGATTGCATTGCCATCTACACAGCATTCTAAAAACACAATGTAAAAACATCCATAAGGTAGAAAATAGTAATGTGGTTTAAGATGGTTTATTTATCAGAGTGACAGAAATAAACTCCTACCATCCCCTTTATAAACTTCTATGACGTCGGTCATGCTGTGTATCGGGGGAAATCACAAAGAATCTTGCATTATGAACTCCTATTAAACTGACCATCAATTCAGACAGTTCATGCGCAATTAGATCATTTACAAAGGCTTTTTGTAGAACCAGGGTGCTTCTAAGATGAACCTGCTGAAGAAAATCGTGATGGATCAGGTAATCCAAGCACCATTTGCCTTTCACTGGAAAGAAATGGATGAAGCTTGAGAGAACTATGCTGCCTCAATCAACATATTGCACTTTGTGACTTTCGCTTATCCAAATATATGCCTATTTCTTGGTGGCCAAAATACTTCGGTAGACATAAAATTTACATACAAAAGTTTTTTGCAGGAAAAGCTCCAGAAATACGGCAGTAATGGATTTTTCAAGTTGGGTGAAAAGACAGGTGTTTTTTTTTTGTTTTTTTTGTTCTTATGATAGATACAAGAAAGAAACAAAAGAGAATGTGAAAACACAAAATAGAGTTGCGAAGAGAATGCATAAAGTATTTTTTAGAAGCACGGTATGTTTGTATAACAAAGCACATGATAATTCATGTATAGTGCTCGCTTTACATAAATTACTATGTATAGTTAATTACATAGAAACTTCTCCTTCAATGGCACGACAGCCCCCTGGTGGGCCAAGGCCTTCTGCCTACATTCCGAAACATGAGATGTTGTTTTCTTTTTAAGGTGTAGTGTTGCTAGGCCTACGCTCAACAATCATATTAGATTGGGACCTACGGTTTAAGGTGGATTACGAACCACTACAAACATCCATGGCGCCGCCGGCACTCGAACCCGAAACTTGTGGTGCCAAACATAGAAGAGCTCCCACATAGAAACAAATTCTCCAAAAACAAAATCATTTAAATTTAATGTATATATACATACATACATAGATATATGTGGAGGGAGAAGCTTTACGGAATATTCCATAATACAAATTTTTTTTTTCTAAAAGTCCTTTGAATTTTGCCCCAAAAAGACTATGACTAAGTATACAACGCATTTTAAGGTTTTTAACCTTAATCAATTCCTGCAACTTACAAAAAAGACGAACTGAAATATTTGAAAGAAATGTTTAGTTATTTGTATTCATGAGAATAATAAGACATAACGTATTCCGTGCTTCAGGCCCATTCAGTGGATTCCAAAACTAGATGATTCAATCGCGGATCATTCTTGTCAGATGACTAAACGTTCGCCGAAAATATTGCGAGCAAACACGTCAACCAAAAGAATAAAAACTGAGATTTTACCCAAAATTGTCATATTTTACCTTTACTGGTTTAATTATTCATGTATCCATATCTATGCACTCTGTGTATAAACTGCTCTCGAATATTCTTTTCAAAAATTGTATAATGATATGAAATAATTTTTTTTAAATCGTACGATTTTAAAGGTCGAACTAAAAGTGTCTGTGATATATTTGTTATGCATCGATTATTATGATTTAAATATGTTAAGGAAAAAGATACTTACATAAAGTAATGTTGTATAAAATTGGCGGTAACTATAAGAATTCTTATCATTTGACAAACACTGTATATTTCCAAATATAAGCCGAGAACGCTTTTTCTCATTAAAAAAGTTACCTAATTTTAAATTCCGTATATAAGCCAAAATGAAAAAAAAATTCTGTAACGTTCATTATGTACAATATTGTATTATTATTTCTGGAGTACGTTTTGATACTTCGTCAACTTCAGATTTTTCGTTTTGGCGAAGACGCAATAAATCAGCAACATAAATAATTTCGAAAATAAAATATTTCTGTTTTATAAAACGAATAGCTTTATTTTTTTTTCATAAATTTGAGAAATGTAAGCTAAAGAAAAAAAACGTGTTTAATTTACATCTTATCTGGCGATTTATCCCTTGTGTCCGGCTAACGAAAAAGTACCTACGTTTTTTACGAGATGAACGGACCCGTCTATAAGCCGACCTCTGAACATTAATTTAAAAAAATTCTACAAATTCTCGGTATATTCACAGAAATATACGATACGTTTTCTTTTCCTAACATAAGTATAAAAAAGGGTTTTCATGGCATATATAAAAAATTAGAAATGAATATTTAAAGTATATTATGTAGAAATCGCATGTTTATTTTTTGTCATCAAACTCACTTAAATTATAGAATATTTAAAAAAAAACATTAAATTTCATAAAAACGCACTATATACTGGGACAACAAGAAAAAGAAGTGCATAATGACAAATTTATAATTCTTTGTATATGAAAATATTTAGCAGGAATTTCATATTTACGTAAAGCTTCTTATGTTAAGAATATTTAAATGTCCCAATCCTTTTCCCAATTTATATTTATGTAACTGTGGATATTTTTATTACTATCAAAGCAATAACCAAAGCCAAATTACTTTAATAACCCAGATAGAAATTTTTGATTGTACATCAGAGGAAAAAAAAATATTAACAACGTACTCCCATTTTATTATAGGGTTGACGCAATTAAAATGTATAACTATCATTATGCATTTTTATGGCGTCATATTTATTTCAGCAGTAAAAAAAATAAATATTATTTAGATTTTAGATAAATATTATTTTTTTTGTAATTTAAATTTAAAAAAAATTAACTGCAATTAATAATAACAATAATTTTTAATATTATTAATAATACAATAATTAATAGTAATAACAATAACAATAATAAAAATAATTAAATAATAATAATTATTATTATAACAATAATTTTCTGAACTTTTTAATTAAAAAACCTTACTAAGTTTATAAAACCTATTGTAAATTAAATTGAGTTAAAGAATCAAGGTTACTGTGATATTTAAGGTTGCAAAGAGCGAGAATTTCCTTTAGCCATAGAGGGGCGAAAGTGAAAAGTTTGAGTATCATAGTACTCAAGAGATTGATTCCAGTTGATCAAATATTTCTTCCGAATTAGATCAAATGTTCAACGGAAAAAAATCTATGGTACTTACCCTTACGGCTCTCAAAAATTCGTCGTATTTAAGTGATCCAGATTCATCTTTGTCGAATTGCTTAAACAGTTTCTCCGCATCCTCATCCGATATGTCCAGACCTGTGTCGCGGATGCCTTTTACAAATTCTTCTAAGTTCAGATCCCCACTGTTGTTGTCGTCCATGCGTCTAAATACTCTGCAAAAAATACAAATTTGACCACTTAGAAAAAATTATAATTTTTTAAAATTGAAATCAGTTTTTAAAGTTTCCACTTATGAGTATATAAAAAAGGTATCCCGATTGATGAATTTTATTCGTTCCTAAACTCAGTCCTATCTCAAAATACGAATTTCTTTAGAAGTTTACTAATTCTTTCCTAGGTCCCAAAATAAATCATTATTAACCTAAAATTCCATATACCAATCTAAGTGAAATTAATCATAATATGTTTCATTTCCTATTAAGAACTTATATTTTGTAAACAATCTTTATTATCATTTTACTTAAGATTTTGCCAACTGATTATTCTGAATCAGCAATCATAAGTTGTTTCATTTTAGAAGTCTATAATATAGACTCTATATTTCTCTACTATATAGATTCTATAGACTTTTCATGTGTGAACATGATATTGTCCAAGTTCGAAATAAAGAAAGGGTCCGAGTCGTGGCTGTCGCATAGCTGGTGAGCATTAGGGCGGTGGTTTAATAAGCTGGCTGCTTTGTTGTGCAAGTTGTTTCCAAAGACGAGGACACACCATTCGATGCGGAGTAGTCCTCCTGCCCTTCTTCTTCAGCGACATGGAGCCAAGTCAGACTTCTATCAACTGGTGCTCCATCAAAACAGAAGCTGCTGCCTCCCCCCTCCCTTTTCCCTCCACTAATGAGACCAGGCTCTGGGACTTGGTCAAGATGTCGCTGTCTAGATAGTGGGATAAGAAACAACAACAAAGGAAGGAAATAAAACTGAAATTTTTGGAACATGTAGAAATGCTTGTATTTCAGAACTTTTAAACCCATAAATGTAAAAAAAAACTGTAAAAATCTTGAATAAGGATTTATGCATTTAAATGAAATTTATGAAAGACGTGTCTATAAAATCACACACGAAGAAAATACAATTGTTCAGATTGATAAGTTAGTAGTTGAACAATTTAAGTAAGAGCCTATTTAATGGAAAACCAGTTGCAGTTTTTATTGATAATTTTAAAATTGCTTTTCTGGCGTTCACTTAAAAAAAAAATTGAAATAAGGAATACTATGCCAAAAGCAAATTATAAGTTGTAACCATGCTTTCTCCTACGCACTAGCAGGAGCGCCCCCTATGGCGTTCAGGAGAAATAGTCAGTTGGACTACAGACTCTCACTCTCACCCCTTTCGTGCCTCCTGTGCGTAGCAGAGTTTCGGATTTTGGTCTCAGAAGTAGAGTTCTTCCACAAATCTATAGTTATCTGTCTTTAAATGTGTTAAATATTGTTTGTCTCTGTATGTGTATGATGGTGCGTGACTAAATAACGCTGTGAGTTTTCCATGTGCTTCAACCACAATCCAACCACACCCAGTTACGATCTGGTTGCCTAACCTGTGCACTACAAAGGTTCCAAATTGCATATTTCGACTATTAATTCACAGATAAAATATAATATATAGCATAAAAACGTTCGTATCATAAAATATGAATATTCTGATAAAAATCGAAATTCGAAAGTTTAAACGAATTGAAATGAAACGGTATTAGCATTGAAATTAATTTCATACTTTGTAATCAAAAAAGGGTTTTTAATAAATTTGAGAGTCTTTAAAATTTTCATAAATCCGTAGATTTTTATTCAGGACTAGTTTAAAAATTCTTTTTATTATTTTTTAAACATTATTTTAATAAACAGAAACTTTCAATGATTGGCCATTTTATTTTTATTTTTTTTAAAATGTGCACGTGTGTTTTAGAATTACTTTGAAGCTTGCTTTGATGTGTTATATAAAAATTGTTTCAATAAGAGGACAGATAAAAAAAAACCTTAAATAATCATTTAAAAACGTAAGTTTCCTTAATTATGTGTAAACATATTTGTTTATGACACAAACTACTACTGTAACAAGTAATTTTTGAATTTGCAAATAACTTACACTATAAAAACTTTCGTTTCTACTTTAGCACTATTTAAATAAAAATGATAAATGTAAAAAAATAATTTATCATTAATTTTAATAAATTGCAGAGTTTTTAATATTTATGATTTTACTTTTATAAAATCGCGTAGTAATACAATTTATTTTATATTTCACTTTTTCCCATCTTACTGTACAGAATAATAAATTAGTTTCTTCTCCTTTGTCAAATAATAATAAATAAATATTTTATATCAAGATGGATAGTAAAACTATGATAAAAGAAGTTTTTTTTATATTAACTGAAGAGCAAAAAGACTTAATAGGTTTTTAGGTGTTTCTCCATAAAAACTTGACCCTAAACATTGTATATTCTTTACTGTTGTGAAGATGCGTGATAAAATGTTGTACAATAATATCGTGCTTATTTATTAGTTCCATTCTGCACGCACTGCAACGTTTGAGTTCATTGTGTCAAGTATTTTTTCTCACTTCCTATTTGGTTATAAAATAATCATGAAACTCGTGCCTTTTTTGTACTTTCCCCATTTAGTGAATCTCCTTTAAATGAGATAAGAAAAGGTGAAACATTTCATCAAAGTAATATCTTATTCAATTCCTTCTATTAGCTCACACCCTTCCTATATATATCTTGTTCAAATTTTCAATCGTTCATAAAATACTTTTTATTCATCCACTCAAGTACAAATACATTTTTTTGAACTTGTAGAGGATGACACTGGATGTTAACACAGTTTTTTCAAATATTAATTCATTCTTTAAATTTAATTAATTAATTTTAGTTTTTTTTAGATTTAAGTTGCATGTATCTAATAATAGATGGTGCCACATAAACTTAAAAAAAATGAATGAAAATTATTTATAAAGGACTTTCTGCAATATAGTGAAAAAAAGTAGGAATTGACTTTAACATTTTTTTTATATTACTTGTTTTAAAACATTTTTGTAGTCATTATTATGTTTGTTCATTTTTAGTACTAAATTTATTTAATCTCATTAGTGTCTGCCTGAAAAAAAAATAGCTTTAAATCATTTCATGTATTAAATGCGTGATAATTTAAAAGGGAAACCGAGTCATGGAAACTTTTCTTAAAGCAAAAGTGGTTTCCTTACAATATCCCTAATCTTTTAATATTACTTACAATATCACACTGCATTGATTTTTCGTGACTTTTTCGCCAAAAATGAAATACATATCGTTCCACAACCACCGTATTCACACCGTGCGACTTCTGGTTATTCCCTAAACTCAAAAGACTACTCCAGGGAACACCGATTTGAGTCGATTGAAGAGATTCAACGATTTGAATACCTGCCGATGACCTCTTAGCATGCATTGTGTCCGGAGGAGATTACTTTGAAGACAATGAAATAAATTTGGAAGAATAAATAAAGAGTCTTTGAAAAAAAAATTGGTCTTACTTTTTGGGCACATTAGTATAATAGAGAGTTACTTAAAAAGAAAACTTGAACTTAACTTAACTTAACTAAAAACTTTTTTTTATTGTTGTTGTTGAGTCTAATCCTCAGTGTCCTGAAGTGCGGGACGGACATACCATGAGTAATCTACTCATGGATGAAGGCAAAAGGGGAAGCTTCAGTTGTAATGGAGCATCCGTAGGTAGAAGGCTCCGAGTCGATGAAAAAGGAGGACAGTGTCTTAAGGGAGAATCTTTTAGGGGGGACTGCATCGTATTTGAGTATCGTATGAGAAAAAACCCCGAAAATTCTCACCAGGTGTCCTACTAACGAGTCAAGATGTTGAACACAAATGCCCTCGAGTGTCTTCGTTTTTTGAAACAGTGTCTGCTCCTTAATTATGCCAGCAACAAAGCCGCCAGCAGATTGAACCTCTGCCCTAATGCTCACCAGCGGCGCACGTTGCCAGTGAGCCACGAGTCGGGCAGAGAAACATTAAACAGAAGAAATAAAATATACTTTCGATCCTAAAGTTGAGATACATAGTCTACTTTCAGAATGTGCTAACATGACAAATAATTTATTACTTTAGTACAGAAATCATAATTTTCTTGAGCTGTATTTGCAATAGAGGGGATAAGCTTTTCTTTCACTTTAATTGTACAATTCGCACAATTTCATCTCATAGAAAAGACATTGTACAGCATCTGATACATCGCACTTTGTTATATCGCGCTTTTTTTTGTATCCCGAAAGGCGCGGTATAACATGATAACGGATTGATATAATAATAAAGCTTTAATACATTTCGCATGTTTGTTTGGCGCCTTACCTTCCCAGACCTAAAATCCCCCTGGCGCCTCTCTGTAGACACAAGAGGCGCAGCCTTTCTATGGGGTCGTCCGCCGTCATGAGCTTTTTCGAAGCTCTCTCCTTCATCACTTGTTCATTCCTCGTCTGGGCTGACACGGGACGAGGCATTTTGATCTACGAAACTCTTAACTTGTTGAACCTGAAAGAACAGAAGCACACATTTCAATCCATGAATCAAATTTGTTTATTTGTCTTTATCAGAAGAGCTAATTCACTTAATATTTTTCTGAAGAATATTAATAAAAATTTACTTGTCATATATTTTGGTACAGAATTGAAATTTATCGAAATTAGCTTACAAACACGAATTTTAATAATATTAAGTTCCTTTTGATGAAATAAAACGCATTAATGCATTTTAAAAAGGATTTAAATAAGCTATCGAAAATATGTGCATATTGAATTATGTGGCATTAGCTGTTTTGGAGGAACAGCATGCTATTTGAAATCAGAAATAGGATCAGTATCATTAAATTTATTCTTCTTTCATCATCATCATCATCATCATTAGCGCAACAGCCCTGTTGGAGGTCCAAGGCCGTCTGAATACTGGCAGATTTCGAGACAGGAGATGTTTTTCTTTTTACAGGGTAGGGTTGTCAGTCCTATGCCTAAGGTTCCTATTAGACAGTGAAGCTTAAAGTGGATTCCAAACCATTACAAATATCCATGGAATTGCCGGGGCTCGAACCTGAAATCTGCAGCACCGAGAGCTAGTCACTCGACCATCAGGGCCCTCTTCTTTCATAATGCTCATAAACAAACTTTGGATCGAAGGATATTTTTTTCCATTTTCTGAAGTTTAACTTTATTATTCCGTAGCACCAATGTATTATATTAAAATTTATAACGCGAAAAACATATTAAGCACAAAATGAGCAGTATTGTTAATAGAAAAGGACAAACCATCAATCAAGTATAGAAAGAAGATTCCGAACTAGTACAAAAAAAATAGATATTCTTTCTTCCAAAGTAAATATTCTGTTTACAGCAGAACATCTAACGATATACACTGAAGTGACAAAAGTCATGGGATACCTCTTGATATCGTGTCGGCCCTCCTTTCGCCCGGCGAAGTGCAGAAACTCGACGTGGCATGGACTCAACAAGTCGTTGGAAGTCTTCTGCAGGAATATTGAGAAATGCTGTCTCGATAGACGTCCATAATTGTGATAGCGTTGATGGTGCAGGATTTTGGGCACGAACAGATCTCTCGATGATGTCCCATAAATGCTCGATGGGATTCATGTCGGGCGATCTAGGTGGCCAGATCATTCGTTGGAATTGTCCAGAATGTTCTTCAAACCAATCGCGAACAGTTGTGGCCCGGTGACATGGCGCATTGTCATCCATAAAAATCCCATCGTTGTTTGGGTACATGAAGTCCATGAATGGCTGCAAGTGATCTCCAAGTAGCTGAACATAAGCATTTCCAGTCAATGTTCGGTCCAGTCGCACCAGAGGACCAAGTCCATGCCATGAAAAAACAGCCCACACCATTACGGAGCCACCACCAGCTTGAACAGTGCCTTGCTGACAGTTTGGGTCCATGGTTGGGGTCTCTCGAACCCTACCATCAGCTCTTACCAACTGAAATCGTGACTCATCGGATCTGGCCACGGTTTTCCATTCATCTAGGGACCAACCGATATGCTCACGTGCCCACGAGAGTCGCTGCAAGCGATGTCGTTCTGTCAATAAAGGCACTCGAGTCGGTCTTCGGCTGGAATAGCCCAAGAAAGCCAAATTTCTCCGCACAGTTCTAACAGACAAGTCCCTTGTACGTCCCACATTGATTTCTGCGGTTATTTGACGCAGTGTTGCTTGTCTGTTAGAATTTACGACTCTTTGCAGACGTCGCCGGTCTCGGTCGTTAAGTGCAGGCGGTCGACCACTGCGCTGTCCATGGAGGAATGTTATGCCTGAAATTTCATACTCTCTGCCCACTCTTGACACAGTGGATCTGGGAATGTTGAATTCATTAACGATTTCCGAAATGGCATGACCCATGCGTCTAGCTCCAACTAACATTCCGCGTTCAAAGTCTGTTAATTCCCGTTGTGCGGTCATCATCTCGTCAAAACCTTTTTACATGAATAATTTGAACAGAAATGAAAGCTCTGCGAAAGCACTGCGCATTTATACCTGTTCTACGCGATGCTACTGCCATCTGAAAATTTGCATATTGCTATCCCATGACTTTTGTCACTTCAGTGTAGAAATCAATTGCAAGGTTTTTAAAATACACTCAAACCAGCAATAAAAAAATATCAAGAGCTTATAAATCCTTAAAAGTTCATTAGCTTTTACTGGAACGTGTAGCTGAACATAGCAAATGTTGAGGAGACATGTATGAAAACACTTTTACAGAAAATCGATGGGTATTCATTGCGAAAGTTTTCCTAAATAACTTTAACATATCGATCTATACTATTACCATTATATTACCAAATATCATTAAACCGAATATTCAAATAATAATTATTAAATTTTAACTAAGCAATCTCAAAGTCATTGTAAAAAATATCTTCTGTGAATATAATTCAAAGTTACATTGAAAAATGTAATTGTAAACTTAAAATAAATGTCATTTATTGTATAAGTTTTCAGAGATAATTTGGTTTCATTATTTTAATTCCAATAAAGAAAATTTATGTTGAATGAAATGAACCTAAATAATGAACATACTCTTATGTTCATTATTTATGAAAATAATTTATAACAATGAAAATAATTTGATGAAAATGGAAATGAACTAATTTTGAACAGCCTTCTTAACTATTTATTAAGTAATTTCATTTAAAATTATTATTTTATTAATAGTTTATTGATTCATATAAAATCCATAAAACAAAAGAATGAACATTTTATTTCATTTAGAATTTGAAATATTCATATTTGTTTTCAAAGCACTTGTTTTGAAGCAAATTTATCAATAATTTTCAATAAATTAAATCAAAAACTTAAACTCGTATGACATCATTGCTGTTGCTTAAGTCACTTTTTTGTACCCCACTATAATTAAGTCACAAAATATTGAAAAAATATAAATGGTTATTACTGAAATAATTAGAGATAAACACGATAAAATAATGATTTAATGTAAAAGAAACGCATTTTAAAATTTTGGTATTATAAATAAGAAATGAAATTTGAAAATCTAAAATAATCTCAGTAATCTCATTAAAAATATCAGTTACACACGCAGAGTAAATATGACAAATCTAAAATAACCTTGAGTTTTTGCAATGGGCTTAAAATATGCGTCCATTCAGAGGCAATATAAAGCAACAAAGATAATTAGTGCTTGCTTCAATACAGATAATAATCTATCGTCTTTTATATTCGTAGCATCGATTTCACTACCTCGCGTGATTGCGAAAGTAATTTCCAATCATTTTATTATAAATTGTAGTTCTTTGACATTGATCCTGGCAAACACTGACACCATATCGCACCGTGGGTACATAGAAACGAATGTCTTGAGTTTTTTTTCTTAGTAGAAGCGAAAAAAAAAAAAAGTGTAATTTATTCGGGCTCGAAATTTGAATCGATTCAGAGGAGTATTTTTATGGCCTACTTGCATCGGACTGCAATTATGAAATAGGTGCTCTGTTGGACAACATTCAACATTAATTCTGTTGGTGTCAGTAGGACAATAAAAAAGAGAGACCACGAATAGGCAAGAAGCCAAATGGTCAATGCACATTGTACAAGTACCAACAGAATGGTGTAAAAATAGATGAAAGAAATTCTTTAAAAGTTTTATACTAAATGCATTTAGTTCAGAATGATTTTATAAAAGCATATTAAAATACAAATCATACGAATAAGATATAAACATATAAGCAGTTTGAAGCTTACGGTAGTTGAAGGGCACTTTTATAGGATTTTTTTTAAAGTGGGGTTTATGGGTGTATGTTTTTATTGTTGTCCTTTAACGCTTATAACCAGGTCAATGATTTGCAAAATTGTTTTGTAAACTACTGTTATTTTTTTACAACTTTCCTATGACACGATCAAAGTGGAACTACATCATTCTGTCAATTCAAGGACAATAAAAATAATTATTGTCTCTGAATTTGGAAAGTGCACCTCTTTATTTATTTTTGTCCTTTGACACTTATAGCCAGATCAATGATTTACAAAGTTGTTTTGTAAAGTAGTGTTATTTTTTTATCATTTTCCTATGAAACCGTCAAAGTGAATCTACATCGTTCCTCTACAGGTCAATTCAAGGACAATAAAAATAATCATTGTCTTTGAATTGAATTTGGAAGGAGTACCTCTAGGGGTGACATACATGGTTCGCACCCTTCTCTCTGAAATCAATAAAGGAACTTTAAGATCTATAAATTTTTCGAAGTCATGGAGACTAGGGATTGCAATATCGGACCAAAAGTTCAATACCGGTATTCGATATTTTTTAGATCTTAATACCGGGATACCAGTAATAGAAATTTTAGAAAAAGAAAGAAAACACAGGTAGTTTTTTTTGTTTTATTTGCCAGTTTTGTTAGATAATGTAAATATCACGAAAAACACTCGAAATGGCAAACCATCTAATGCTGTCATTTTACTTAAAATTTCATCCACATTATCTTTTTTTTTTTTTTTTTTCAAAATAATCAAAAATCCATGATGGCTTGGGCTTAGAAACTGTGCTTAAGTTTGTACATTCATCGCAATTAGATTCTTTCCTCTTTAACAAATTTGCATCATCGTTTTTTAAATGTGTATGGAGTCCGCCTTGTACTTCCTCCATTCACTTTAATAACTCTTGAACATTTTTTACATTGTGCTCCCCCCCTATTTTTTTTCATCATATAAATAATGAAACCAAATCGAAGTATTATCAACTGATTTTTTATGTTCTTTAAAGTTATTGTGTTCATTATTATGGGATATTATTTATGAGTATATATACAATAAATCTGAAAAATATTTTGAACTCTAAAGTATGATATGCAAATACAATGTGAATAACGAACTCAACAATTTAAAAAATATCGAAATGCTACACACTTTCTTCACGACTACAACCTTGTTTTCACAGATAAGAAATTTTAATTTTCAGATAAGAATTCACAATTAAGAATAAGAATTTCACAGAAAAGAGTTCTGTCACAGATAAGAATTCTAAATTTCTAGTAAATACCGAAAAAACGGTATTTATACTTGTGAATACCGGTATTACAAAATTGTACAAATGGCCCAAAATATCGGTATTCGGTATCCCGGTATTGCAATCCCTAATGGAGACATATGCCTCGACTAATTTGTCGGGTCCCCAATTGAGTGTCTCAGTTCATTTTAATTAGTTCTATTCTACAGAAGAAAATAATTATAATTTAATAATAAAGACAATAATTATTTTAATTTTCCTTGAATTGGCATATATATGAATGGTGTAGATCCACCTAGGTAGGCGACTTGGTGGACAAGTGCTAGAGCTCTGGCCTTTGGTACCACAGGCTTCCGGTTAAAATCCAGGGTGGCATGGATGTTTGTTAGTTGTTCGGAGTCCACTTTAATCTGTAGATCCCGGTCTGTTCAGCCCTCGTGTGCCCAAAATTACCGTACAGCAACAAACCAAACCACAGCAAAGTTGCAGTGAATATATGCTACCAGCATTAGTACAATATAGTAGTTTCATAGAAATGTGGCAAAAAATAACTCTAGTTTACAAAATAACTTTGCAAATTATATTATTTTATTAATTCCAGTTATATTTAATATGCTAAATAGAACTGGAATAACTATCTAAAGAATAGTTAAATAATGCTTACATTTCCACATTTAAATTATTGAGACTATTGATTAGTATTTCTTATGATTTAAAATTTTTCATACTAGTATTTTAGCTATCGCCAATCTTGAAATTCAGTTCGCAAATAGCAATGTTTTACCGGCAAATGAATCATCATTATTGGCACAACAGCCCCATGGTGGACCAAAGCCATCTGCCTACTAGCAGATTTCGAAACATGTGATGTCTTCTTTTAACGGGGTAGGGTTATCAGCTCGACGCCCAACGTTCTACTGTCATGTTAGACTGGGACCTACAGTTTAAAGTGGGTTACAAACATCCATGGCACCGCCTGGAATCGAACCCGAACACATCCTGGCACCGCCTGTGGTACCGAGTGCCAGAACGCTAGCCACTCGGTCATTCAGGCGCAGCAAATGAATATCAAATATTAATCAAAATTTTCTCAGCATGACAATAAATGAATGCAGAAAATTACAATAAAAAAACCTCACATTTCTGAGTTATCGTATAATACTGACTTACCAATGTTACAAATAAAATTTTAAATATTGAAAAACTGTTTTTAAATTTAGGAAAATAAATAATTTAAAAAAAAATCATCAAATTACTTGAAACTTTTTTTGTGGCGGCAATAGCAGATAATAGCATATAATTAAGCATTAAAATATCAAACACAAATTGATATCTAATTCATACCAGCTTAAAAAATAGATCAAAATAACATTAAAAATAAATCTCATATTTATAAACAAAATCCATAGATACCATTCTAGTATATAATAAATTCATTAATACAAAACTTAAATATTACAGTAAAGAAAGCATTGCTCGTTCACAAATTTTTTATATACCAATTAGCTACAAATCGTAATTGGATCATAAAATATTATTACGTTGACCAAAAATGATGAAATATTATATGTTCAGGAAAAATTAAATAATATCATTAAATGCACTTTCCAATTTGCGACACTATTAGATGTACCAGTGGATGAGATGCACATGTAAATAAATCACTTGAAAACTGAATTATCTCCTAGACAACCATATTTGAAGTAACCATGATGCTCTTATTGCCCAAATGGTTTAATTAGATATCTTTTGTTCGAGAAAATATTTTATAAAATTTTCTGTCTGGATAATTTGTGTAATAATAATTGATTTTCTATTTTGAAATTATGATTTGATATATAATTAAAATTTATAGTTTCTGAATATAAAAATTAAATATATATATATATATGTATAATATATATTCTATACTTTTTGAACATTGAAATAATATGAATATTTTTATGATGGTGTTAAACCTTTTATTCAGTTTTTATTTTTTAAATAATTTTTTTGTAAGTTTTTGAATCTGAAATGAAAGTTTTTAGATGTCAGTTTAAAACAATAACAGTTTAAATTCTTCATAAGCTAAATGAGAAGATAAATATTTATTTAATAATAGTCAGTCTCGTGTAATTATCGGATTTAAGACAATCGTAGTATATGTCTTTGTGTGTGTGTGTAAAAGATATAACAGATCTTATATATATATATCTGTGTTATATGGTTTGTGTGCGATCAATGTGAAACTTTTTGAATATACTGTGCATATAAACTTATACATAAACCCGAACATACATGTACTTTTTTTCAATTCTTTATGATTATTTCAAGCTAGTTTAATTATATTTTAAACTAAATTATTTGTTTTTTTAAATAAATTTATAATATTTAAAACAAATTAGATATCTCGAAAATGAAATAATACTTAGGTGAAATCAAAATGCTAATTAACTTTAAGTAACGTACGTTCAAGTTGGATTAGAAATAAAATAAATATTAGTTTGTAATTAACAACGTGTTTCTATAAATGTGTGTTGTGCCACATCTACCAATGCTACCAATATATAAAACCACTTATTTCGATAAGTGAGTCTTTCGAAATTATGAAGTTCATTGAAAAGAAAAATGAATTATGGACTATCGATAAAATAATAATAAAATATGATATAAGTAATTGCATTAAAAAACGATTAAAAAAATTAATAAAAATGATTTTAAACAGCTGTATCCCTAAATCAAAGCCTTCAGAATAATTTATGAATAATCGATAATAAAAATGAGAAAAAAATTTCTTATAAATGGTATTTGCGTAGAATTATTTAAAAGTAATTCTGAATTTTATTTGGTAACATGGGCATCACTTTGTATTATTTTATTAGCGTGCAAGGCAGGAATTCTGCTATATTCTTTATAATTGTATTAATGAGTACTACTCTGGTATACCATAGTTATCCCCTATGTAGAATGCCTTCTTGGGAAACTGGCCTGCAATAGTATCACATGTGATGAAAATTAGGAAAACAACTGTGTAAACAAACACTAATCTGTCGATAGATAAGTATTCAAGTGAATTCAAAATACATCACTCTATTATTGCAAGAGTCCTTAATTAAACGAATAGAGGGATCCAAACCGCAACTTGTTTCTTCGAGATTGCGAATAAATCATGCTGTAATATCCTATCAAGTCTTTAAATCTAAAAAAAAGTCGTTAAGTAAGAAAGAATGAAAGTTTTTTCTAACTGATATTTCAATGCCATCTGCAATTTAGATGTTTAACGGGAAAACACTGCTTTCAAATTAAATTTTTTCCAAATTTTATTACAGTGAGTCATAGTAGTTCCTTTTGATAACTAAAATTATTTCATACTCTTGTAGCAGAATTTTTAAAAATACTATTAATATTATTAACACAAATATCAAGCTATATTGCCATGTGTCTAATCCTCAGTGTCATGCAGTGAGGGAGGAACATCCCATGAGTAATCTACTCTTGGATGGAGGAAAAAAGGACAGCTTCTGTTGTGATGGAGCACCTTTAGGTAAAAGTCTGACTTGGCTTCGTGTCGCTGAAGAAGGAGGTCAGTGCCTTCCCGGAGGACTATCTCGTATTCGCGTACCGCAAAGGAAGAAAACCCAGAAAACTTCCATCATGTAGTCCGACTCACGATGCAAGATGCTGCACATCACAAACGCCTTCAAGTTTCCTTGTTTTTTGAAACAGTGCCTACAACAAAGTCTCCAGCGGATTGAACCTCTTCCCCAATGCTCACCAGCGGTGCACGTTCCACTGAGTCACGAGTCGGGCATATTAAGCTGTAATATTGTTAATTATAATAGTTATAACAATAAACTTATTTATAGTTAATTACAATCGTATTTAAGCTAATTGTTTTATAAATTATAAAACTATCCCCTACATCCTAAATAAGGCTGACTTGTCCACAAAAATAAAAAGACCCCCCCCATCTCACCGAAATAAATTTAGATAAGTTTTCATGCAACCATTGAAGAACTTGGTAAGAAAGTGGATCACGATTATACAAAATATAAAGTTCAAATAAAGTACGAATTGGGATAATAAAATTTGAATTTTGTAAAAAAAAAAAAAGCAATTAAATTAAATAGCGAAAATTAAAGAGCAAAACTCGGAACAATTGATTTTTTTTAGGAAAATGCTATGTTACAAAAAACTTTTTAATATTATTCTAGCTTTCTAAAAAAAATATTAATAATAATTTTCTATATTTTTTATTTGTAATTTTCTTTTTTACTTGCAGAGAATTTTGTTTTTTTTTAAATTTTAAAAGAGCAAAATAATATAAGACACCATTTTAATGTAATCACTTCATTTATCATCCAAGAAAACATCATTATTATGTACAATAATAAATAAACACGATTCTTATATTTTCGAAAGAGGATTTGTATTTTGATCTTCTTTTATCATAACAAGGAATAAACAAGCGAGGATGCAGACCAATCTGTCTAAGAGGTATCTTTCATTATGAAAGTAAAAAATGCTGTTAGGATATTAATCACTAAGCGTAAATTGCATCAAGCTGGTAGTGAGTTTGTTGTGCAAAAATTTAATAAATAATGACGTTCGTTAAATAATAAAGATATGAATAGATAAAAATTAATTTTTTATAAAAAATGTATTATTTTTTTACAGAAATTAGTATTCTTAATAATTTGTTAATTTTTTTATTTGCATTTATATGCAAAAAATATATATTTCTATCAAAGGTTTAAATTTATCTTGCAAGAAACATTAATTTTAAAAATACCGTATAATTAGGATCATTAATTCTTTTACATATCTTGATTTCATTAACAATAACTATATCAAACTAGAAATTTGGAATATCGCATAATATTGCATTTTATTTTTCTAAATTCAAATCAATTCATAATTTTCAACTATCAAATGCTTACAAAAACCAATTTATTGAAAAATTATCTTTTATTTTTTAAAAGATATGAAGAAATTCGTCTTTTAAAAAATTTAACTTATGCTTCTGCATTATACTACCATTCAAAAATTTAATTCTACCAACAGAAGTTCAAGGCGAAAGAATTATTGTTTTCTTTTTTCCGTATATCGGTGGGTCTCATGTTCTGCTTAAGTAATGCCATGAACAGTCTAAGGACAGACATTGCCTTCTGGAATAACATTGTTTTGTGAGATAACTACCCAAATTTACTTGTCTTAAGGCAGAAACTACTGAAACTTCTCAAAAGGTAGTTTAACTATCGATACGAGATGTTTTTACTCATAATGCATTTTTTTCTTGTTGTCACAATCGCCGTCGAGTTCTTTCGTTTTTTGACAGCAGCGACTGCATCGGACGCCGCCAGCAGATTTTAACCTAAGACCTCTTGCATGCTGACTGAGCACATTACCACAGGGCCAAAGGTTGATATTATAAATATATTAAAACGAAAAACTAAATAAAAAATTCACCCCAAAACAAAAATAATAAATAATAAGGGAATGAAGTCGTATTATATTCATGTTTATTTCCTGTTATGAAAAAATGAATGGAGATCAGGACTTGATGAATTTGATTTGTCGCTGAACGGTAATTTTTCTGCACACTTTAAGTTAATTAGATAGGAACCTACAGTTTTACGTAGAATCTGAGCCATTAACAAACATCCGTACCACCGCCAGAATTCTAACCTGAAGTCTGTAATGCAAAGGCCAGAGCGCTAGCCAATTGGCCATGAGGCCGTTCCTAACGGAGTGACCTGGTCGATATTCACTAAATTGTGGAACTTAGATATTTCGGTTCTAAATCCGACAAATGAAACAAAACATAAAGCTCCAGTGCCATGTACAGGGAATGGGCATGATAAATTCGTATGCCAGAAAGTCATTCCGCTGAAGTCGAGAAAAGAGGAATCGTCGAGAAAGAGGAGAAGAGAATTGGCAGCTTTCGTACCAATTGAAACAAATGTCTCGTGATACATTAAGGGTAATATTGACTCTAATAAACAATGATCCTAGGTCGAAATACCCGGCATTTGGAAACAATAACAACATCAAAATAAATAAGTGGTACATGAAATAAAAAGTTCAGCTTTACGAAAGACGTTATGAGCTGAAAATTCGTTTTCGCGTGAAAATTAGAAAACGATACACGCCCAAAATATAGTACACATATAAAACAGTAACTCATTCCATGCAGTTGATATTTTCAGAGCCAGACGTTGAAAAACTTTCCGCTTTTAAGGATCATCTCAAGCGTAAAATTGAATAAAACATTAAATTCTCGACCTTCTGATGTTTAATTTTTATTTTTTAATCAAAATTGCTTTAATGGGTGCGTTACTGCAAAAGAGTTCACGCACCGTGGAGGAATTTCCAATATTTTTAGGTTGATAATCTTATGTTATTATCCTTTCCAGAATAAATTGCCTACATAAATCTTATTTCTGATATTAACTGAAATACTATATAACGAGGAAATTATTACAATTCTTGCAGAATGCTACAAAACAGTTCTTTTGAAAAGAATAATAATAATTCTTATTCTGTAATAATTCTTCTTTATGAATTTGGTTTTCATCGCTTTCTGTATTTTTAAAACTGTTGACAATGATTCAGAATCGATGTGAAGGGAAATATAGAGACCTATAAATCTGAACTTTTATTTTTGAATCAATTATTAAGCACAAAATAATTTTCACGTTAAAATGAATAGGAAATAAAACTTATGCACGAAAAAATTTCTTTTACGTAAAAAAATTTACAGATTTATGTAAAAGAATACAGATTAAGTCTGCAAATACGCTCTTTAAATATGGACACAAACTGAATAGCAAAATGTTCAGCATGCGAAAAATATAAACTTATTTTAATTTAAAAATTAAACCCCCCCCTTTTATCCTATTTGTGAATGCAGAAAATTGAGTAAATATACTGATAAAATCACTATTGGGATTTGGCATCAAAAATTCTTTTCGCCAAAGTAACGGGTTGCAAATGTAAGTGAAGTGAATTGTAAACAGTGCAAGAAACATTTGGCTACTTATCGCTTAGATGGCGCTACAAAAAATTTGCTAAATCCTAACGGCCCCTATTTTGTGATTTGGCCGATATGCTGTTGCTAAAACAGCCTTTGCCATTTCTAAAACAACATATTTTAAAAAATATATATTTATAATATTCCGACAATTTATGGAATAGATCAAAATTTGGTCCTCTGATCTATCCTATCATAAGAGATGTCTTTGATAAAATCTGTAACAAGCCTACTCGAATTAATCAAATGCAGCAAACTATTCTACTAAATATCCTTCCAAAAGCAAATGTTGCAAGATAAATATTTATTTTTTTCATAATAAAATTGGTTTAATTAAGCTAATAAATTCAATTAAGCTAATATTTATAAAAGTTACATTATCTTTTTCCATTGTCAAATGCAAATTTCGCCAAAAGTTCATTTGGCACAGAAACTTCTAAAAATGTTGGCGAAATTAATTGCTAAGTTATTAAAAAAACAAAACTTTTTTTTAAACAAATATTTCAGAAATTCTACTTTTCATATGAATTTCACAGTGTTTAATAACGAAATTTGCCATTTACTAATTTTTAAACTATACACAGAATTTGATAAACAAATATTTATTGACGAATCATAGTTAAAAATATAAATTATAGTACAAATTTTAAAAGAAAACAAATTTAAAAAAATTAAATGTTATGATATTTAATAAACATAATAACATAAATCTATCACAGTAAAAAAAAATTTAAAAAAATTCAAATACATTTTTAATTTTTTTTAATGGATATAATTTTATTTTTAAACATATTGTATAAATTTACCGCCAAAATTTAAAACTTTAGAACTATATTTGGCGCACTACACTTTATAGTACACCTAATATCGTAGTATATACAATTCTATTAAATTAGTAAAAAAAGAACAGACATAAAAGGATAATAAATATGATTATTGGCATTTAGTAAAACAAAATGATAAATAAAAATAAAATAAAGTATTATGATTCATAAATATTCATAAGTTTTCAAATTTGCTAACTAATTTTCGTTCTAAATTAAATTCTTTTAAAAAATTTCATAAATTACAAGGAATAACAATAGAACAATAGAAGGATTAACGGGCAACAAAATTTATACAAATTTCTATAATTATGCTAATTATTAAATAAATCCCATTTCAAATTTTTGTAAATATTTCATTCGAAATTAAAAAAACAATATACGAAAATCGATAATTAAAAAACATTTTATATTTATTAATAAAAAAATAAACAAACCTGTTGAGTCAGAAAGATGCGTTGTGGACTTCAGAAAGCAAAGGATTCAAATGCTCCTTCCTGAAGATGCCGTAGGGAATAATTCAACTAACAGATTCACCGCCAGAGGCGCATCATATCACTTGGCCACAGATCGTCTGCTAACTTTTTAAGTCAACGCTCTCTCGTACGTTTCCATGGTAACCGATATCAACACTACTTCCGCAATTACGTTTCGCGTGAAATGAATTCGGCGTCGATTTATATCGATTAACAGATTTGATTTTCGTTCAGTTTTTGTTCTATCGTCTTATTCAATTTGTTCGATGGCAGATTTAATATTTAAAAAAAAAAAAAAAAAAAGTACACCGTGGTCGCTAAGAAACTTGGAATTCATTTCAATATGCACTTAATGTCTTCAAGGTTAAGTTTTTTTTTTTTTTTTTTTTTTTTTTGTAGTTAAAAACTTTATTTTTATACTTTTCGATTGGTTTTCATACATAAAATATTCGAACATGATCAGTTTTCAAATGTTTAAATAATCCACAGTTTAAATGATGGCCAAAAAAGTTATATAATTTAAAATATTGAAAATATATAGATTTATTAACAACTAAAAAACTGTTGTAATTTTATTCTGTACGTCTAAGATTAATTTCTGAAGTAGATATCACATCTTTTATAGATTGTAAATGAATCATTTTGAATTTTGTACCATACTCTAAATAATTCCAAAATATTATTCATAATACTAAAAAATCATATTTTTATATATATATATATATATATATATATATATATATATATATATATATATACATTTTACGTGCACTTAAATTCCCAAATCTCATCGAATTTAAATAAGAGAATTGAGTACTTCTACGTAACATTATATCTACAATAAAATAGTTTCCTAAAAATATGTTTTCCTTAAAATGTTTTAAGTAAATATTGCGTTTATAAATAGATATAAGAGAAATAATCGTTACTTTTTTTGCATACAGCTGTGCATGCATTTATCATACATGTAATCAATTCAATACTTTTTTTTTTAAAGATTTGTGTATAGAAATTGATAATCGAAAGTCATTTATCTAATAAATATAAAAATTTAAATAATTTATTTATAAATATACATTATTTAAAAGAGTAATTAATAGCATTACAGAAAATTAGAATATTATTTACTTTGAGTTATTTTTACCAAAACTGTTAGAAATAATATAATGGTAAGTATAAAGCCAAATACCTAAAAAAAAAATTTTTTTTAAATAATAAATAAATAAAAAATACATACGAGAAAGAAAATCCTATTTTACACATTTTCACATTTTTTTTTTTTTTTTTATCATTTAATTATCATCTTTCGTCATTTTTTCGTAGTAGTTATTTAAATTTATATTCATAATTTTTAATTTTTTTATTAATATAAAAAGAAAGGAATATCATTGCTAAAATGGCTTTGATTTATTTTATTTGTTTAAATGCCTTATTTAAAATATCTTTAATTTCGATTTTATATTTGTTAATTTGATGTGAAAGCTAATTTTACTTGCATTGAGTTATTGCATTTATTAAATAGCATTGTTATATTATTGCATTTATTAAATAGCAATGCAGATAAAAGCTAAAAACAGATTTTTTTTAAGCAATTGTTCTTCATTTCAGATTTGAAAACTTGCCAAAAAATGGTTAAAGGACACTGAATTCTTGACCAGTGGCCAAACAATTCTTAATTTGCCAAATAAGAACTTTTATAGTTATTTGTTAAATAACTTTTTTCAACCAATTAAATGTCATGACTCAATCAGCATTATTACTACTATTATTATATACATCTAAATAAAAAGATTCCTTTTTAATTTTGTCAAGCTAATTCCGAATTAGTGTGAAGATTTTCACCACTTATTCATCGTAGCTTTTAAATTATTCTATTCTATACGCGAAATTAGAGTTATTAGATTATTCTGATGATTATTATTGTGCATTTTGAATGGGAAAGATCAATTCGAAGTTCTATGACCGAGTCGAATTTAAAGTTGCCATGCTTACGCTAGGCTCAGACACGAAACAGAAAGTCCTTCTTTGGATTTGTGGAGTTTATATGAAAATACGCACATTTTACACTCGGGTTAATTCGTTTACAAAGAACATAACTAACTGAACAAATTAATAACAATACCTAGAGGATATGATAATGAACAATATTAATTGGGTCCGAATGACCGAGTGTCTAGCGCTCTGGAGCTCGGTGCCACAGGTTTCGTATTCGAGTTCCGACAGTGCCATGGATGTTCGTAGAGATTCGGGATTGTTTAAGTCGTAGGTCTCGGAGTTATATGACTGTAAAGCTTTGGGCGTAGGGCTGACAATTCTACCGCGTAAAAAAAGTCAGCGTCACGCAGCCAAGTCAGACTTCTAACTACGGGTGCTCCATCACAATGCCCGATTCATGGCTCAGCGGCAACGTGCGCCAATAGTCAGCATTAGAGAGGAGGTTCAATCCCCTGGTGGCTTTGTTGTGGACACTGTTCAAAAACGAGATTCGATCAGCATCTTGCCTTGTTCGTCGGACTACCTGGTGGAAGCTTTCCGGGTTTCCTCCCATACGATACTCAAAAGCGGGGTATTTCCCCCTAAAAGTTCTCCCAGAAGGCACTACCCTCCTTCTTCAACGACATAAAGCCAAGTCAGACTTCTATCTACTGGTACTCCATCACAGCAGAACTGTCCCCTTTCCATTCAACTATGAGACCACACGGGTTCGTGGACTTCGTTTAGGTATCTACCAAGTGGGATAAGAAACAATAACAACAATATTAAGTAGTTGAAGGGATTTTTCTGTCCCAAAATAGGCCAACAAATGTCAAACGCGAGAAAATTTAAGCACTATATAATGCCTTTGCATTCAAGAAATATATGGACAAAATTAAAATAAAAAAAAATCTTTAAAATAGAAATATATCTAAAAAATATATAAAAAAACGAAATACAAAATAACATTTTTTTTAAATATTTCCGCCATTTTTTTCAAATATATATAGGTAATCTATCTACAATTTCAGTAAACATTAAATACCAGATTGTAAATGAGTCACCAAATAGGAATCATCAAATAGGCTAAACGGATTGCTATCGCAGTGGAGCTGAACTGCTGGCGTCAGTCCAGGCGGTTCCTGCGGCTCTGGAGACAACAATAAATAAGGGGAGCGAGGGGATTTTGCAGAGGAGTTTTCTGGAGAACTGCAATCGATGACCCAAAAGGGGATGGCGCGAAAAAATACTCAAGGGCACTTTCAGACGAGTACTGGCATTGACGGCGCCACGCTTCTCCGATGCCGGTTAGCTAAGATATGCTGATTTCTTTTGCATCATCACTATGAAATATAGCATGCATATTGGCTAGCAGTTGGACACTGGAATAAGATTTTAATTTTCATTTCTTTACAGTATAATATGTATATTTGTGAATGTAAAGAAAGGATTACTATTTTAGAGCAATGCAGCTTTTATTAAGGCTGTTAAATCCTTGTATGTTCAGTGAATATTGAATTTTGCGAATTGTGTTTTGAAAGATTTTAGAAAATTCTCTGCAACAAAATTTTCGATTTCTCCCAACATGTGAAAAAACATTATTAAGTTAAATTGCATCCAAACTACAAAAAAAAAGTTAATCGTACATTTTTGTCACTTTTTTTTTTTACAATTTTCATAATATTATAGCTTCTGAAAAAATGTTTATTAAGCATCTAATTTTCAATAACTAATTTCTTTGATAGAATTATATTTGATAATATAAATTTCAGATTTACAATTTATTGCAAAGCAATTATATTTTTAATTTTAGAAAAAAAATATCATAACGGTTTGAAATTACTCTAGCAACTTCTAATTTTAACAACAGCAATCCATATAAAAAAATCATAGTAGACTCTAAAAGATTTAAAATTGCAATTTAAAAGTTCACTGTCTGCTCATTTATTTTATAGTTTAAATTTTTAATGTGGAATATGTTATTTGAGAAAAAATATTTTAAGAAATACGTTGCTTTTTTTCCCGCTATTTCGACTCTATATACTTAAAAACTTATGCTTAAAATCAAAAAGAGAATTCTCTTTTTCAATAAATCTGCCCTACTCGTGGGTCAGTGGTAACGTGTACCGATAGTGAGCATTAAGGCTGAGGTTCCATCCACTGGCAGTATTGTTCTGTTTCAAAAAAAATGAGGAGACTCGATGATGTTTGGGATGTTCAGCATCTTGCTTTGCTAGTTATACTTTCTGGTTGGAGTTTTCGTTTTTCTCCCATACGATACGCAAATGCGGATCATTTTCCTCTAAAAAGTCCACCCGGAAGGCATAACCCTCCTTCTTCGGCATCTCGGAGCCAAGTCAGACTGCTACCTAGGAGTGCTTCATAACAAAAGAACCCCCCGTATCTCTCATCCATGAGTAGATTACACTATTAGTGGGTCCCGCGTTTCAGGAAACTCGGGGTTAGTCACAACAACATAAATTACTATATGAAAAATAATTATCCTATATATTCTATGAAAAGCATTTTATAAAAATGTATTCTATGAAAATATTTCGAAAAAATTAGTTATTCTATAAAAAGTGATTTCATAAAAACCTTTACACAGTACAATTTTTAAGATTTATTTTTTGATAAGGAAAAAAGTTGATGAAAAGAGAATTGATGATAAAGTTCTCTGTTAAACGCAACAAGAATAAATTAAAAGAGTTTATATTGATTTTGAATTAGAATCTCTCCCTTCAATATTTTTTTTTAATTCAAAATTTCTGCTTAATTTATTATGAAAGAAATGTTATCTCACAGAGAGATCAGAAGAATAGAATTACAATTTGGAAATCACCTCGGATTAAAAAAGGATTATTATTATTATTATAATTATTTTTTTTTTTTTTTTTTTTTTTTTTTTTTTTTTTAAGGATTATTGAATTATAGAAAACACCAGTCATTCTAAAGAAGATGCAAAAACATTGTCTTATTTTCTTAGCATGTAGACAGTCCAAACTGGGAAGCATGCTTTACAGTCATAAAACAAATTGGTTGAATAGGGGTCGTAGAGACAGGTGTAAAAAAAACTTTTCACAAAACGGGCTGCGATTATAAGTGAAGTGAATTGCTAACGGTACAAGAAAACCATTATACATATTTGGCGGCTTATCACCCAGTTGCACTACAAAAAAGTTGCCAAATCCCAACGGCCCCTAATTTGCGATTTAGCAACAAAGTATGGCCAATATTTTTTTGGTGCTGTGTTAATGCATGGGAGATAAATTGGATAATTTTATTGGCTGTAAAATATAGAAGCCCCTTGTTTCTAAAAAAAAAACTTCAAAAACAGAGAGAATCAAATTTACTTCAAAAATTTTACCGAATGATAAAGGACGCACACACACACACAAAACTCTTTGTTACATTTGATAGTAAAGATTTTTTTTTACCTTATCTACAGTAGTTTTACAATGTATTTACTTTCAAAAAATATATAATTTATTATATTCCAGTTCTCGCAATGTTCTTTGTAATATGCCTGTGTCTAGCAGTATATGACGTTAAAAAATAGATTTTTTTTTTTAATCTGTCCCCTTCATTTTTTAATAAGTTTATTCTACTAATTCATTCCGCATTTCAAAATATTTGTTGCTATGGTGCGTGGTATATCAAACTGTAATATAACTTATTTAATCTAATATAGCTAGTTCTAAAACTATATTAGATTAGACATCAGATTTCAAACATTATCCATCAGACTTTGAAAAAAAAATTAATAAGCATGGAGAAAAATGAACAGTAAAAAAAAAATTTGCCATATATATTAAGAAAAGCTTTGACTAATGCTTTCAACTAATACAAACTGTTTGTACATATCTTTTGTGCTGTATTAATATATATATATTTAAAAAAAATAGATGACCCTTCAGTGCGTAAAATTTGATTTTGAAATAGATAGCTCTTATTAGACATAAATGATTTAACAGCTTTCGGTCTCTCTTATTGTTTTTGTAAAAGCCCATGACTCGTTTTAGCAATGATAATTACTAATAATTAATGTTCATAAAACTTTAACTTATTTGAAAAAAAAATCGTTAGACATTATTATGTGAGTTTTTCTTAAAAAAATAAACCACACCACCCAATGCTCTTTCTTATGTCTCGATAATTCCACCCACAAAATTTTGTGCCATTCTGATTCTTAGATCAAGCTGCAGATTATTCTGAGCAGTGCCAATTTAATTACAACCATCCAGTCTATCTAACGATTTTAAACTTAATTTTAATGTAATGTTAACATTTAAATATCTAGTTAGTTGACTTCGTTTAAACTAATTATCTCGACAAACAATATCATTCTTTCATGCTGTGCGTAAGCTGACAGACATTACAGATATTCGTTATTTTTATTAGTCTGGGAAGTATTATTACTCATTCATGAAGAGGCGGTACTAAATGATGTTGTCAGAATGATGAACCCCGCCGCAACTCCGTCACGCAAACTCGTCGTTGAAAAATGATCAACATCGGCAGGTAAAATGAGCTGAAACACGACGTTTCGTAATAAACAGAGTGGAAGCAAAAATAAAAGCAATTAGAAAACTTTTAAATATATGAAGGAGAAGAGTTGCGGGTATTCCTCCCTTCGTCCAATTAAATCCCAACAAAAATGATGTTATTATTTATTTATTTAATTATATAAGAATTTCTTAATCAATTTTGGATCACATACTGCTTTGTGAGTTTACTCTTGGTTCAGTGTTGTGGTGCGCGGCTAGCCTGCGTTTAATGCTTTTGTTCGTCCATTTCAGTTCACTGCTTATGACTAGATGGAGATTATGGCAATATAAGTAAAACATTGTCAGTCAGATTGCTAGTGGGAGTTTTTTCCGGTAATTCGATCATATGACACGCAAATGCTTCACAGTTATCTTAAGAGATCTCTCGGTTGGCACTGTCCTTCCCTGTTCGTGATATACATAAGCGGAAAACGAGGCCCACAGACGTTAAATAAAAAATTAATAGTTTAAAAAAAACTAAAAAATACGATTTTAGAGTTAATCAATCTAAAAAGTAAAAAATAATTGTTAACATAAGAATAAAATGACTGACGAGAAAATGGATGTCACTGTTCTAAAAGCGTGGGGTGCTCGATATCAATCGTTATAATTTTTCACTAGTTTCATTCCGAAATGCAGAGTTAGTTTAAAAATGTTATACAAAGCACCCCACGCTTTTAGAACAGTGACATTCATTTTCTCGTCAGTCATTTTATTCTTATGTTAACAATTATTTTTTACTTTTTAGATTGATTAACTCTAAAAGCGTATTTTTAGGTTTTTTTAAACTATTAATTTATTTTTTACTTTTTAGTCTGATTAACTCTAAAAGCATATTTTTTTTTAGTTTTTTAAACTATAATTGTTTTTACTTTGTTTTCCACTTGGCCGGTTATCCGCTAAGTTTACATACTTTTTACCCACCGCGATTTTCGGCCAATAGGAAGAGCGCAATTCGACATGATCGCACTCCTATGCCTTTGAGATCAGCCTCTTTTTAGCCACCGAAATTTTCGGCCAATAGGAAGAGCGCAATTCGACATGATCGCACTCCTATGCCTTTGAGATCCGCCTCTTTTTAGCCACCGAAATTTTCGGCCAATAGGAAGAGCGCAATTCGATCGCGGATCAGTTGACTGACTCGTCAGTAGATGGCGCCATCAGTCCCAAAATCGAGCCCAAAAAGTGAGTTACATACAAACATACAGGTGAAGCTAATAAAAGCGTATTAAAAAAATCGATAGAACTAATAACTGGTTCACTGAAAGCATTATTACAGCTAGTAATTTACAAAGAAATTTTGGATCACATATTCCTTATGAGCTTATTCGTGGCCTACTGCTTTGGTGCGCAGCTTTCCTGCGTTTAATGCTCTGGTTCGTCCGTTTTAGTCACTGCTTATGACAATATGTGTAAAGCATATTGTCATAAGTCAGGCTGCCGATGGGAGTTTTTTGGTAATTCTACCATACGACACGCAAATGCATCACAGTTATCTTAATAGACCTCTTGGACAGCACTGCCCTCCCTCGTTCGTGATATATCTAAGGGGATCATGATGCCTACAGATGTTAAATAAAAACAACGACCGATAAAACTAATAACTGGTTTGCATTATTAAAACTACTAATTTACAAAGAACCGTTTTTATTGAGCCAGTAAGTGATATTTTACTACAAGAGAGACAATAAAGATTCCGAGCTCTAAATGTAAAATTGCAAGAAACGAAAATGTCGCTTGAGTTAGTAATTATTTTCTCCCATATGACACACAAATCCGGGGCATTTACCTCTAAAAGACCTCTAGGAAGGCGATGCCCTCCCTTCATCACACGTTGGAGGACTGTTTGTGACATACACAACACATAACACGAGGCTCACTGATGTTCAACAAAGAAAAAAAACTTTTTCTAATAAGGTGGAGGCTGTGGATGTCATCTCAAAATACTATTTTAAATACTTAAAATAAAATGACGAAGTAAGTTATTTAATATTTAAAAAATGATTAGTGGTGTCTGGTGGATAGAGCAGTTCCAAACCCGAATAAGAGATACTAGATTAAAAGATATCATTTCCGAAAGATTCTGATTTTCTTTCAGTTGAGTTTAAAGAAGTGAGGGTGTAATACAGATACCATCTTAAAAGGTTTTCATTCCAAATTGCTGCGGTACAATTCGGGCACAGTGTAGCAAGCAACCCATGGTGAATTTGGGATAATGCCGAATCTGTCCAAATGTCCCACAATGAAAAAAAAAAAAAACACAAGTAGTTAACGAAAAGCTGGATACATCCGTCTATATATTAGGTTGGGGAAAAAGAAATCCATTATTTTTATATGAACTTCAGGACTTTATTTAACATGCTTCGGATTGTCCGATTTTGGTCAAATATGCACCGTTTTGTTGTATGATTTGTTGCCATTTTAAAGGTAACTTCATAATGCCTCTCTCATAGAAGTCCTGGTCTCTATTTGCAAAAAACTCTAGTAGTCGATTTTCACAATCCTCCCTAGATGCCAATTTTTTATCATTAAAGAAATTTTGCAATGCAAGAAAAAGATGATAATCGCTTGGTGCCAAGTCCGGACTGTATGGCGGATGCATTAAAACTTCCCAACCAAGCTCCCGAAGTTTCTGGCGAGTCACTGTAGATGTGTGTGGCCTAGCGTTGTCCTGGTGGAACACGACGCCTCTCCTGTTGGCCAATTCTGGCTGTTTCTGGTCAATCGCTATCTTCAAACGGTCCAGTTGTTGACAGTAGAGATCAGAAGTTAGTGTTTGGCCATATGGAAGCAACTCATAATAAATAATCCCCTTCCAGTCCCACCAAATGCATAACAGAACCTTCCTGGCCGTTAGTCCTGGTTTGGCCACCGTTTGAGGTGCTTCACCGCTCTTTGACCACGATCGTTTTCGCACAGGGTTATCGTATGTGATCCATTTCTCATCTCCAGTCACCATCCGTTTAAGAAATGGGCCTATCTCATTCCGTTTGGCCAAGGCTTCGCAGATGGAAATTCGATCCATCATGTTTTTTTCTGTTAATTGGTGTGGCACCCAAACATCGAGCTTCTTTTTGAATCCAGCTTTGTGTAAATGGTTTAAAACTGTTTTATGGTCGATTTTTAGCTCCTGGGCGATGTTACGACTGCTAACATGCCGGTCAACTTCGATCATTTCTCCGATTTTATCGACATTTTCGACGACCGGCCTACCTGTGCGGCCCTGAACGGAATCTACGAAACCAAAATTGCATATAATTGGCTGTTACAGTATCGGAACCATAAACACCATTCACAATTTTAGCCGCCTGCCTTGCATTTTCGCCTTTGTCAAAGAAAAACTGTAAAATGTACCGAATTTTCTCTTTGTTCACTTCCATTTTTAACACCCTGTAACTCCCAACTGAATGGACCAAACAAAAAACAGAAAAATAATTATTTTAGTACGAAGTGCAACCTTTCTAACGAGCATAAATCTGAAATTGTTTAATTGATACTTTACGTGATATCGATCACTACAGCCATCTATCGAAAAAATAATGGATTTCTTTTTCCCCAACCTAATATAAAACAAGTTATTTGTCTGTGTATATGTATTTCCTAAATCTTAAGAAGCGCAATTTTTTTCACTAAGTCTTAAACAATTATATATTTTTGGCACACAGCAAAATATTACACAAAAAGGATTTTCTACACACAGACATATAAATCACATTCTTGATATCATCTAACAAGTGATATTATTTTTGCTTTATAAAACAGGCTACACCAGGTAATTAATTTTCAGTTCCTTACTCAATGGAGGATTTTTCTGTCCACTCCCTTGTTATTAGAATACATCTCTAGATCCACTAACCCCGTTCTAAATGATTTAAAAATATACCCCAGAAATCGCAAAAGACCGCGCTATACTCTTAACATTAACAAATAATTTCCTCCTTTCTGGAAATATTTCGATTTCGGTTTCGCTGTCGCCTGGTTAATGTTTTTCTTTTTGTTGCATTTTGTTATTGGATTTATCATCAGTGCTTATTCCTTTAATTTTTTAATATTTTTGCTTATGGGATGATTTTATTTTATTCTCTTTGTATTTTTACTCTTCTATTGTAACTTTGACTTTCTGTCTTAATCGTTATGTTTTTGTTCTCTGATGTTAGAAATTATTATTCCTTCTCTGATTTATTTAATTTTTCTTACAATTGGCAAAGGGCTCGACCACAAGTCATTGTTCACCATTCGCCAAGTGGAGGTGTGGTCGCTGCGCGACCAAGGCACTCCATCAAGTAACCAATAATAATACGTCTCTAGACATGTCTTTGACTTGGATCAGGCTATCTTGCACACAAAGGTAACATGGTTTGTATAATATCCCGAGAGTAAATGTACCTGGATAAAGCTATTCTCAGGGTGTTATACGTAATTTCATTTCGGTTTTTGTAAGTATGTCTTTTTTGGTTTTACTAATTTCTTTACGACTTTACGGATTTTCTGGACAACTTATTTCCTATCCTGTTTTTATATATTTTGTATAATTTTTTTTTATTTTTTTATCGACATTTTAAATGCATTTCTTGCCGTTCAAACCTTCGTTGTTTGTATTCTTCTAATGATTTTCAGTTTCATTCCTGCAACTCATGCAACCATTTCTTACTTTTATTTTCTTTGTACATAAACAGGATACATCCCTCTGTATATAAAATAAGTTATTTGTCTGTTTATACGTGAGGTCTATATATGAAGCAATTCCGTGGTTTTGTACTGGGAATGTTTTAAAGGTTTTGTTATATAATTTGCATATAGCAACAGCAAGTAGGGGCTTTTTGTGCAAAACAGCTGTGTTTCTGGTTCTCCTTTGATTTTTGTGTTGTGTTCTTTAAATATATCTATAGTATACAAATAAAAATAACTTAACATAAAGAATACAACACATCAACACTAAAACTTATGGAACTGACAAGGCGTGAACTAGAAACACCACCACTTTGTAAAACAAAAGCCATTAACGGTATTCAGTACACAAAATTGTATAACAAAACTATCATAGCATTCGTAATAATAATAATATCAAAAACAAGTAATATAAAAAAAAAATTTTTTTAAGTCAATTCCTACTTTTTTCTCACTATATTGCAGAAAGTCCTTTATAAATAATTTTCATTCATTTTTTTTTTAAGTTTATCTGGCGCCATCTATTGGTAGATATATGCAACTTAAGTCTAAAAAAAACTAAAATTAATGATTTAAATTTCATTACTAAATTAATATTTGAAAAAAAACTGTATTAATATCAAGTGTCCTCCACTACAAGTTCAAAAAAAATGTATTTGAACTTGAGTGGATGAGTAAAAAGTATTTTATTAACGATTGGAAATTTGAACAAGATATATATAGGGAGAGTGTGAGCTAATAGAAGGAATTGAAAAAACATGAGAGTTATCTGTTACATATACTGGTGGAAAATGAAATTCCAAGAAATATTTGCGCAAGTAAAATACTTATTTGAATAGAGTCTCAAGGTCGCAGGTAAAGTTTACACACCAATGTCACATGGTAGTATACAAATAATCGGAAACCTATATCGGCCTTTCGATTAACTATTGTTTCTCTGCTATTCTTAAATTATGAAATTCTGTTTGATTAATGATTCTGTCCAATTTCATTAAATTCCAAAGAATAGAAATTTCACAATCACATATCTTTCTGATTTTTCTTTTAGTTTCTGGAAACTACTATAGATGTATTCATCGCAGAAATTGAGAGGTGTATTAGTTATGTACAAAATTAAAATATATATATATATATATATATATGTATAATCGGCTGGGCCAATGTACAGGTTAGCCAGTAAATTATTTAATAGTTACTAAAGAAAAGACAAGAAAGTAAAAAAAAAATTACAGTATTTAATTATATAATTATTAGCTCATGAAAGAAAAAAAAATAAATAATAAACCAACCAATAAGAAAAAGTCATCCATGAAACAATGAATATATATAAGCCCTTTAGAATATAAATCTTTGCCTTGAGTTTTCACTTTCTATTTCACTAAATCTAATACTTTTTTTTCTAAGCAAATTAAGTAAACATTTATTTTAAATTTTAAATAATAAATAATACTTTTCTAATAAAATTCTAATGCCAAGCATGTTAACCTAAGGTAATTTTTTCTCTAGAATGACAGATAAATAGCAGATTCAGCGTCACCCAGAGTACATCACGAGAGGCGCTACTCTACAAAATTACAATTTCTATTGCAGTCTTTCACAGAGGGATCACAAGATTCTTTTCTCATCGTAAAGACTAAGGAAAGACATTTCCGGCTTACAGATTTATCGTATCCCTCCCCGGCGCAGGTGTGAGAGTTTTCGATTGGGTTTGGTTCGCTTGCCATTTTGAACTGAGCGCTGCCTTCCCTGTGAACGATTTAAACCTAAAAAAGCAATATTCAAACATTTCTTAATCTTATTTTTGAAACATTAATTTGTCATCACCTCATTTTTCTAATTTATTTTACTGTGAAAGCTTTTCACATAAAGTTTGTCGTGTAAATCATGACTGTCTATATTTATAACATAAAACATGCAGTTTTCTTCTGTATACCAAATGCTGTCATTGATTTGTTTAACAATATTCTATTTTTGGACTTCGTTTTGCTTTTTTTGTAGATTTTCCGTCTGGTAGAGATTTTTTTTTATGTTTATTGACTTCATTTGCTATTTTCAAAATCGGTTGAATGAAAAATAAAATTTCTTCTCTTTTATTTACGATGGCAATAAACTTATTGGCGAAATATTTAACCATTCTATAGCGGCATATTTCCAACTTGATTTATGTCGTTAAACTGAATATTTTTATGAAAGGCGATCTGTGATCTATATCGACGTATAATCCGAATTCGTTACCACGATGGTAAAAACAAAATAAACAAATTAAGTAAACCTTTAAATAAATTATTTATTTAAATTCTAAATAATAAATTATACTTCTCTAATGAAATTCTGTGGCCAAATTGTTAATTTAAGGTAATTTAAGGCAATTGTGTTAATTTAAGGTAATTTGTCTCCTGAATGGCAGATGCGTAGCAGATTCAACGTTACCCAAAGTACACGACGGGTGGCGCTAATCTGCACAATTACAATTTCTATTGAATTCTCTCATAATGACGTCTATTGTAACCTGCAGCTGTATTTAAACTAAATCTAAACCTGTAATACTTTTGATAAATCTGAACCTGTTCACTTGTTTTCTCTGACAATTGTCATGCTCATAAAATATCCTTTTTCTATCTTTGCTTAAGTTCTTAAACTAACACGATCTAACTTAAGAACTAACATTAACTTTATCTTATTTTATTTTTATTCTTATTTGACAGTGGTGTTGATGTTAAAATGAACATTAAATACATTAAAGATGGTGGTAATAATTTTGAAAAAATGTTTATGTGAGGATTAGCGGTGTAAAAAAATATATATATATATATACAGGCATTCTGGAAAACACTTCTAGTTATTTGTTACTTTGCTTTTGGGACATTTTTGTTCGCTCGTAAACAACGATAAATCACTACTTTCGTCTCGTTTGTTTTCAGAAAAATGCATCTATCTTCTATCCATGGCAGTCCCTATAACTTAACTTTAAACGATTCATATCATTTATATTTAAATGATCACATATATGTACAAGATCATTTATCTTATTTTATTTAATAACTTGCATTTCCTCACTTATATTTAATTTTTAAACTACTTTCTTTTTGCTTCCTTTCAAAATAAGAAAGCAAAAAGAAAGTAGTTTAAGAAATTAAATCTCCCTTCCGTCCTTAGCAATCTCTGTATCTTAACTTAAATTTTAAAACATTCATATTACTTATATTTATTATGTATTATCACTTATGTCTAAAAGCTCGTTTATATTTATAGTATTTTATTTAATAACTTACAATCACTCACTTGTATTTAATTTATTTAGCCACTTTTTTCCCCTCAATTTTATAAAAATAAGTCTACCTTCTATCCACGGCAGTCTCTGTACCTCAACTTAAATTTTAAAACATTCATATCACTTACATTTATTATGTATTATCGCCTATGTCTAAAAGCTCGTTTATATTTCTCTTATTTGATTTAATAACTTACAGTCACTCACTTATATTATTTATTTAATAACTTATATTCCCTCATTTACATCTAATTTATAACTTATATAAACTTATTTATTTAATAACTTAATATTCATTCACTTACATATAAAAGATTCCTTTCTCAGCCTACATTAACTTTTAAAGGATTACTTCACACTTAAAAATTTCTTCTTTTTCAATGACGCAACAGCCCCATGGTGGGGCGAGGCCATCTGCCTACTGGTAGATTCCGGAACATGAAATGGTTTCCTTTTACGGTGTAGGATTGTTGGCCCTTTACTCTACAGTTCATGTTAGACCGGGACCTACGGTTTAAAGTGGATTCCGAAACCACTACAAATATCCATGGCACCGCTGACACTCGAACCTTGTGGCCCCAGAGCACTAGTCATTCAGTCATCAGACCCTTACACTTAAAAAATTATTAATTTTTTTTTTCTTTAAATATAGGTGGGCCCCGTGTTCTTCTAATGCACGCCGTGAACTCCCGAGGATGAGAGACGGACTTTTAGGCAAAACTCCCCCACATTTGCATGTCGTATGGAAGAAAAAATTCCACCAGGAAAATCCCAAAAAAAAATTCCACCAGGGGATTCCAAAATGCTGCTATCAAGCGGCTTGACTATCGATCTGAGACGCCTTTACATACATTGTTCAAACTCTCGATAGTGACTCTCCTCGTTTCTGAATGTAGTGATTGCAATGTGTGTTATCAGCGGTTTTCTATGCCCTCCTGCAAGATACTTTTGCCTCTTACCATCGGCCACAAGTCGGACAACTATAGCATTTGTCTCCAGAAAAAAAAAAAGCATTCTTGGTGTTTGCTTTAAATATTTTTTTAAAAATAATACAAAAAGAAAAATACGCAACAATAATCCATGCCGAGAAATTTTTAACTTTTCTTGACTATTATAAGAACGCATTTAAAAGCCCGACTCGTGGCTCAGTGGTAACAAGCGCCGCTGGTAAGTATTAGGGCAGAGGTTCAAACCGCTGGCAGCTTTGCTGTAGACACTGTTTCAAACAACAAGGAGGCACGATGGCCTTTGTGATGTTCAGCATTTTGCCTCGTGAGTCGGACTGCCTGGTGGGAGTTTTCCCGGGGTTTTCTCCCTTACGATACGCAAATGGGAGAGAGTTCTCCGTAAAAGTCCTCCCAGAAGGCACAGCCATCCTTCTTCAGCGTCAAGGAGCCTACGGGTGCTCCATCTATACAGAAGCTGCCCCTCCTTCCATGAGCTATACGAGAATAACAACAGGGAGAAGTTGTTGATGGTTCAGATACAAGAGAGTAGCAAAGTCTATATATTGAAGGTTTTTTTGGAGAAAAAATCGTAATGGCTGACAAATATTATCACTAATAGTATTATCAGTCATAATGGACATTGGACGTGTTTCATCCACAGATATTGTTTTCTTCTTTGTCAATTCAGCATAAGAAGAGGCAGATTGATATGCCAATTGTCTAGATTCAGAAAAAAGCATGATTCTTGTTAAAGATTTTGTTGTATTAAGGAAAATAAAAAAGAAAATAAGACGACATGGAGGCAAAGGAAAGAAATAAGAAGGCAAAGATCACGTCCTCTTACGATCGTGATATCCATAGACATCTAAAGGATACGTGTCCCTGAAGGGCATATACATTTCAAAAATTATAAGGAATAGTTCGGACATGTTAGAAATAGTTTTAAAAATTTGGGTACTTGGGAATAAGAATAGGGTTCTTCAAACCATTCCACACTTTTTTAATATACCAAATTCAGGTGAAACATTTTAACTTCTTTGAAATATGGAATAATTTTGTTGCTTTCTCGCACACTGATCTACTTTCCAACCACCGACACTCACAAAATCTCATAAGGAACTAGCTAATTTTTGTAATACATACGTAATCGGCGTAAGTGCAAGAATCTTTGGAAGCATTATAAATCATCGTCAAAAAACGAAGAGAGTTGACATTTTATATTCGGAAAACCATATTGAAAAGTAGTATGAGCCATTTGCAAACTACATGAATCAATACTTAGGGTTACAGGATCCTCTTTAGCTTTTTAATAACAAATATTAACAGATCTAGGAAAACCCAATTTACATTTGAGCCATCCATCGAAATTTGATTCATCTTTTAGTAATCTTTGTCCGAGATCCTTCTTGAAATTCATAAGAACATTCGTAGCGGCGTTTTCAAGAAAAGAGAAATCCCAATATGTTGTTTGATATTTCGTTTTTCTAAAAGATCCATCAAACCCCAAAGATCCATGTAATATACGTATTGTTATGTTCATTTGTAGCCTATTTGAAACCCTGTTGAAAGATTCGTCAAAACAGATCATGATCTTACTAGCATAACACACTTTGCCAGTCAAATGACGGATATAGTACGATATGCAAATCCAAAACAAATAATGTAACTCCCTTTAGTTCCACTAAGCTCCATTTTTAAAGCAATTTTGTTGTCTGGAAACATTTTGAAATTTTTTTTTTTTTTTGCTGGTACATGGCTTTTAACTGACTACAAGCCCATGTTGCGGAATAAAAATGTACTTCTGCACAATTTGCATCTTTAATTTTCAAACAACCAATTTTTAATGTTATCATCTATCCACTTACGATTCAGTTTGCTCGCTATCGCAAACGACGAGTGGCTCAATGTTATAAACAATTAACAAATTGCACAGCTAAAAACAACCTTTCTGCGACTATTTGAGATCTGTCTGTCTACTGCAGAAGGGATTGGACTTGGAAGGTGTAAATCGCATCAAGTCGACGATTGATGGAGTGGGTGTGGTAAGGTGAGATAATCACAAGGAAGACAGGAAAATAAATCACTGTCTTGCATTGACAAACTAATGAAACTAATGCTTGTCTTGAAACTTTCTCTCGCTTTCGTTCATGCAGCTCCAGATTTATGCATTTGATGTAAATGCCGGAAGTTTTAAGAAAATGAATCAAATATTAAAGTTGTTTCCTGATATTGTTCATCACATTTATCTTTCTTGACTTTTCGCTGAGTAGTTGTCATCCTGATATCAGATTATAGACAAGAAATTATAGTATGTCATTAACCCAGCAGCAATCGTTCGCGTTGTTAATCATCCTATTGTCCGAAAATTCTTTCATTTTAAAGTCATATTCAAGGTATATATAAGCAGTCCCATAAAATAAAGTCCTAGGATACTAAAAAACTCCATGTTATGCTATTTCGTAAAATAATAAGCCAATAAAAAAATAAATCAAATTAAACAAAAAAATTGTTTCTTAAATGTTTTTAAATGAAAATCCAGTAATCCTCGTTATATCATGCATGATGACAGAAAAAGCTCTATATAACCATTGATTATATCTAAATTCTAAATTAAATGAATGCTGTAACGAAAAATAATTTTTTAACAATAATAGTTTGGAATTTCTAGAAAGGAATTTAAAAATAAGAAATATAATTTAATTTACGCAGTCATTAAATCTTATCAGCTGTACATTAATTTCTACTTAACATTGACATTAAAAAGAAAAGTTGTGGGATTCATTTTTCCCTTCAAAAAAAAAAGTATGCCAAGCATTCAAACAATAGTCAGTGCTTTCAAAAAAGTAGGAAACTCGGTGGCGATTTTAACAATGAGTATAAATACATCTCGCATCGACAGTCAGGACCAATCCTCAGTTCTCCGGCAGCGCGGGACGGGCACCCCCATGAGTAGTCCATGGGGCACCCCATGAGTATCCACTCATGGATAGAGGGAAATAGGACAGCTTCTGATGTGACAGAGCACCCGTAGGTAGAAGTCTACGAGTCGCTGAAGAAGAAGGCAGTACCTTCTGAGAGGACTTTTAGGAGGAACTAACCAGCATTTGCCTATAACAGGGACGGGCAAACTTTTTCGGTCGCGGGCCAAAGAATGAAAAAAAAAAAAAGTTTGGCTGGCCAAGATAAATTTTTCTAAAATTTTAAAAACAATATGCAAGTTATTACAATTTAAAATATGTTAATGAGATGAATGAAATTGCGGTCTCATTTTTAAAAGCTCCTTATATTTAGGTTCGAAGTGAGATGTACTGATTCTAAGGAACGAGGTTAAATGCTCATCTGTCAGTCTGCTTCTGAAATAATTCTTTCTAAGGCTCATAGTTGAAAACACTTGTTCACATATATAAGATGAAGCAAACGTAGCACTCATTTATTGGGAGTGAGATATTAAACTTGGGAAACTTACTTTCGATAATGATTTGTAAAACTTTAAATTTAGTATATTTAGAAACAACTGCTTGAGATGATTGTTAGATTGCAACTCAATTAATTCAACCTGCAAATCTGACCTCGCTGCTTCACAATTTACGTTGAAAGGCATGGTAAAAATATCCAATTCTGTTTGAATGGCACTGAAATCTGCGTTCGAACTCAAAATGCAGTTTTTTCAAGTTTTCTTCATAATTCTGAAGCTTTTCCTCATTTACTGAGGGTATTGAATTTAACCTCGGGAAATGAGATAAAATTTAATAAAAAAATATATTTAATCAAAGTAGAAAAGGAGATGGATGTATAATATATATATATTTTTTTAATTTGACTCGGACCGGCAAATTAAAACTCTATCCGCGGGCCGGATAGAACCTTCCGTCGGGCCGTAGTTTGCCCATCCCTGGCCTATAGTACGGGAGAAAATCCGGACAACTCCCACCAGCCAGTCTGACTAACGAGGCATGAGGCTGGACATCATAAACGCCATCGAGTCTCCTCGTTTCTTGAAACAGTGTCGAACAATAATGTCGGGATCGGATTGAATCTCAGCACTAAAGGCTCGTTCCCACCAAGGCGAGAGACGTGAAGATTCAAGAGGCAAGCGACAAAATTTTTTCGACCCCTGCACAGCGAAACGTCAGAAATAGCATTACGCCTAGTGAAAAACCGCTTCGAGTTGAAAGTTGGGCAACTCCAAGCGGCGAACTGCAAACCGGTTTCAGGCGACAGCGGAGAGGCTAGTGATTGGTCAAATTTTTTCGCTTGCATCTTGTCGCCTTGGTGAGCACGAGCCTTAATGTTGACCAGCGACGCACGTTGACACTGAGGCACGATTCGGGCCAAAAGCTGTGATGTTCTTGTTAAGCGAATAGCTGGTAGCAAATACCATTAGTAGCTTTTCTCGTGTAAGATGGTCGCTCCTAATCAGTTCTCTTTTGGTTTATGTGTTCTTTAAATATGTATATAAAGACCACAATACTATATATAATTTTTTCTATTTATTACACATATGTTTGGTGATTATATATATATATAATCACAAAACATAATATTTGATCAAAGACGCACCCAAATTTTTTCTTAGGGGAGAGGCCCAACAAAATAATGCGCAACCGTTTAAGAAAACTCAGTAGGTCATACTAAACTATGAGTAATAGAACAAATATCTGAAGCCGAAATTCCATATATTGGTTATTTTAGTACATATTATTTATTTTATTAAAAATTCGAAGACAAATTACGTACTTGAATTTTAATTTTTAGTCTTCTTTTCTCTTTCACCAGCTCATCGATTACGTCGTTCCTATCAACTTCAATATTTTGATGGATGTTCAATAAAACTAAACTAGAAATAACGCTGAATCAATCAATACATTTAAGCGCGATAATAAAATTGACATTGATAAGAAAAGCACTTAATCAATGAAAAAAATAAATATTTAATGAAAAACAATTGGACCTAAATAGGAAATGGCCATTAGTTTGAACATGTGTTCACATATTGAACTTGGGGATGGGGAAGCTTAAGATTAAACAAGTAATAAAAAAAAAAATTGATTTTTTTCTATTTATTATTTGCTTAATCTTAATCAATTCCTACTTTTGCTTCGCTATATTGCAGAAAGTCCTTTATAAATAATTTTCATTCATTTTTTTAAGTTTACCTGGCGCCATCTATTGGTAGATATATGCAACTTAAATCTAAAAAAAAAACTAAAATTAATTAAATTTCATTACTGAATTAATATTTGAAAAAACTGTATTAATATCAAGTGTCCTCCACTACAAGTTCAAAAAAAAAATGTATTTGAACTTGAGTGGATCAATAAAAAGTATTTTATGAACGATTGAAAATTTGAACAAGATATAGGTATATAGGGAGAGTGTGAGCTAATAGAAGGAATTGAAAAAATAACAAACAATTATCTTCACAAATTATAGAAAAATATTTACAAACTTAAAATATATAAATAACGCTTTAGTAGCTTATATACAGCATAGCCTAACTTAATAACTTAAAAAAAATATTCATTTAATAAAAATGACACCATTTAAAAAAATTCTTAATCACTTGACATTTAAAATTTCACAACTTAATTTTGTTCACAAAAAAAAAAAAAAAAAAAAAAAGGTAAGTTTTGTACCTGAAAAATAAATTGCTTATTCAGACTTATCTTCTATTTTTTTCCTGATCGAATTGTAAAATAATTATTTAATATTTCCTAGTGTTGGCAAATATCTTCTTCATAAAACCGACAAAGAATTTGGTATTTCAATTCAAAATTTTTTATAACTTTATTTATAATGATTTTCTTTATATCAACAATACTATTGCATGAAATAGTATTATTTTTAAAACCGACAAAGAATTTTGTATTGCAATTCAAAATTCCTTATAATAACAACTTTGATTTTCCTTATATCAACAATACTATTGCATGCAATAGTATTGTTTTTCTATTCCATCCCCTCATATTTGAAACTTAATCTCTACGGCTTTTATTACTTTTCAACTAACCTCACTTTCAGGATTTTTTTCAACATGTAAAATTTTATTTTTCAACATAATTCAAGTTGAATGCAGGAATGATTATTTTATATAGGCTCACTAATGCAATTATAACCGTCTGGTGCTCGATGTCACAGGTTTCAGGTTGGTGTCTTGGCAATAACATGGATGTTTGTAGTGGGTTGGAATCCATTTTAAATCACAGGTCCCTGTCTCATATAATAGTAGACAACTGGGTGTAGGGCTGACAACCCTACCCTGTGAAAAGCAAACATCTTATGTTTTGGAATCTGCCAGTAGGCAGATTCCAAACATAAGATGCATCGTATTGTATGGGAGATGTATCGTGTTGTATAAGATTTTCGTATTGTATGGGAGAAAACCCGGAAAACTCCCACCAGGTAGTCTGACTAACGAGGCAACATGCTGAACATCATAAACGCCTCAAGTCTCCTCGTTTTTTTGAAACAGTGTCTACAACAAAGCCACCAGCAGATTGAACCTCAACCCTAATGCTCACCAGTGGCACACATTGCCACTAAACCACAGGCGATAAAGGTTTAAAATACATTATGTATTTAGACGAGAAGTGATGCAGAATAAAAATACTTTTTCATTTGCATCCGTAACATTGACTTCACAATCTCAAATAAAAATATTATTAATCCTATAGTGAAAAATATTTGACAGACAAACTAAATGATCTTTAAAATCTTTTATTTTTCAAAATGTTTCAATGCAGAATTACGAATAATTATAGTTCATACATGTACTTCTGTCTTATCCTTATTGGAAGTTGTCTTCGATTTGTATATTAAAAAAATTTTACATTCCATTAATATTTTTTGACAAAATCTTTACAAATACTCTTATTCCCAGATATGTCCCAAGTAATATTAATATTTTATAAGGCGGATATAATTTAATAAAATACAACATTTTTTTCATCAAGAATGCAAGAACTAGTTATGTAGTAAATTGGTTCAAAGCTATTGTAGCTATTCGGCCCAATACTGAATATAATTCCCCCCCATAAATGTGAAAATACAATAAAAGGAGAAATGAGGGTAAATTTGAATCATACCGCTAAGCTTCATAGTTTCCTACTTGCTTCTAACAATGAAGAGGAGAATTTTAAACTATCACAAAGGCTTAAGTTGCATTTAGATATTATTAAAGGTCTTAAAATGAAGGTTTTTTTCAGATTGAATAGATAATCTCTTACTAAAGTAAGATAATGATTTTATCAATGGTAAAAGTTATAGGAACGAACAGAACATTATACCTCAAATGTATAGTTTTTAAAAATATATCCCATGCAGAATGAATTTATTCTATACATAATATTGTGAGTTGGGATGAAAATAATTAATTTTTATATTAACACCACTAAATATTAATATCATTACCACTACAGTGAAATAAATGCTTTCCAAAGTTATAAAATAATTAAAATATAGAAAAAGAAACCTTGAACTTTGGTTACAATATAATGCAATGTTTCAATTATACTCTCAATTAGCTGAAAAATTATAAATATTGTGTACTACAAAGAACATATTCATGATTTATTTACACATTAGATATACAATCAGTTTTATCTTCCATCAGTAGGATGATCTCGAGCAACAACAGATTGATCAAAAATTATTTTGAATGTTGTGCCTTGATGCCAATGTGCTGTCACTTTAGCAGGCTGGAAATTTAAAACAGAAAATATACATCATTATTAGATTTTTAATAAGTTATAACAGCATTTAAGTATACATTAATAAATACTATAATTTATTATTGTGTATGCAACATAACGTATTATATGATACTCTTTTAATAATAAAGAAAGCAAAATCAATATTTCCTTATATTCTAAATATTAATAAATTATGTAAATGTAAAAAAGAGCAAGAAACTGAACTGATTTTAAGTTGTTCTTTATATTAAAATTCTTATGTAACTTACACATCTATTTACATGACATCTAACTTTCAATTGAGAATATACTGATTGTTACTAAGCATCTAAATCAATATATGTGTTAATAATTATTTAAGATAAATTTCATAAATAATACAAAATGTTTAAGATAATTAATGAGCACCAAATACCAAGATCACATGTTGCAGAGTCAACCATCTGATTCTGATTCTGATTCTGCCCCTTTAGGCTTCTGATTGTCAGGATTTCTACGACTTGCAATATTAGTATCTGATGGGAATCAAGTTTTACTGCAAAAGGGTATCTTTCCCTTTTAATTATTAATAAACAATAGTGACAGTCGCACATTCACAAATTTATAGCAGTAGGGTTTTTATAATTCGAACTTAATCTATGAAATTTCCTTTCACTTAACATTACTAATATTCTATCAAACTTTAACACAATTAACTACAGTTTGTTTTAATGTAAAAAAATAATTTAAAAAATTTTTAAGATCATTAAAATTAACTTACAAAGTTACAGCAAACTAATGTTGCTTCAATAATCCCTGCAACAAAAGCTGCACAATTCAAACTGCCTATAAAACCAAATTAAATATTTTTATTTTTTAAAAATTATAAGAATTATTGTACTTAATTACTGTAATTTATTAATTTGATCATAAAAATATAAAAACTTTTCCAGCATTACTGCATATAAAAACATGTAATATGGTTATAAACATCAATGGTAAATACCTTTGTCTTTTGGTATTGAAATAAATTTGTTTACCAATGGTTCTGCTTCTATGATGAAATCTAAATTATGTTAAATATATGACATTTCTTCAGGAAAAACAATAAGTGTTACCATTATAAAAAAAATATATATATTTAATGAACAAATGTAAAATTTGATACCTTTTCTACAGTAACAAAAAAAAAATTCTAATAATAATAAAAAACAAATTCATAATTTATTTTGATTCTGGTAAAATATTTTTAAATTAAAAAAAAAATTTCTTTTGAAAAAAATTGTTGTACCAATATTGTATTACAATAGTTGTTTTAATAAAAGTAAAAATATTAATTACAGATAAATATTTTAATTTACATTAAAATATTTTACATAATTTGTCAGTATTTTTAAAACAACATTATTTTAATAAATATTTATTGTAAAAGTCTAAACAAACAACTTAATAAACTCAACTGATAAAAAGTAATTAAAGAATATCTAATACAGATAGGTTAGCAAATAATTACAATCCTAGAAAATTTTAATACCAATAATATATGTGAAAAATAAAAGGATACAAGTTTTCTTATCATCATTAGCATGTTCAAGTTTATCAGCTTCTTTCCCAAACAAAGTCTATAACAGAATTACAAAAATATTCAATACATTTGTTTAAAAATTTTATCATTTTGAATAACATAAATGTCTTAAAAATTTAGTTGAAATCTTACATAAATGGAAAAAATTGGTAATAAAATAATAATAACCTTCCACAATGTAGTTTTAATAAAAATTAATATATTCAGTAGCTTTGTTTCTCTCTTGTAGTTTCTTTCTCGAACGAATAAAGTGTCAACCATTCTTTGACCAACATGATAGCCCATCTCAGATAACCTTAAAAAAAAAACAATTCAGCTTTACAGAAAAAGAAAATTAGTAATACAGATTAAAATAATAATATTCAAAGCGCAAATGCATAATTTGAGATAAAATAGCCAAATAGTTTAAATCTCACAAGTACCTATGGTGGTAAATATACCCCGAAAATCTCCACATATTCATTAATATTAAAATTATATTTATGCTATTACATCATTATAAAGTTTTTAAAAAAATTGTGTCAATAATTATTGTTTGAAATTTTCTTGCCAAATTAATATGAATTTGTTGCTGACAAGTTACTGAAATATATTTTTATTATAGAAACTTTACTTCTGCACAAGGTCACTGTGAAAGAAAAGCCGGTATTACAAGCATTATCAATTAGAGGTTACAAACTATTTGCAACAGTTTTAATTAAAATTTATAGTACCTGTAGGTTATAGTTCGTTGAAAAATATTTGCCTATAAATCAATTGGTACGAAAGATTTCATTCACATTTAAAAATCTGCAATTCTTTTTTCTTTTAACATGCACTGGGGTCAAAAAGACCTACACCTTTTCTTTTGCTGAAATTTCTAAGAATTACTCCATATTTGTAGGAGATATTTCCTATATCCTCTTGTGTGTTTACAGTGCACAGGAAAATCACAATAAAGAAAGAAAAGTGAGAGTTCCAGTTTGAGTGGTGTTGTGATCCTTTTGATTCAATGCATGTGATATTGTTTTAGGAAAATTTATCATAACAACAATGACAGTGCACAAGGAGACAGAAAGATCTTTCATGAGTGTTCCCATGAATAGTGAATTATATAATAGTTCAGTTTATTCTGAAATTAATTAATGAACATGAACCAGAATCACACAGGAAGTAAATTTTGAAGGTTCAGTAAGAGTAATGAAGAACATAAAAATAGGTTTTATTTTAGATAAGGTGAAAAAAATGAAAATAAACACCTCCCTCAAAATATACAAACATATAATTTGTCAGTATTGTGTCATACTTAACAGGTGTCAAAGACCATTCACATAGTTCTAATGTCCAGATGTCAAGAATATAATTCAACACAACTATTTGAAAGAATTTGCTGTCTAACTTATAAAAGAGTATGCTTTAAATGAATAAAGAATAAATGTATTCCATCTTGTATAAAAACAACTGTAAAAAGTCTCCTACTTAATATGCCAGAGAAGAAAAGCATCCTAAGAAATCCTAAAAGTCATTGGTCTGAGTAAAGATTGGCCAAAAAAATCCAATAGGAAAACATCTACTTGTGAAAATTGTGATGTGCCTTTTAGCAAAATGCATTTTTTTACCAAATACAATTGTTCTCAAGAACATAATGATGAATAGTCGTTTTAAAACTGAAAACATTTAAAAAAATAACATAATTTGTACCTATGCAAGAAAATTGAATCAGAATTCTAAATTAGTTTCTCATATTGAATAGTGAATTCATTTTCTCAAATTTTCAAGTTACATACAATCTAAAATAAAGATTTTAACTAGAAAATAATATATCTTTCACATATAAGATGATTAAATATGTTGAAAATGGGTAAAAAAGCGTCCTTCAAAAAGAGAATAAAAAACTAGAGGTAAGTTATTATTATTTTCTATTTTAAAACTGTTAATTAAACATAATAATATCTGTATCCAATAAAAAAAACATTCATACATTAAGGATAATTTTTTTTTTTGTTACAAGAGTTGATGAGAAATTAACTTAAAAATTGGCATTGTATTAACTCCATGTGTGTGCTAGTGTATTGAAAGATTTAAGGCCTTATCAAATCTTTCATTCAACATTTTTTTGATAAGTTACTGTTCCTCTTGTTTACTCTTTATTGATTGCTCAATAAAAATAGCTGTTCCATTCAAGTAAAAACATTTAATTGAGAATGCCATTAGTTTTTATTTCTATTCAAAATCAAGTCTCCTATTTGGATATAATGTTTTGCTTTGACTGTTACAAATTACAGATAATTTTTCAGAAATTTACAAACAAATGAACAAATAACATTTAATAATAAAGAACAATTAATATTATTAAAAGAAACATATATTTTTTCTTATGGGAAAAATACAAAAATTAACAAGCAAATAAAAATATGTTTCTAATAAAAATATTAGAAATTAATCATGAAAAAGAAATTTGTAATAGTTATATCTTACTTTTAAAGCACAAATGTAGATATAAAAATAGAAATTTTGTAAATTACTGATTAAAGAGTATAAGAGATTGTTTTAAATTATAGAAAAAAAAAAAAAACTATGGAGAAACATGAAAAAAATGAATAGTTTTAAAATATGTGTTTTAAATACAAAGCTAGTAGTGCTATATTTTTTATAGTGGATTTTTTTTATCATAAGTTTTATTATATTCATATTTATTACATTAGCTTTCTCAAAGCTTTAAAGAAGTTTTACTTTTATATGAAATTGAAATACAAATTTATAAAACATAGTTGAAAAAAAAATCAAATCAATGAGTTTAAAAAATTATGAGAGCTATTAAAAAAACAATTAATAGTTCCACAATTAGTAGGAATTATAAATATATAAATGTGCATCAATGAAAAACACAAGAAAATTAGGCTTCATAGCAATAGTTATTCCTAGAAATAATTTTTGCAGAAATTTTCCATTTTTATGAAATTTAAATTCATTTTTATTTGGCATATTCAAAGCCCTAAAACCAGTGAATAAAAAAAATAATAAAAATACGAAAATTAAAAAAAAAAAAAAAAAAAAAAATATCAAGGATTTTACGAGCAGAATGAAACATAAACAGTAAATAGAACATTTAAATACAAGCAGAAAACAGATAAGAATTAAGCACTATTCCAGTATTTTTTTCCAATACCCAGGTTTAGGGTTATTATTCTAAATGAAAAAGAGTCATGTAGGTATGCTATTCGTTATAACATAAACCTAATTCAAATTTAAAAATGTGACAAAATGAAAAATAACTAAATTCCCAATAAATAGTTGAGTAATGTTAATAATTTTTAAATGTTATATTTAAAACAAAACTTTTGCAATAAACCATTTTGCCTGACAAACTATATTTTTCTTTGAAAAACTCTTTCCTACAGTATAAATAGCCCAATTAACTTAGGTATCCCTAAGAATAGTTGCATATTATATAAACACTTATGCTTGGTGACAAGTTTTAATCCATTAATTGATAAGTATCAATGTTCTAATATAATTATATTTAATACTATCAACATGGCTAATAATCAGTTACTCACTTAGCTTGAAGTTCTGGAACGGACAATACTCTACTCTGGCAATACTGAACAATTTCAGAAAATAATAGAGCAAATGCACTTATATTGATCTGAAATAATAATATGTAATCATATGAGAAAACTAGATTAATAAAAGAATTTTCATTTAAATTAATACAGATTTAATTATGTTTCTTATTTAAACAGTAAAATTATAAACTGAAAAATTTCAAAATAAAAACATATAAATTGGCATAAATCATGACATGTAAGAAAATTAAAAAAAAAATGAAATTTATAATGAAATAATCTCACCAAATAAAAATAGCAGGAATATATTATGTTTATTAATAAAATATATGAAGAGACTAGAAATAAATAGAAAAATAAAGAAATCATCCATCTTTATGTAAAATATTAACAAAGCATTAAGTACAAATGATATTTTTACAATAAAAAAAATTATATAAATTTTTAGCATAACGAAACAATTATGAGGAATTGTCAGTAAAATATAAATTGGAATTTAACTGCGGACTTAAAAAAAAAAAAAAATCAAAAAAAATATATAAGTGTTACCTCAGATCTACCTTTACTAAGTGGTTTGTCTAAGATACTGACTTTCGGTAGAGTTCTTATTATACTAGACATTTTTAAGAATCCTATAAAGGAACAAAGGTTAGATTCAAAAAATTGTCACAAGATTAGTGAAATATAAATTAAATAACTACTACATAATTAAACTTCAGCAAATAAAATTATTAGTATTTAAAGCAAGTTAATATAAAAAAGAATCAAATTAAAAGCATTCAAATTTACAGAAATCATGACATTTAAGAAATGAAACAAAATTAAATAATCTCACAAAATATAAATAAGGGGAATCGATCATGTTCAATAGTAAAATATTCAAATAAGAGACTAGAAATAAATAGAAAAATAACTACAGAAATTATTCACCTTTGTGTGAAATATATGACAGGAATGGAAGAAAATAATATGTTGTTTTACTCACTAAATAACAAACATTTCGAATACAATTTATTTACACACGATTGATAACTTTTTGTTTGTTTTTCGTTTTTGTCCAACCTCTTTTCTAAATTCATTTCAGTTCATGTGATGGTTTCGTTTTGTTTCCTACTTACGAAACCACATTTACTTTTCAAAATAATAAAAGGTTTTTACTTAAAGATTCAGAGGTTTTATTAAAGAATAATAAAGAAATTATTTTGAATTCAAAAATGTGTTTTCTGAAGAAGATTAATTAAATAAGAATTATTTTATGTCTTTTGTTTACCTGTAACCTTGCCGACTACGGTATCGAAGCCATTCTTTCAAAACTGTATAGTCATACGAAAGTAGTTTGTTGTTGACTTTTGATTTCGTGTTTATATTCGTTATTTTATCCAAATAATCATGGGTACCGCGAGATACGACCGTGCTATTACTGTTTTTTCACCTGATGGGCATTTGTTCCAAGTTGAATATGCTCAAGAAGCTGTCAAGAAAGGTTCGACTGCTGTTGGGGTATGTGGAAAATCTATCGTTGTTCTTGCTGTTGAGAAAAAGTCTGTAGCAAAGTTGCAAGAAGAGAGAACCATGAGGAAAATATGCCTTCTGGATGACCATGTTGTAATGGCATTTGCTGGTTTAACTGCAGATGCTCGAATTTTGATAGATAGAGCAAGAGTTGAATGTCAAAGTCATAAATTGACTGTTGAAGATCCTGTAACTCTGGAGTACATAACCAGACACATAGCTATGTTGAAACAGCGCTATACACAAAGCAATGGTCGAAGACCATTTGGTATATCAGCTTTAATTGCTGGATTTGATTATGATGGTACCCCTCATCTTTTCCAAACAGATCCATCTGGTGTTTATCATGAATGGAAGGCCAACTCAACTGGTCGAAGCGCTAAAACCGTACGTGAGTATCTGGAAAAGAATTATTCTGAAGAAATTGTAGCCCAAGATGAATCAACAATCAAACTTGCCATCAAAGCTCTGCTGGAAGTGGTACAAGGAAAGAATTTAGAAGTAGCTGTGATGAAAAAAGGTGAATCTTTAAGAATGCTCGAAGCTGATGAAATTAGTGGATATGTTGCTACCATAGAAAAGGAGAAGGAAGAAGAAGCTGAAAAGAAAAAGCAAAAGAAATAATTTCTTCAAAATATTAACTTTATACAATTTTGTTCTTTGTTTCATTGAAATTATTTCTTGTGGTACATTAAAATCACTGTTAATCTAAAATGTGTCATTTATTACTATTAATTTTCAAAACTTGCTGTTTTCTAAATTTCTCTTAATTTGTGATTTCATTTTTTTTTTTTTATACATGTTTCAATGTACGAGTGTTTCTTTTTTCACTTAATTCAATATTTACGAGATCACTTTTATATGGGCACTTTCAAAATTCATAATACATTCAGTTTTGTTGTCTCGTAATGATTTTATTGATTTACTTTGTTATGAAGAAGCAATGATCTATGAAATTCATATGTTTTGGATTATGTTTATTATTAAGTAAATATAAAATTCTGGCCAAGAATAATTTAAAAGGTTTTTATATGTTGCCAGAATTCTGATAAATTTCTGAAGTTCTTTTATTATGTATTCAAAAATAATTTTTTTTTAGTTTTGAAAATTCAATTCTAACTTTGAAGTACTTCTCGGATTTTATGGAATTCTTCATCATGTGAATGTCTTGTTATGCATTTTATGAAATAAAAATGCTTAATTATAAAAGTTTTTGTATTTTCCTTGTAAAAAAGTAATACTAATTTTGCATTAAAGATTCATCAGTGCATTTGTTTCTAATTCTTAATATATACACTGCTCAGTATTTTTAATTATCAATCAATTGAATTTTTAAAATTCAAATTAACTTTTTTTTTTAAAGAAGCATTTTATTTTATCATTAAAGGAAATTAGGATGCTATAAATTTCAGTTTATAACTTACTTTTCAACAGATTTGATTGGACAATTTTATTAGATTTAAATAAAAATATTTATTATATCAAATATATTATAAGATTTTTTTTTTTTTTAAATTTATGTTCAGATAATAAATATAATTTAAATCGATATGTTCTTGAGATTCAGTGAATTGTTTACTTAATAACTATTCAATTTTATGCAAATAATTAAAATCAATATCATTAAAGTTGGAAATTATACTTAAAATTTTTTAATGATTTACTTTGAACTTGGAATTATTTATTTTTCTTTTAAATATGTTAATTTTATTTAAATTTGGAGCAAAAAAATCCATTCTATTACAGATTATAATATTTGCATATTTCTCATATTAAAATATCAATATTTTAATTCATAAACATGCAAGACTCTTCAATTTCTTTAAATTGTTAAAAATAAGGCATATCTATATACATATAAAAGTACTTGCATGTTGTTTAGTTATGATATAAAAACAAGCATTTAATTAATTAGAATTTCACATTTGTAATATATAAAATTAATATAATTATTTTATGTAAATTAATAATTGCTCCTTAAAATAAATTTTTGTAGTAGAATATATTAATACAATTAAATATTTTTCTTGAAAATACAATTTTATTTACATGTAAAATTCATTAATTATGGAAAAAGGATGTGTTGATGCTGAAGCTTTATCTAATTAAAAAAAACTAAATTTACATCAATTTGAAAAAATAAATATGTTTATCTGAATTCAAATTTCATTCCTAAAATATGTATACTGGCAAAAGGCATATCACATGATAAATCATTTTTATCAATACACTTTTTTCTTCCTCTGCATAATGACTTAACAAGTAATCATAAATGGAATGATAGAATTTGCTGTCTTTATTGTAAGAATTTAAATGCAATAATTATTGTATCTATAAAAATTTTCCTTTACATAAATTTGTATTTTCATTAGTTAGATTTATTGTTAATAATTTGATAAAAAAATAGCCATTTTCTTTAAATAAGAAAAAAAAAAAAATTATAAGTAAAGAATACATATTATTTTAAATTCTGCTTTTAATCAATAAAAAAATGTTTTCATATAAACATTATAATAAACGTATATGACAAAATTAAATATGATTAAATCTGAACTATTTTTTTTATTAACTTTTTCAGAATCAATAATTTTGCTCTTTTTTTTTTTTCAGTTATCACCAAGTATATAAATATGTTGGTATGCATTAAAATATTTTGTCCTTATTATTATGTTCTCTCATATTTAAAAATTAAGATCATCCCCAAGTTTTCTAATAGATTGTAAACATGTTTTTCATTTTATTCATTTACTACTGGGTCATAATAATAAAATGTAAATTTAATTACTATTCAACATTGTCAAATATTTTTAAAAAATCATACCAAATTCAAATGAATTTTAAGACACTCAAAAATTATTGTATTAAAAAGCTTACTGCTTTAGAGAAGAATATGTAGAAATAAATTTTACTGCATATCAAAAGGTTATTGTTATAATGTATTTTGTAGATGACTGCTTATAAAAAGCAAATCAAAACTATAATTTGATTTTGAACTTAATTTTAATAATTCTTAAACAGTTCTACTTTAATGAATAATGATTTAAAATTTAGTTTAATGAATGGGAAAATTATGATTTTTTTTTTTTTTTTGTTATTCTCTTCAATATATTTAAACATACTCACTCCTCAAGTTCAGTTCTAACAAATATATGTATGAAATGAAAGTAAAATTGTACTATAAATATCAAATAATAAAGGTTGGTTTAAAAATAATTTTTCTTTTAGTTTTACAATTTATTTGTTATCAATAAGTTATGATAAATCATCAAACTGAATGATAAAACTCATAAAAATTACATAATTAGTTTATATTAAAAAGAAATTGTTGTAGAATATTTTAGTTTGAGAACCATTCTGATTTCATTTTCCAGCATTGCATATTTACTATTAAAACCAGCTTCTTTAAATAGACTGTTTCTCAATATTCAGTTATGAAAGCAAAATAAGGTATTTCATTTTCTTAAAATCTGAATTTTGTTTCTAAATAGTTGTGGGGAGAAATTGACATATTATATTAATTGTTACATATTTATAATAATAAATAGGAAATAGTTTGTATTATTCTATTGTTACATGAAAAAACTAGTTCCAAACAAACAATACATAGATCTTACAGGTACAAAATAATTTTTATAAATACAAACTAAAGGTAGTTTATATAAATAAAATAGTAATACTTATGGGTAAGGTGGAGCAATGTAAGTTCAGTAATTTTGGATATTCAGTACTTAAATTTATTCCCATATTTTCATACAGAAAAAAAAATGTTTTTATTTTACACATACAATATCTAAATATTGCAAATTTCATGAATTCATTTAGCTTTGCTAATTAATATTATAAAGAAAAAGAACAAAATATGTGTTAAATTATTTTTGTAATTTAAATCTCTAATTTTGGACATTTTGCTAATTTTAGAGAGTTAATAAAGGAAAATAAAACTGTGACATTTTGATGCAATTTCAAGTTATGTTAAGAATTGTATTGGATTAACACACTGAAAGTATGCTTTATAAATGAACAAGTTTTTTTTTTTTATAATAAAAATATATTTTATATTAATTACGAGAGAGAAAAAACTCATGTACATTTTGCAAGTCTTAAATTAATGGATTTACTATCTTTTAAATAATACTCAGTCATAAATTTTTTTCCTTTTATTCCGTCAGCAATTTATACAAAAGAAAAACAATGATGGTATAATGATTCTTCATTACATTCCATTTATAATTCGATGAGTAAAGCCATGTAAGTTTTAACCCAGCGAAGCGTTACAAAATTATGTAGCCAAGAGCGATTTTTTAAGTAGCAAGATTAAATTAGTTGATTATTGCTTAAAAAGTTTCCGATTTTTATACAAATGCATCGACAGTAGAAGCATTTAAGATTTGATAACACTCTATAGCAATTTTCCACAGTTGTTTCTAATTTTTATTTATTTATTTTATGAAACTAATCTGCTGTGATTGACCTTTCTTTTCACCTTTATGATCGGTAGAATATTTATCCCAATGGGCCTCCCTTAAATAATACTTACTCGTATAGTTTTAGAAATTAAATAAACATAAAGAAATGAATCAATCGCAGCTCATTACATTTTAAAATCAATACAGACTACAAAAATTAAATATAAATTTCCCAAATAAATAAGGGAAATTCCCCAATTAAGGAAATATTTTAAAAACTGCAGGTTTCGCAAACTAAATTGCTCGCAGATAGATCTGACGTCACGATTTCTAATGTGCAATGCCTGATGGGTGAAATCTGTTGCGTCGTCTTGCCTGGGTCTGTGAGGTTTGTTTTCGTTCTGGGCATGGATCGATTGTTCTAGCGATTATAACTTTTAAATAAGGTTTATTTTTTTTAATTACGTTGTCTAAAAATTAGTTTTAACCGTTATTATTTAAAAGTACTATTAATTTATGAAATATATTTGTTTTTCCTTATTTTATGTATTTGGTGCGTTTTTTTTACTCTTGTTTACATTATGTTAAAAGTTCGTAAAATCTATTTTTGTATAATATTTCCTTAATTAATTTATCCATTTAAATAATATGAGTATCTTCGTAATTATTTATATTTGTAATCTCATAAACATTTGAAACAATGTGAATGATATGAATATGATTATAATTGTTTCTGTCAATTTATCACCTTAACTTTGCTTTATGACGATAGTAATTGCAGCGTAAATTTCTTTTCAAATATATAACAATAAATATTCTGCGTATTAAATATCAAATATTTTATGTATTAAGAACTAAGTTCAAAACATTAAATAACCAAATTAACTTTAGTTTTCATTTATGTAATTCCTTTCGAAAAATGCTAATGTTAAAAGTTAATTTGTTATAAAAATACCTTCTATAAATTTAAAATAATTTAAACTTTTTTTTATATAAGAGTACTATTTTAATAATTTTGACAGTTAACTAAATATTAGATTTTATAAAACTTAACTTTTACTGGACTTAATTTTGACTAAATTTTCTTTAAAGCTAAAAATATAATTTATATCTTAGCATGGCTGAAGGTAATAGACTATCAAGAACAAACCGACCTCGTCTTCCATGGTCTATACAACAAATCCATGAAAATTCTCAACAGTTTGCATCGACTGCAACACAACATATCCATGATCTTCATGATTATGTTTTACAAGGATTAACCCCTCTTATCACTTCATCAGTACGTTCAGGACAGAATTCACCTTCAAGATCTCCTTGGTTTGATACCAGTGAAACTGTTAATACGCAGCCAAGGAATGCACCAACATTTGTTACTGAACCACAAGAAAATTTTGTTATTGACATTGAGCCTTCTGACAATAATAGTGGGCCATCTATAAATGCTATACCGTTGAATCCAGATCTAAATGATCCTAATCACAGTGATGCAGAGCAAGGAGCTGCAGTTTTGAGGAATTCTCCCGAATTGCAAGCTCTTTTTGCATTTGCTGAAAAATATGTTCCATTTATTCTTATTTTATTGTTGAAGTTGATTTTTGATCACAGAATAGGTAAGTTGTTTGAGAAACAATTTATTTTAGTCATTATAGCTATTAAGTTTTTCTTGCATGTTTTTAAAAAAAAGTTTTTTAAATTGTATTTAATTTTTGCCTTTTGAATCTGAATTTGTAGTGTTGTGAAATGTAATTAAAATTATAGTCATATTCTATTTATAGATGATCTTTGCAAAACATAAATGTGTAAATTATTTTTAAAAGAAATGTAATCAAATGCCATTTTGTTATAGTTAATAAATTGTTATATTTATAATATTTGCATAAAAAAGTTAAGTTTAAATATGTTATTTTGCTTTTATCCTTAATTACATAATATGTGATATATACACTGCTTATAACAAAATGTTATAATGGTTGAATTATGCTCATTCTAAAATTACATATAATGTGTTCTTTAACTTTATCACAGGAAGTAAAATTTCTTACTGTTTCTTTAGTAATTATTCACTTTCTTAACTTCACTTTCTTCTTGTGTCCTTCATATTTAGTAGAGCATAGTAAAGTGAAACTTCAGGTGTTCTATTGGTGTTACATAAAAATGCATAGAATTTAAAAAGTAAAAGTTTTTAAATGCAGAGAGTAGTTTATAATATGGTATTATCTCTTATAATATTGTAAAATTAAAAAAAAATTCTTTGTATAATTTTTTTATAAAATTAAACTTCCTTGTGAAAGTTTTTCATAATGTAAATTTAAAGAATGAATTCAGCTTCTAAAGGTATAAATTATATTCTTGCATAATTATTAATATAATTTTATTTAATATGCTATTAATTTATTTAATAATTATCAGGATTCTAATGATAATTAAAATTGGTTTGTAGAAAAATGCCACTTTAATCAATATTTTGAACATGTGAGATATATTGTATTCTATAATTGAAGTATTCTGAACAATTTTCTAAACAAATGTGTAATTTTCTGAAACTTTTTTGTGTTAGCTTTTTTTCAAAATTTTTTTCTACTTTTAAAAATTGATCTGAGATAGCACAGTTTAAATAATTTAAATTTTATAAGATCAGCAGACAATAAATAAAATGATTAAAATTGCCAGAACAATGTGTTTGTTTATATTTTAATTTGATTTTTAAAATTACTATGAATCTGGAAATCAATTTTTTTTAAAAAATTAGTTTTTATGAGAAAAGGAATAAATATTTCGTATATTATTAATTTTTAGTTCAAAATTGCTGTAATTTAATTATTAAAATTGTGTAGAAAACACTATAGTATAAACACTTTCTGTATAGAACATTGAAATTAAAATTGCAATGATAATAAAATTTAATTAGATTTAAAAAACAATTTCTTACAAATCAAATTAATGTAATATATATTTTTAATTCACCTTTTATCATTTAATTTATTTAAAAATTCATAAACATTTTATGAAAGATACTTATAAAATTATAACTTCAAAATAGTAATTTTATTTGTGTGTTTGTAAAATCTTTCTAAATTTTTTTATTTTTCTTTTACTAGGCATTCTTGTAAACTTGGGTCTTTTTATTACTTTTTGCCATGCCAATGCAGTCATTAAACGGGAAGTTGCAAAACAGGTAAAATAAATTCAAAACTCAGCATTTTTAAATGTTTTCTATTATATTCTAAAAATTAATTTTGTTTTTTTCCCTCCCTTTTTTTAGGGAAAAAGACGCTTGAGGAATTTATTTTTAATTTTCATCAATCTTATTACTTCTATATTTGTGATTTACACTCTACTTGCAGACCATACTTTAGCTTATGCGTAAGTAGTAAATAAGATTTAAAATATTTTTAGTTGTATAAAAATATTGTAAGACTTTATGTAAGTGCTTGAAAAATTTTCATGTTTATAGCATGTTTAAAACTAAAAGCCTTAATTATTTTTAAATAGTTCTGTTTTGAAACATTTTATAGTTAAATCTAAAATATTTTTCCATTTTATTAAGCAAATTTGAAAAGGTATGTGCATTTTGTATATCTTGCTTATAAGTTTGGAAATGAATAAGGTTGTGTAATTACAATTTATCTCTTTTTTCTTTAACAATGACATTAAAGGAAGCCATTTTAACATAATTATTTTTGCATGTGAAATGTTATCTTTAATGTTTATCATAGTTGTTATTAATTTGTTGAGTTATTTTTTAGATTATTTACATGCATGATGTTATTAAAATAAGAAAAAATATTTTTCCATTATCTACTAAATATTTTCTTGAGATTCACACTGTGTATTTTTTTTTTCTCTCTCTCTTTTCATTGTAATATGGAAAACTTTCAAAGCTTGATTATTACATTTTTTTTTCAATGCCTTAAATAGAAAAACTAAATGTATTTATCAAAACATTAAAATTTTTCTAGGATAGAAAACAATTCCTCTGTAAAACACTGGCTTCATTTTAAAATTTCAATTGCTTTTATTAAATTTTATTATAAATTTGTAGGTTTTGTATTTATGTCAAAAATTTGTTACAATATTTCTAAGTGTTTTTCTCTTATATAATTAATACTTGTGTTGTTACATTAAGAAAGAAAGAAACATTGATGTTAAAAAAATTTTTCTTTAATTTTTTAATAATAATAATGTAGTTATACATTAAAAAAATTAAATGAAATAAATAAATAAATATAACAAATAAAAAATAATAAATTAAATGCAATAAACAAATATTGCTAGAGTAGCAAATATGGGTAGTAAATTTAGTAATGATCCAGCAGAAAATTTTATACATTACAAGAAAACATGACATAAAATTGTGTCTTGATTGCTATTTTATTAAAATTGATCAATTCTTATGCAAGGCAGATATATCAACAATATGACAACCAATATGAATTGTGACAGGTGTTTCAATATATTTACTGATAATTTTATTTATCATTCAGAAACATAGCAGGTGTTTGGAAAATTTATTTATATCTTTTAGAATTTATCAATAGTCAAAGTGATAAATATTATCTAAATCATTCTAATATTAATTAAAATCTTAATTAAAAAAAATTAAATTTTTGATATTACTGATATTTTAAATTTTTTTATATTCATCTCATAAATATTTAATAATTGGTAAATTTTTTTTTTTTTTTTTTTTTTTTTTTTTTTTTTTTTTTTTTAAATTTTAAAATTATGATTGTGTAGTTATCATGTAATTTTGCAGTTATAGTTTTAAAAAAAATGTATTGATTTTTTTTTATTTTTTATTAAAAGAAATATTTTTTTAAGACTTTTTGAAATTCTGTTTTCATTTGTGAATAGTATAGAAAACGTGTGTATGTAAACCTGTATCATGTGAATGTATTCTTTCAAGAGATGTTAATTAGAAGTAAGCTTTTAAAAAAAAAATTATCTTTTAGGTTAGTATTTATACCACCTTATTCAGCGCCAATAGATTTCTGGGATGTGTTATGGATTGTGTCTGTTACTGATTTTGTGCTGCGTTTGATTACCGTTCTAGCTAAAATTTTTGTTGTGTCATTACCAGCCAAAGTGATTGCTTATCAAAAAAAAGTAAGTAAATATTGTATTTCAAATATAATATAGGAATTTAATGATAAAGAATTTTTTTTTTTTTTTTAATTATCTATAATGTCTACCTTTTATTGTTTTAGGGAAAATATTATTTATTTATCGAGCGCTCCTCTCAATTATATCGCACTGTTACGCCTATGCAACATTGGCTGTATTTTTTCTCAGAATCTTATTCCGGTCCTAGCAAAGTTTTTGGTGTTATACTTTCAGCTGCATATTTAATATTTAAAGTAAGTTACTTCTTATAATTTTAGATAACATAAAATTTGATACCTGACTGATTGTATAAATTTTATTACCTTGCTATAAGTCATTTCGTTATGTTTAATCTAACAGAAGTTCAGTTTCTTGTTCTAATTTTGTTGTTAATATAAGATTTTTTTTTTTTTTTTTCCATTCAAGTTTTTATATTTTTTTAATTTATTTATATTTTTGTTTTGTTTTTTTAAAGCTGTATATGTGTTTAATTCCCTTTTAAATATGATGCCTTAAGTTAAATTGCCTTGTTAAAATTAGATTAATTTATCATATATCAATATATCTGGCTAATTAAAATATTAAGAAACAACTAAAAATACTTCCTGGAAGTGTTTTATTAAAGTTATTATTAGTAGTAATTCATAAGATCTAGCTTTTAAAAAATAAGAGATTTAATAGTCAGCCATATTTATCTTATAGTACAGAAAACATAATTTATACATAAAATGTGTATGCTATTTCAGAAAGCTATTATTATGCATTTAATAATAACTTGTATTCTTGGACTTAATAAGCATTCAATCTTATATTTGTGTAAAATCTTTTGTTGTTTTATAGAAAAGTTTTATTTAAATTTTCTATAAATCAAATTAATTAAACTAATCTTAATTGTAAATTAAAGATTTTTGCTGTACAAAATTTAATAAGCAATGAATATACATTTATTAAAAAAACAACATGAAATGTATAAAATTATTCGTTACTTTGTTATTGTTATTTTTAATTAGAAAATTTTGCTTTAAAATTTTTATTTAATAACTTTTTTAATTTAATAATTATTTCATGGAATTTCATTAAATCTGGCACAGTTAAAGTTTTTTGTTAAAAACATGTCTTGATTAAAAATGTAAAATTGATGCACTTAAAACCGAATAGTGAAAAAATATGCCAATCATTTTCTAACTGTGACAAAGAAATGATTGTGTCACTTTATAGTATTAAAGTAAGAATTATTTTATACTATAATATTATTTACTACTATTTTATACTATACTATACTACTATTCTTTTATGCTATATACTATTTAAATACTACTTGAAAACAGACACAAAAATATCTGATATGAAACTTGCACCATATATATATGACTATTATAGAAATATGATTTCATTGTTTGATTGCATTTTATCTGTATCTAACACTTCTGAATTAATACACTAAGCCACATTTTAATATCTGCAACCTTACACAAATTGACTCTTTGTTGTCAATAAGGGTCGCAATATAAATTCAAAGTTATTAGAGGCCTATGAAAAAAGTTCTGAGTATTAAAAGTTTTCAAGAAATATAAGTAGATATACTTAAATTATAAATTCAAAACAATCACAAATACGAACATCCAAATCAATGTGATATCTGATATTGCAAAAAATCTTCTGCAAATTGATAGTATAATTAGAATCACATGTTCTTAAATAGTTATTTAAATTAGAATCTGAGTTTTAATAAATATTTTAGTTTTAGAGATATTATATTTAAAAATAAACATTCTCAATTATGGGTCATGTATAATCGAGAATGTAAATATAACAAACTATTGTGCATATTTACTTAAAATAAAATATTTAACTTTATAACTAAATTCCAAAACTTGTTTAATATTATCATTATGATGTTCTTTTAAAACAATATCATTTTGCAGATTTATTATTTCTAATTCCATTTCATCCATATTACTAAGCTCCACATTTAAATTAGCTAAAATTTATAAATATTTTAATAATTAACATTTGCACCAATTTCAGTTTTTATGTATTGCTTATTAGTTGCTAATATACAAGCAAGGATTTTTCTACCTTATATGTTAATGAAATATATATAGAATAGCCATAGATAAGATTATTAATTCTTTCAGACATAAGAACAATATAGATATATTATCTATATTGTTCTTATCTCTGACGTTCAAGGACTTTTTCATCATTCCTAATGTTATGTTTATATCTTTATATATATTATATATATATATATATATATATATTTAAAATTTTTCATTGTTTGGTGATTGTGTTTTGTTCATATGATTAAAGTATATTTGAATTATATTTGCAATATTGTTATTTTGCTGTTATTCCAAAAATATGAATGTAAATAAAAAAAAAATATATATATATATATATATATATACCCCCAAAAGATGCCCTTAACACACAAATATATCATTACAATTTTTCATTCATATTTTTGGAATAACAGCAAAATAACAATATTGCAAATATAATTCTAAAAATATACTATATATATATATTAAGTATTCTCATTTTTAAATTGTCATTTTTTTTATAAATATTTTGAATTTAATGTAAAATTAATATATTTTTTAATTAATTAGATTGGCCAAAATGTTAATTGTGTATTAAATTAATTATATAGTGATGTTTTTCTTTATCCAGGTTAAAAGTATTTTTAAGAAAGCCAAATTATGGAAAAAGACCCTGATTAAAGTCATTCAAAGCAAGGTAAGATCAGCATTCTTTTACTAATTTCTATAATTTATTTTTAAAAAGCATTTTTAATATGTTTGTATAATAAGAAAAAGTATGGTACATAAATAATTTGAAATGAATTCTTGCAGTTTTGTATAGCAGATTTTGCATGCGGAAAAATGGAATAAAAGGAATGGAGAAATGGAATAAATAAATGCACTTGTATTAATTAAGCATAGCTTGTAAAAAAGAACAGCAGTATAAATTTTGATAAATTCATAAGTGCTATTACATATATTAAAAGATTTATGTGATGAAAGTAAAACATGGTGGATTTGCAAAACATTTCATCTGGAAAATAAAATTGGAATGAGCAAATTATTAAGTTGTATTTAAAAAAATGAACAGTTATTATGAATGCAAAAAAGTTTCTTTATTATTTTATGTACTTAAGAAGCTTTAATCTATGTAGAAATTCAGCATATATAAGATATTCTAGATTTCAAAAAGTTTATATGAATATTTGTGATGTAATATTTTATTGTTTGTGATACATCAATGATGCTTCAATAATTAAATGCCTCCTTGTGTACGATTATTAATCACCATTATATTGGATGTAACTTGTTTCATTTTCCTATAATTAAAATAAATTTCACTCTTATTTTATATACAATTATTATACCAGTAATAAAATGCAAATTACCTTGGAAAATTCGCATTTGATAATATTAAAAAAACACTATTTTAAAATTAAAATACCATGTTTTTAATGCAAATAATGAAAATTAAATAAAATTTAGTATACAAACAGCTGAAAAATGAATTTATTTCCTAAATGTTGAACACTTTTTTCACACACAATTTCATAAAAAATTTCATCTATTTTGGTCAGTTACTGAATCTGTTAGTATAATACTTATATTACAGAAAAAAAATTGTCAGGAAATTTTTAGTTGATTCTCCATCCCTGCTTCTAATCACTATGTCACTGGATTGCTGAATGTTGTGTTTCTTTTGCTATGTACAGATAAATAAAATTTATAACTCCATTTTGTTTGCCTAAAACTATTAATTGTTACTTTGGCCAGTTTATATCTTAATTGTGATATAAGTAATAAAAATTTTAATCTAATTGGTAACATACAGTTCATGACCTCTCCTTGTTTGTGTGCAATTGTAAGACTGTGATAGCAATTTTTAAAGGATGACAATATTTTTCCATATTAATTGTTCCTGAAAAAATATTCATAATTGTAGAAATTTGAATAAAACATATTGCATTATATAATTACAGAAAAATTTGTTAGGGTTAAGATTTCAAACATAGTGAATGTTACTCTTATTCTGCTATGTGGACAGTATATTATTCAACATATTTAGTATTTTCCTTAAAAGCTTCAGAAATATTTTTAGCACTAAATGGATAAATTATTAACTTAGTATATTTTTTTGTAATATCTCTTATTGTTAGACATATGGTGTCACTCCCTCTACTAATCAAATCAAAGAAGCAGGGGATGCATGCCCTATTTGTCAAGATGATTACAAATCCCCATCTATGCTACAATGTAAAGTAAGTTGTATCTATTTTGATATGATGTTAAGTTGTAAATGAATTTGTGGTTGAAATATATATTAATTTCCTATTTTAAGTAGAATGAATCTTGATTATCATTGGTTGTGTAACAATCATATTTAACTAACATTATTCAGAGCCGTCCAAAGTTTTTAGTTCGATCTAATGATCAGAACATAAAAATTAGTTTGAAGGACTTATGAAGATAGGAGTAGGATTCCATGAAACAAAAATTGCTGACAAAGAAAATATGACTATTTAATATATTTAGACTCGTAATAAATATATAATTCAATTTGCAGTGGCACAACTGAACTAAAACCTGTTTCAAAGATCTTATTTATGTACTATCATTCTTGTGCACCAGGAAGGCACCTCTTCTAAAAATTCGTTCATCCAAATGTAATGCTCCTAAGAATATTCATCACAATCATTTTAAAATGTATTCAAGTGTGGGATCCATAAAAATATTAATTGTAAGAAAATAAAACTTAAAAAGTAAATATATTCTCACAATCAGTAGTTTCATGTAGGATTTTTTTTTTTTCCCCAGTATGACTGCAATTTCTAGTTCACAAGAATAATGGATATATTGAATAAGAACTTCAAAATTTAATCTTTTAACTAAATTTTGTAGTTGTAATTCAGTAATATAAATCTTTTAACATAGTAAAGTGCCATATTTCCTTCTATGAGTTTTGGAATTTTTTTTTACCAGAATTCTGCTTCCCATGTTTTCATTAGTTCTCCTATTTATGCCGTTATAATTGTTAGATATGACTGAGTAATGTCATTTTAATTATGGTCACCTAATATGTACCATAATTAGCTGCCTATAATGTGTAGCCGTAATTTTCAGCTGAAAGAAAATGATAAGCATAATCTTTAAACAATTGTCAGCTGTGCATTTTTTTTAATTAACTTTTCTTATGCCAATAAAGTTTTGTTTCTGCATCTAGAGCAGATATATTAAACTAGTAATTTATTTTTCAAACTTTTAGATGCCATATTAATATTTAAAACCTAATGTATTATACATGAAATATAATGAAAACTGTATAGAAGAACAATGTATGAACACTCCTAAAAATAAAAATGACTTCTAACGAAAACTGAATAAATAAGATAAAATAAACTAGAATGGTAAAGCAATTTTTTAAAAAAAATAATTAATTCCAATAATTTATAATCTTTATTAGAGGAGTTTAAAATCTTAACTGGTATCGCAGTCAAACTATTGGTGCAAAAATTTTATCTGTTTTCTTTGGGAGAAAAGTATCTATAGGCACATTTTTAGAACGTCCGCTGATTGTATGCATCAGTCTACAATCCCCACCAAGAATCTTTATAATTTCATAAAATATTATAATTTATTGTCTTTAACCACAGATTATGCTTTGATTAGATTGGCTGTATTAATGTTTTGTTCTGTGTTTAAATGAAATATGAGCCATTAACCTTCATACTTACATACTGTGTTTTGGAATGTTTATGTTACATGTGTTGATCAAATTTTTACCATGAAAATATTTATATATATTAGAGACAACTCTCAGGAATGCATTTTAGAATATAATAAAAAAAAAATTGCAAATTTAATTTTCGGAAATCTTTTTTACATAAATTATAAAAGAAAAAAAGGTATGCATGAGATGGTCTTCATTGGTAGTGCATAAAGAAAAAATGTAGTGTAGCTGTCCCTCCTTACAAGCCCTCTGTTGTAAAACTATGCCTATTATTCAGAAAATAGTTTATTAATATATTAACAATTATTTTATTTTAATGGAAAGAAAAGCGTTGTTTACACATTCTTTTTACAGCATATTTTTTGTGAAGAATGTGTAGCTCTGTGGTTTGACCGTGAGCGCACTTGTCCCATCTGCAGAGCTCAGATTGCTGACGACCCTACCTGGAGGGATGGATCCACAACCCTCTTGCACCAAATTTTTTAAGTACACACATTTTTCTGTTAGTTATAATTTTGTGTGTATATATATATTTGTTATTGTTTTGGAGTCTAATAAATGTATTTTTGATCTTGTTTTATATTATGTAATATTTAAAATTTGTTTTTAATTGAAACTTAATAAATTTGTTTTAGCACTTTTATGAACTCAAATTGTCTTTCTAACCATATTCAAGTGCCTTAGATTTAAATATAAAATAAAAAGCATTCAAGTTATTTTATATTATCATAAAACAGAATTAACTATGTTTGAACAATTATACAAGAGTAATTTTAAGTCTGTAAGAATGCAACAACATGGGTGGCCATTCAATTTAGAAACTGGGAAAGTCAGGGAATTTTTTAAGAAAAAAAAACTGACACATTTTAGTCGTAACTTAAAAGTCCCTTTTTTCAGTAATTTTTATCATGGAAATGCCTTTGTTGAAGGGGGGATTTTCTATAAATTTAATTTGAAGAAAGCCTTGTTGGGCTGACACAAATATTTGATGGAGTACAATTAGCTGGATGCATTTTAAATACCATAATAACAAAAGCATTACTGTTTCTACGGTCATCTTGTACACACGAGAGCTAAACAGACGAGAACATGCAGTTTAAAGTGGATAACCTGGAGCCTGTGGTACCAAAGGCCAGAGCGCTAACAAATTGGCCAGCAAAAAAAAAAAAAAACTGTTTCTTGCTGAACATCACAAAGCAAATAGAAACAGTGATGAAGAATTAAATAGGGTAGACTCTTATGAACTTTTTGGCTTAGAAATTTAGTAGCCGATTACCATGCTTTGTAAGTATAGAATTAAATTTCTTTCTAAACTTTTTTTTTTTTAACCTTTTAGGTCAGTTTTGTTCTTCCATAACATATATTGGGTCATCAGGTGTAACATATTTAAAGCATTACTTAATTTGTTTTTAATCTTGTATTACTTTTAATATTGAAAAAATGTTAGTGAAATACTTTACAGATAATAGGGTTGCTGGAGATTATAAATGACGGTAAAGTGTGCTTAAATATTTTTTAATGGGAAGGTTATACAAGTTTTAGATGCTAAAACTATGAATTACACTATATTTAGGAAATAAGAGGCATTCTCCAGATATTGAAAATGGGGATTGTTATTCACGATACCTTTTTATTTCCCCTGAACAAATTTTGGGATTTATAAATCCATTCTGAGAAACCCTTGAAGTGTTATTCAACAATCATATACATACTCAATCTTAAGTAAATGAAATAATTATTGCTTTTTTAATAAAGTACTGTGCAAATAATTAGTCATTTATTTGCTGTGTGTCACCGAAATTAATTTCAATATCATGCTGCATCTGGGCAATTTAGATCTACCATTAAAATATTTTTATGAGATTTAAGTATCAGAAGTTGAGAAATATTTATCCATTTTTTTTGCAATAATTTAAACTGCTATTTTTCTTTAAATTCTCTTTCTATGCCTTCCTTGGAACGTATTGTGGTAGAATCCTCAAACCGTTTCATGGCTTTTTTAATGGCCATGGTTAAATAATGTCGTTTTATATATGTAAAAATGTAGTTACATCTTGTTTTTATCCAACCAAAAAAAAAGCTATATTAATTACTAGATCAGTACAAGATAGAATAATTAAAAAGCATTATTGTAAAGGATACTACTTGAAGTTGAAAGAGCCTAACACGCTTGACACCAAGAGTTACAATTATTTTTAAACAATATATTTTTATCTGCGCCAAGCTGTTAATATAAGAACTCATTTTCCACTATACATTCTTGCTTCATCAAATTTCAATGATGGGTTTAGGGCTATTGAATTTGTGCTTAAAACATATTGCAACAGATCTTGCAAATCAATTATTTTGTTCATCTGGCAATTTCGCTTTTTATGAAGTTCTTTTTATCCGTTTTTGTCTTAACCATGGCTTACTAGATAGAAGTTTTAATTATGGGAAATATTAGAGATCCTTTCCTCTCTAGAATCGGCATTTGAAGCTGTTATTAGATTGTAGTTCTCACCATCTACCTATTGACAGATTTCTGTAACTTGCTAACTAAGCCTGGTGTGGTAGATTGAACATTCCTGTGAAATATTTCATATTCATTATAGTAAAAGTTTTGTCTTGCTATTTATGTCAAAAAAAAAAAATTTTCTGTTTAACATGAAAAATCTGTGCGATGATTTAAAGTTCCAATGATATCAAAGAAAATTCTTGTTTTATGATTTTCCCTAGAATGGTAATTTCTAAAAATAATCATTCAAGATTTTAAACATAAGTGTTATTAATCATTGCTGTAGTATAATATTCATAGGGTTTTTAAAATAGTTTATATGGTGTCCCTATTTTATGCAAATGATCTGAAATGTTTCTAAATTTCATTTTTAAAAGTCAGGAAATTTTACTACATCTGGAGAGTGACTATCCTGAATAAAAATGTTAGGTGAATTCATAAATATTTAGATTTCACTTTAGACACAAACATATGTTTAATACATTCTTATAATCAAGGCAAGTATTTGTGCTAACCTGTAAATCCTTTTCTCCAAGCAGATATTTTTAGATGTTAGTGTTAAAAGAAAATTATAAAGATTGAAATGTAACAAGCTCCATTACTTTTATTTGTTCTTCAAAATTACTTTCTGCCCAACAAGTTTTTATAATATTTAACAGGCTTTTTGGTATTATTAAAGTATAACATCCATAGAAAAATATATACTAAAAAAACTGACGACCAAAAATGATTAAGTTAGAATCAGAAAAATATGTTACTAAGTTTTAAATTACAAAAAAAGTAATATTGCCAGCAAAACTAAAAAATTTCAATTATATTTACAGGAGCATCAATGATACTAAAATGAATTTCATTTAATTGGAACCCTTCAGCAATAAGTTAACAAGAATATCGATTTTATCCTTGATGTTTCATTATTTCACAGAATTTATGTAAATATATTTTTAATGTATAATTAATTTATTTCACTTGATATCTTATTCTAAATAGTCAAACAATCAGATTCAATGTTTATAATATAGACAGATTTAAATTAACTGCCAAAATTTAATTTATTATTGTACAAAGCTGTATGCAAAATGTTCAAGTGTTAACAAAATGAGCACATTGTGAAATAAAGAAGTTCCAAATTTAGCAAACTGTTTTAATTATTTTAACAAAATGTTTGCTGCACACAGTCCATCTTAATCTTTTAGATTATCACTGTATTTACAATGTGAAAAAAACTCTGCACAGATATAAACATTTGCACAGGTATGTAAAATGTTTATCATCTCGATTCATTATTAACATCTTAAAACAGGAAAAGTAACAATCTACCAGAAGATTAATCACTCAATCTTCTGATCTAAGATTATCTCTTGGAAAAGGCAATAAATAAGCAATTCCAACCTTTCATTGTTCATACGGTACAACACATATTACACACACAAAATATATTTTAATATCTATGAAATACATATATAGACTATAGAATTAATAAATTTAACGAAGAGAATGTTATTAAAAACAGAGTTTTAAAAATAGTCTTATATTTTATACTAAGAAATTCACATATTTTACTAAGTACAAGTATTTGACTGCACTCAAATATCTTGCGCAAACTTCCTATTCTAAATTTATAAAACGTCTTTTTTTTTTTTTTTTACATATATCACTATATCACATGAAAACTAACAATTTAAATCACAGCTCTTAAAGCTATTACAATAAATTATAAAGACATACACACTTTCAATTTAATTGACATCAACAATTTCAAGAACCATTTGAACAATGAAAGTTCAGAAAAATATCACACAGACAATGTCTTGCATTAGGTTAACTGTCCAGATAAGTAATTTTGCAAATTTAACACACGCACGAAATTAGAAATTAAAATTTATTTTTCCGAGAATGTATTTCAAAATAAATTTTGGTTTCACTTTAATAATTTCCCAACTAACTAATCTATGTATTAAAAAGTAAGGCTTTTTATTTACATTTTTGACTCCCTTGAAATCTTAAAGATAAGCCCACACAATTACATTAAAAAAGTTCTAGAACAACTTTTACTCCCATTCCGTAGTTCCAGGAGGTTTAGGTGTCAAATCATAGAGAACTCTGGATATTCCTGGAACTTCCAACATTTCTTCTACCATTTTTCGAATAACCTAGAAGGAAAAATTTTTTTTGATAAATGCTGATCTACTAATATGTAGTTTATATTGCCAATACTACACTCAATTTTCTTTCTGTATGGTATATTGATTTTTTTTTTTTTAATGGATAAGTACATTTGCTTATGGTTCAATAGCAAAGTTCACTACATTAAGGTATTATGCTGATTACAGCTATAGGTACTTTTTCGTGGAGCTCAGAATTTTCTAGATTTCTAGTGAGATCCAAGTGAATTAAACTTAACAATATATAAGTTTTCTGCTTTGTACTGTGCATGAATAACATTATGCAACAAAATCATTTTTTGCAATAAATTGAATTAAACAATTTAAGCTATTTATAATTATAAAATATTTAAAATTGAAATGCAACTGCCCATGTATGGCAATCCAATATGTTATAATTTGTTTAAAATATTTTTTATGATCTCTATTCTGATTAAAAACCCACAGTTTTTTAAACTTACTTCTAAAGGCAGGTGCTTGTTGGGTGTGGCTGGTATTCCAGTCATAAAATCATGTGTTATAAATGTCCTGATTACAGCAGACCTCTGACACGATGGATTCCTTGACACAACATCTCGATCAAAATGTATTGGTATGAGGACTATAGGCATTTGAGATATGCTACCCATGTAACCACTGCTTTGCAGAATTGTATGAGCCACATGGTCTACCTGGCGCAGTGTGCTTAATACAATAGGAGTTAAATAGGTAGGAGTAATATCATGAACTGGATATGTAACAGCAGGACCAAAAATGTAACACACCCTGAAATTAAAATTTATATTTATTTATGTCTTAATAATAAATTTTACAAATAACTATCTTTAAATCCAGAACTAGATCAATTTAAAATCAATAGATATTTTATTATGGAACTAATTTTTAATTTCAAATCATTTAAAAGATACATATATGCTATTACTTTTAAATTGCTAACATATAGAGTGAAAATTGTGTGAATTTTATACAAGAAATAAAACAGCATCACTAACATTTTTTCATTTACTTCATAATAATAAAAAAAAAACATCTTTGTTTAATGCTTGTGTGAACCATTAAAAGATAAAGAAAAATATGTGCAGGTTGCCATTTAATCTTATATACAGCACATTAATTTTCCCATTTAACATCTATTTATATAAAGAATAGGGAAGCACAGGTTAGTTCCTTTCAGCTATCAAAAGGTTAGAACAAAATACATGTAATGCATAAATAAAAAGTTCTTGACAAACAGTGAATTAAAATAACAAATATCAATTAAATAATAATTAAAAAATGATCATTAACAAATTAGGTTTTTAAAACAGCCAGAAACTGAAAATTACTTCATTAAAATAAGATTACTAAGAATCCAAAAATACACAGGCTTATTTTGATAAAATGATACATATTTAATAAAAAAAAATTTAAATATAGGCCTTAAAGCATAATAATTTTTTTTAATATATTGGATTTCATAATACAAAGTATAAACAGCAAGAGTGAAAGAAAATCAAATAATGAAAACGTTTATATCATTATTTGACACACAGTTCAGCCACCCTACAAAACAATTGTCTATTCTAGAGTTACAATCTGTATCAGTTTTACTGCATAAAAAAGATAATAGCCTGATTATAGCAAAAGGGGGAAAATCTATATAAATAACTCTTGCATCCAAAACAGATAAATATCAGAGTTGCAAACATATTTAAATAGCATTGCAGCTATGACTTTTGCAGAGTAGATGATTATTTTGGAGTAAGTTGAAAATTATATGAATCACTGAAAATATCTAATGTACTAATATATAAATATTAAACTTTAATAGTTATATTTTAGAGTTGAAACTTTAACAATGGCAAAATTATTACGAAACGTTAAATAAAAGTAATAAACATACTATATGTTAGTTGCTTGCCTATTTTTCCTCAAAATATATCTGTTCTCTTTACTAACTAAAACACTCTTTTGTTGATAGTTACTCTTTATTTTGGAATTTAAATAATAGACACATGATAATAACATCGACTAAATCAAAAATCTTACAAGAATCTAGCTTCTTAATTTTAAGTACTTCATTATTAATAGCAAGTTCCACTTGAGCTATCAAAATCGTAAAATAATATACAGTAACCTCTCTTTAATCCAGCACATTTGGGACCACAGCCATGCTGGATTAGAGATTTACTGAATGTCAATATAGTTTTAATGGGGGATATCAAAGAAATAATCTAAATACAAAACGAAATTATTAAAACATGTACATATTTATTAAAAATCCAAGCAGCTTATTGTCGTTTTCTTGCAGTCAAGATCAATAAATGTCCAAATTCAGACGGAGGGGGAAAAAAAATACAAAAGTGAAGGCTCGACAAGCATCCGATTACAGAAAGGTTACTGCACTAAATATTCACATTGCTGGATTTAGCACAAAACTGAAGAATAATTAACTTTAAATTTAACTATTTTAAATCCATAGATAATAGTTGCCAACATTAAATTTCCAGCTTATATGTAAAAGAATATGCCTTTATATAAAAATAAATTTAAAATACATAAGATGCATTTTCTCTCTTACCTATTTACATTATGACAAACACGAGGAATAATTTTAGCAACTGTCATTAAATCTTCCCACTCAGTAATACTTTCATCTGTTGATAATCCTACAACATAACTGTAGGTACGTTGATCACCCTAAAATACATCAAATTTAAAGAGTTATCTTTTATAAAAATTTAGAAAAAATTCATATTCTTTTTAAGTATGTGGTTATCATCTTTATATCATGTGAAAAGAGTTACAAAAACAAAAAATAATACAAAGTGAATATTAAGCAAGAAACTTGCCAATTATCATTTAATATTAAGAACATAATAAATACTGATATTAATTAATTTATTAAAAAAATATTATGTAAATATATTTATTTAAATTTTAATCAGATTAAATTTAATAAAATTAAAAAAGCTTGTGTGACTGTACAGTTAAGCTTGTACTAGGTAATAACTTATTTATTTCAAACTATTATGCAGCATTATCATTAGGTATGTGTTTCCCTTACAATATAAATCTATATATCTTATGCAACATTATCATTAGGTAGGTGTTTCCCTTACAATATAAATTTATAAATAAGAGCCTGCAAACTAATGATAAGTAGTTTTTAAATCTTGCATGAAACTTAAAACTCATACATCTATAGATAATTTCATCTCAAATATATATTTGTTACATGTAGTATAAAATTATAAAAACTATCTTGTTATGGCAATTAAGATGTAGTTAGATATTTTTTTTTATTATACTGATTCCTAAAAATGTCAGTGTCTGATAAGAGAAAACAAAAACTCACTTGAACTCCAACACTTTTTATAGGAAGAAGAGTTGATTTAAGCTTGTATTTACTGGACACAGCAGTTAAGAAAGCCTGTTCTTCTTCTGTAGTACAGTCTTTCACTTTATTGACAAGCGCATGTTTCTAAAAAAATTAAAAATAAAACATATTCAAAAGAATTAGAAAAATGCTTATACAAAAATAATTTTAATGTTCATAATATAAAAATAATTTTATAATATGAACATTCTAAAAAACATTGCATAAGCTGCCAGCGGGAAAAAAAAATCTCGTATAAAAATTAAAGCTATTTATGACAGGATTGAGTACAAAAAAGCATTTGCTTCACTGGTAATATTTTGAATGCTTCATAAATTTTTAATTTCATTAAAAAAAATATATATATATAAAGCAACAATTTTAAATCAAGTTTATTAGTAAACCTTTAAGTTTTGTTTTAAAATCTGTTTAGTTTGATTTGATTTATGTATAAATATCTATTGGTGAATTTATAGACAAGTAAATATCTTAACTTTATTATTTTCATTTGCGTGACAAACTTACCTTAACTACAGAAGTTGCATATTCAATAATAACTTTAATAAGCACACTAGTTTCTGAAAAACTCTTATCCATAAATGGTTCATCTGAACAAATAACTCTAACAGCAAGACCAGGTCCTGGAAGAAAAAATATTAAACTTTATAAAAAAAAATTTTTAGCATTTTTAAAATTAACAACATAAAGTAAGTGGTTTAATAAGCAAATAATGAGCAATCAGAAAATATTAATTTTACAAATTAAAATTTAATATCAGGATAAACTTAATTTAATTTTGGTAAACAAGTAGTACATTTTAATTATATATGCTATGATTTATGACACATACATAAAAAAAAAAACACGGAAAGCACTGCATCAATATAATAAATATCTATTTTTTAGCTTAACTAACTCTACATAAAAAGACGTTTTAAATTAAATACAATACAATGAAATAAAATATTACAAAAAAAAGTCATAACCATATGAATACTAAAATAAAACTTGATGAAAAGTAAAATTTACATTAATTTATTACATTTTATGTAAAACAGTTAAAAAGATATTTAAATATTTCTTTAATATTATTTATTTGGGAATAGATTAGGAGCTATTGGAATACATTGAACACTATAAGAAAATGAAAAATATTTTATATTTTATACCTAAAACAATCATAATAGATGAAAAAAAAAAATTACCTGGGAAGGGATGCCGTTGAACAACTTCCTCAGGCAGTCCCAAGTCTTTTCCCATTATTCTCACTTCATCTTTATGGAAATCTTTCAGAGGTTCTATGACACGACCTTCAGCCCTAAGAATACGAACTAGATCGGTATCATTATGATGGGTTTTTATAGCATCAGCATTACAACTTGCTAATGATGAGGCACTCTCAATAAGGTCTGGCCTAAGTGTTCCTAAAAATAAGAATACCATTGTATGTAAACATTAAAAATGATTAATAATAAACCATGCAAACCTACAAGTACTTTGATAAGAATAGCATAAGTAATTTGAAATGTGACAAAATATTTTTTTTTTAAATTTTAAGAATATCCCAAAGTGAGTTTTATTAAATAATACATTTATAGTTCATACCTTGACCAAGTAAAGTTTCTTCTGGTCTTAAATTGAGGTCTGTAATGATTTCATTTGCAACCTATAAAAAATAATTTTATTAGTTACATCTACATTGATTAGTCATAAATATTAATATATTGCTTGTACACCAGAAATGTCGTTTTAATCTATAACTTTGCTTTAAAATATAAGATGCCAGAGAATCTCTACAAAAAACTTAAATAATCTTAAATAATTATGAGATTTTATTACCAACATTTTAAAATATATTTATTCATTTCATGAAAATTTAGACAATGTCAGTGTGAAATACTGACTTACACATCATAATGTGTTATAAATCTTCCAATTCCTGATGTCATATACTGCTAACTTGTCACATGATTAGCTAGAATACATATCTATACACCTTCATATATTGAAGGAATTCATTTTTCATTATATATATATATACTTGAATTTAACACTATCAAGACATTGAATAACTCTATATTAAATATATTTCATTAACAGTTTACATATTTGTACTCTACATACAAAATCATAGTCATATTACTGAGTTATTATCTATAAATTTAAATAAAATAAAAAGTTGTCGGAAATCAAATAGAAAAAAAAAGATGAATAAATAGCCCCAACGCTTTCCTAACACCTAAGCACATTATAGAGTGCCCAGCACTCACTCCCCATGTTTTGCAATTGGGTATGGTGCCAATTGAGGCCAACTTAAGAGAAGTCCTGTATAATGAAGCGGCGCCGTTGCTAGCGGCCGCTATCATGAAGACTTTTGACTTGATCTAAATTTAATAATAATATTTTAAATCCATGGACACGATAATAACAACAGATGAATAAAAATAGCAGATTAGCTACATGTTTAACTATTATAATATATTTGAACAATTCCATTAATGAGGATAAAAGAAATTCAGCACCTAAATAGAGAATCGGTTATAATATGTAAATTTATAAATAAAGGTATCAAAATCAATAGTAGAAAATTTGCATTTTTTTTTTTTTAAGAAATGTTGTGATTAATTTAGGATTCTTGACTATACAATTAATTCATTAACTTTTCCTTCACATCATAGTTTTAAAGATATTTGCAATTTGTTAATTTTTTTTTCCTTTATAAAAAGTATTTTTTTTCCCTTGATATTTGTTGTATATTATTTACATTAATTTTTAACACATTACTATAAATACAATAATAATGTGTTAAAAATTAATGTAAATAATATACAACAAATATCAAGGAAAAAAAAAATACTTGTTATAAAGGAAAAAAATTTTAACTTCCAAAAAGATACCTACCCTCATAAAAGTATCACCAATAATTTTTCTTTTTTCTTCTGGATCAGTTGTCATACATAAAAGAGGAGTGTCCCGCTTTCTCCCATTTGGATCTTTCCTATCGGCAGGCACGGTAGTTGAGCCATTATAAAAGTTTTGAGATGCATTTAAGACTAAAAGAGAAGAAAATAGAATTTATTAAACATTCTTTACTACATTATTCATTACTAGAATTAATGAATAAATTCCAGCATGAACAATTTCAACTAACACATGACAAATTGGATCAGCACAAAGATACCATTTTTAAATTTTTATTACATTAAAAACATTTTTCAAACCAGAAAAATGTTATTAACTCTCATAATAAGATACAATAAAGATAAAATTATGAATATAATTAAAAATTATGCTTTAATACTCATAAATAAAAATTTGTTTTAAAAAATAAATTATTCTACTGACAAGAACAAAGTAAAAAAATAAAATTGACATATTATTTAACTTTTAATTTTTCTATAGAATATCCATAAAGCAGCTGATATATATATAATTAATAAATTAATTTCAATTAATGTTTTTTAAAGATTATGAATAAGAAAATGATATGGCATTTACCTCTCAATTTTAAACCTAATTTCTTTAATGACATCTCAACCTGCACACTTTCCATCTTTCTCATAAATCCATTGTCAATATGTATAGCTATTACTTGATCTTCTTTTAATGCTCGATTCAATAGAGCAGCACAAACGGTAGAATCAACACCTCCACTGACTAACATCTTTAACCGATAAAGAGAAATAAAACATCAGAATACTTAAACAAAAAAAGTTTAATGTAATTAATTCAACATTATTTAATAAAATAGTTAACCATTCCAAACTAATTCAAAAATAAATTTAAGGGATCTAAAAATATATTGTGAATACAATGATACAGACTAAAGGTTGATTCTAATACCTCATCTAGAAATTTTGTAGTAGCATTTTCATATACATTTCATCGAATGAAGCTTTATGAAATATTTAAAATTTATTACAAAATGATAACTATAAATAATTGTACTTAAACAATATATTTTATTGATATTAAAATTTTTTTTTGATACTTTATTGTCTTAAGTGCTGTGAAACATCCTAACAGAAAGTAACCAAAATCTAAAGCAAGTTATTAAAGAAGCAGAAATGGTCACATTAAGGCATATATCATTAAAAAAAAAAATTATATTGAAATAATATTTTTGAAGAAATAAATATCAAACTTTTTTTTTCCTTCAAAAAAATATTTTTTTTTTAATTTTGGGAAAAATTAGTTAAATGGGTCTGAAAGTGAGATTTATATATACGATGTAAATCTAAGTATAAACTAATTTTTGCAATCTTTCATTTAAGAAATATTTAGAAAATTTAAATATCAAAACAGGAAACATATTTTAAGTTTGTAATACAACTGATGACAATGACTACATGCTATATATTTTTTTCAAATAACATAAGTTTTTTAAATATGATCGAGAATTAAGTAAAAATTTCTCAGTATCATAGTTTCTTTTTTCTCAAAGTAATAAATAAATGTATATTCAGATATCTTAGTTTAAAGCTTAGAAACGTCATTTGAAATTGTTTTTGTTAAAAAAACAGCACTTACAAGGACTTTATTCTTTCCAACACACTTCTTTATATATTCAATGCATTCCGTTTCTCGAGATTGCATGGTGAAACTTCCAGACAAGCCAGAAATATTATACAGAAAATTCTTCATAATAAGCTTTCCATTTGTTGTCAAATCAACCTCTGGATGGAACTGCACTCCATAAATCTTTAGTTTCTCATTTGATATAGCTGAAAAAAGAAATGAAAGTGAAAATATCAAAATCAATTATTTCTTTTTAAATCTTCAGATTTACTATAAATATATTTAATTAAAAAATAAAACCACAAAAGGTTAAAATAATAACATAAATAAGAAACAACAGATTATTTAACATTTACAGGACAAAGGGAATATTGGAAAGAACAACATGACCATTGCATATTCAAAGTAAAAAATTAACTATAAATACAAATATATTAAATAAAATAATTGCTACCAATAGTAAAATATAAAGAATTAAAAAAATATAAATTAAAAAACAAATTTAAGGAAAAAAATCTGCAAGTCAGACGATCGGTTTTGGTTCAGTTTAACCAGGATTTGCAGTTACTTACAGAAAATTCCTATATAGAAGCCACATCTTATTTGAAAATGAAAGTTTTGAAAAGCACATATAAAATTGTTTCATTGATATTTGCAGGGGTGGAAATAGTCCTAAAAATTTCCCAACACATAAGGCGGATTTATTATACCAACTCTTTTCTGTTATTTTATGTATTATAATCTTTACTAATGGATTTAGGAGAATTTGAGAAAGAACTAACTTTTATTGAACTTATGTATTTATAATAACGGTTTTTTCATAGCAAAGTATTTTTTTACAACTTTAAAGGTGTAGTATTTGCACTAACTTAAGACATTCTTGTATTTTAAATTTACTTACAAAAAATACATATATCCTATAAGAATAGTGGTACCAAAATATCATAGAAAAGGTTAAGACCAGCAAAATTAAATTTTACATTTTAATCACAATTTGCAACACATAAAAGGTTTTTTCTTCCCTTGATAATAAAATGGCTTCTATAAATTCTTCTTGTTGATCCAAAACAGGTTTCTTAGCATCGAGGTTTATAAAAAGCTATCTCAACACCTACTTGGTATACTGGTAAAGCAGTCCCTGTCTTTGCTACTGGTAGCATTATTGAAGAACATAATTGAATGCCTTCTTCACATTAATTTTAACACTAATTCTAGACTTTTGGAAAATAAAAATTTTTCTTAAAGGGTTGGTAGTCAGATTTTGAAATTGACGCTTGACTATCAAAAATGCCCTCCTCCTTACTCGAGATTTCGCACTTATGAACGGAACTCAAAAAAGAATGTTGGTCTACTGTGGTACATGAAATAGCATTCTCTACTTGGTGTCAATTTTGTGTTCTGCTTCAATGGATTTCTCATTTGTAAAGAAATGGCTATTTGCTAATTTGTTTCAAAAATTCAAGTCAAGACACAGAAACAAGACAGATACTTGGCATTAAGTTACAAATTTGGACATGGCTTAGAAAGTATGAATTAATTAAGTAAATAACTGGATAACTACATGTTTATTGCATAGGTAAATTTACAGAATTTCTGAGAAATTACAACTAAACCATCAAAATATAACTAACCTGCAATATGATGCCCAGATTTTGCTATAACTTTAAAAGAATCAGCTACTTTATCTGTACTGTCTCCATGTGTCAACAAGACTGTCTCTTCTTTATTAAGGCCTCTAAAAAAATTTAATGCATGAATAAAAAGAAATGTTATGTCTATGTTATAATTATTTTGTAATAATTAAACAACTAAAAACTGCTAATTTTCAGGCACAAAATATTAATCTTGATCAAGTGTTTACAACTTACTTAAATAAAGCAGATGATGTGTCCACAGAAACAGTGAACTGACCATCTTCCCTAGTATCTTTTTTTAGTACTGTGCCTCCAAAATGTTTGTTTATCATCTATAAATAAAATATATAATTTAAACAAAAGATGTTAAATGTTTTGTTTTTTACTATAAAGAAAATTTTGCCCTTCATTAGTAGTTTAATATAATCAACAGATTACTCATATTGTATTGATTGTGTATAATCTGCTAACAGATTACTAGAATAAATAAAATAGCAATAATATTTATATATTTTATATAAATTTGATTTTAGCAGCAGGAATAAAAAATTGGTTTATCAATAATATACAGAAATTAATTACCAAAGAATTAATAAAGTACAAAAAACTTTAATATTTTTAAAAAATTCAACAATAAGTCATTATTGCATCTATATTTTTTTTAAACATAATTCCTCTTTCATAATAAGACTTTATTTATGTAGATCAAATTTCACATACATAAAAATATAAAAAATATCCATATTTTAATGATTTAAAAACCATTAAAATATATTTATATTTACAACTTAAATATTCAGATTGTGAACACAAATATTTTAAATAAATATGTTTCTAAATTATTGCAACATGTATTTTAAACTGAAATCAATTTTGTAAACTACCAAACAGCAAATAAAAATTTATTTCAAGCCTTTAATGCTGCATTAAAAAAAAAAAAAAAAATGAAACCTTAAAATTAAATGATTACAATTTGCTGCTAAATTACTAAGCTAATAAAAAAAAATATATTTCAAAATTCACTTTTAAAATAAATACAATTTTGCCAAATATCCAAATATTAAATATGTTTCTTAAAGGTTAAGGAAAAGAATGAAAATCAAATTTTCAATTCTGAGGTAGAAAAACAAAGCATATTTTTCTGAATATAAATATATAAATATATATTTTTCTGAATATAAATATATATATATATAGTTTATATGGATTTCAATAGTTTAAATTAGAAAAATATGCATTTCAAATAATAAATAAATGTTTTTAAAGCCTTTCACTCCATCTATCAAATGCTTTTTTTTTATATTAGTCTTGGCTTTACAATAAATATTTATACTTTATTTTGCCAGAATTTCAGAATATGTAGACAGTATAATTAACAATAACTGCATTTGTTTATATTTGAACAATTATTTTTAAAAAAATTTTTCAATCTAAATTTAGCAAATGCCCCTTTTTTTTTAATAATTTTTATTCTCTTTTGCTGTTTTTATTATTATTCTTTGCACAAAATATGCATAAAGCAAAGCTAAATAAATTATATGCTACAAGAAGTATCTCTATGATAATTTTGTTCTGCAATCTAAGAATTCTTTTCTTTTTGCATCACAAAATAAGTATTAATGTCCCGTCTGTTCTGAATATATTTAAACATCCTTATTTATATTTCTAAACACCAAAGCACTTTTCTACGAATGTTAATATTAATGGGGTTTTTTAAACATATAATCAAAAGAAATACTTTTTATTACAATTTTTTTTTTAATTGATGTAATTTGAAAAAACATAAAAAATTGGAAAAATTTTATATGATACTCTAATGTAATTACTAAATATCTTAAATAGAATTTCAACATACTTCAAATAAATTACTTCGAAACAGAAGTGAGGAAATGTACAAATTATAATTTTTTTATTGATAACTTAATTCTATTAATAATATTAAGTATAGAAATTTTTTTTTTCTCTCTAGCCAAAATATTACCTGCATTCCATAACATATTCCTAAAATTGGTAAACCACAAGAAAAAATCTTTGGATCATGAGCACAAGCATCAGTAGCATTAACAGAACTAGGACCACCAGATATAATGATAGCTCTATAATACAAGATATTAAAATTAAATTTGAGAAGATAATTAACTAAAATTAAAACTAGTAAATTTTTTCTAATTAAGAAATTTCCAAATGTATATTTTACAGTCAAATTTAATATTGTTTGAATTTTAACATTCAAATGATTAAATAATTTTATATAACTTTTATTTCCTTTTTTTTAAAAAATACAAATCTTCAAAAAATATTAAAAAATTACATCTTAAATTCTGCAAGTTAAGTTGAATAGAATTATAAAGCAATACAATAAATATTTATTCAATTACCTAAAGCCTTGAGCTAATAAGGTATCTGCTGGAGTATTTAAAGGTAGAATTTCTGTTTCAACGCATAATTCTCTTACTCTTCTGTCAATTACCTAAAATATCAAGGAATACTTTTTTAATATTAAATTCAAATTTTGAAATATTAACAAAAAAAAATGAGTTTTAACACAAATCAGAAAATATAAAATGCAAAAATAATACTGTATCAGTACATACAAGCCCACATTTTCTATTAAAAATAACTTAATGCAATAAAATTTAATTAAAGATTAATTTAATCAATCATTAAAATTCATATAAAAAAATATATCTTATAACTTTTCTTAAATAAAGTTAACAAAAAAGGAAATTGTGGTTAGTGTAACATACAGAAATGTTTTATCTTTACAGAAAAATGATCACTTTAAAATAGATTGCAAAAATGCAATAAAATTTAAATGTTTGTACTAAATTATTTTATTCATTAATTATTTCAATATTATAAAAATACAAAAATGATCGGAATAGAAGAAGCCATGTTTAAACTATGCATGAAAAATTTTTTTAGATAAAATTAACTGACATTAATGTAAAGTTATTTCCAACATATAAAATTAATTCCATCAAGCAGATAAAAAAATCTGCTCTTAGGTAAGTAAATGAGTAAAACAATATTCAAAACAATTTTTTACATTCTTACATACTCAGTAGAAATAATTAAATTATATTTACAATTCTTTAAAAACTTTGGACTCTATGCTTTGTTACATACAATTACATCCATAACTAATGTTGTAATTACAAACCGAGAGATATAATATAGTTCATTTAAGTAAAATTAATTTAATTTCTTAGGGTAATAAACTGAAACTATAACTGAAATGTAAATCCAATTAATAATAATCAAAAATTATAACAAATTGTAACATATTTATATGAAAATTAAGTTTCAAATTTTTTCTTCTGGCCTTTTATTGAAGGCTGGAAAAAAGAAAGCAAAAATTAATTAAAGAAAAAAAAATGTATGGTTAGAACACTTTTCTAATGATTAAAATACTTTTCATGTAATTTAAAAAAGAAATTAAAAGATAACTTGTTATTTGAATGAAATATGTGAATATTGAAAGAATTTCAGGATGTATTGAAATAAAAGAAATGGGCAATAAATTAGGACATTTAATCAAATACGCACAAATATTTTAAACACATAAAATTTGCAAAAAACTATTCTTTCACGCTATGAAATCAAAACAATTGTCACAGGTTACATACTTTTCCATATTGAGCACCTGCATCCAAAATGACCACCTTTTCTGCATAGAAAACTCCATTAACACAGTTTCCAGGCCTTGAGTCCTGCATGACACAACTGTCTCTAAGAAATTAAATTTATTAATTTTTTTCTTTGAAAAATATTATAGCCTTAAATAATTATACATCAATATACAATAAAAAGTGTGTATACATATTTTTCACAGTAGAAAACTAATCTGCCTTAACTTCATAACTATTCTTAACTGCATATAGAAAGATTTACGGTGAAAAATTAAGTTTTTAAATAAAGATCATACTTACTATTATATAATTTAAAATGTTTAAGTATGTTTTTTTCTTTTCTTTATATTTTCATTCCTACATGAAATCATTTAATATACAAATGACAACTACTTTGAAATATTTCAAACACATCCAACTTCATCCTTATATTCAATGATAAGACATACAACATTTACACAATCTTTTTCAACACTAATAAAATTCTACACAATGCTAGAAATATCCATATAACACATACATCTGTATCAATCCATGTACAATAATTAACATTTATTCAGATCGTTGTAATTCCTTCCACATTATTTTTTACTTCAATAATTTATTAAATTATGACTGATATATAAATATAAATAAAGAAGTTAACATATAAGCTATTAAATACTTTTGAATAATCGAAAATATTTTACTGCTACAGACGTAATTTTCAGTACTAAAATTAAAAGAAATCTGTGTTACCAACCTTCGAACAACACTCATTCACCAATTTCACCTTTCCAATTACTTTTTCATAAAAAATTTTTAAAAAGGAAGGGGGGGAGGGGGTTCTTTATTACGAAAAAGTACTTGATACTTAGGAATTATGTAAAAGGTTAATTCCTAACTTTATATTCATGAGGAAACACTACCTTATCTATGAATTAATATTATTTTATAAATATATTTATTACTTTTTCCAATATATAAAGTTAAATGGGTACTTAGTATTAATTGCATGACAGCAATTGATCACTTGTGGTATGTTTTCCCAACTGAACATTTAAATATTGTCTGCTTAAAATAAAATTTGGTAGATATTCACTAATAGCATGGCAAGGGCATTCAAACAATTTAATTTTCAGTCACAATAATTTGTACAGAACTTAATTTTTTTTTTCTAAATACTTTAAAGGTAATAAAAAACAACAATAAGAGATGGAGGGAAAAAATCCAACCGCTTAAACAAAATTACAATATGATTGTGTAATCAATTAACATCCAAAATATAAATTTTATATAAAATTTTGCAAATATTGATTAATAATTAAATTTAAGCATGAATCTTTTATTTTTTTCAATTCTATTTTTAGTCAAAAACAATGAACTTGTATTTCAAGAAGGATCACACAAATTATGGCAACTTTTCTTTTACAGTACATAATACTTCATCAATTTAAAAATTACAGTACAAAATTGATAACAATGTTCACTCAATTTGCAAGTACTATCATAATTGTTAAAATAGAATTTATAATGATAAACACAAAAATAAAACACTATGTTAATGAAATTGCTTTTTTTTTTTTATAATTAATATTAAAATTATTTATATTTTACATTTTTATTAATAAACTCATTAATGATAAATAGTTCTAAGAGCTGTGATAAAAAAAAAAAACATTTGACTTTCAGGATATGAATTTTCTATTAATATATTTTATCTATTCAATATTTTTTTAATAAAACATAGTATCATTTGACATTTAATAAATCTGGCACTACTATACATGCATATAAATTGCAATGAAGTTTTGGACTGATTTTTTGTGTATATAGTATATAATATTTACGTTTAGTAAGGAGATAAAATTTTGAGCCTGACAGTAACATATTTCTATTTTCAATTACGCCACAGAATTTAAATTCTTAAAAAAAATTTTGGAAACATTACTGATATATTATTTTATCTCTATGAACCAATTAAAGTAAAATGAAAAACATCCTTTATTCATTATCACATCAATACAAAATGGTGACAAATAATAAAGACCGAATGATGATTACTAGAATATTGATAAAATTGACCCATGTAAAGAGAAATAATTCATAGTATTTGGGCAAATTATTTAAAACAACGAGAATAATACTAACAAATGATACTACATTTTTTTGTGATAAATTTTAACAGATTTTGAAAAATTTCAACTTGTCAAAAAAAAAAAAAAAAAATGTCTAATATAGCTGAAAAAATTCTAACTCTTGACATAGCGCAAAAATTATTTTTAAGAACTTTAATTTATATAGTTTCATTAAAAGGACTTAAAAGAAAAAAAATCCCGAGTCATTTACGTTTACATATCAAAACTGTCACATTTAGTAATCAATTGTCATAATCTTCTGGCTACTACAAAGAATAAATAATATGCAATGCATGAACACTAGGTAAATGAATATACACATCATTTATTTTATCCGTTAACACAGATTATTTAGAAATATTATAAACAAACTAACCTGTTTTTTTTCTTCAGACCGTCTTTACTTTTGAAGAATTTTAAAAGCTTTGGCCTGCTGCTGCGACATGCCGGCCACATAAAATTTTTTTTATTTTTTGCGGTTTTAAACCAATGTGCTTTAAAAAAATAATTTTTAGGACTACATATAGCAATTTAACTAAAATGCACTTGTCTTATTCAACTCCCTGGCGCACTGTTGCCAATCGAACAAGGCGGTCTGATGACAATTGATTCCAGAAAATGTTTGAGCAATAAAAAAATAACAAAAAAATACTTTTTTGGGGAAAAATTATAAAAACTAACGTCATTTTTATTTAAAATTAGGGTAATACAACTATATCCTACCTAATTTGTTCACAAATTCGTCTTTCATAATCAGTAGAAATCATTATAAGCGAAAAATTGTTTCGGTATTTTAAACTGCGTATTACATCGAAACAAAAACCAGAAACAATGTTCAAAGTTGTTGTCCTTTTTCACATTTATTTATACATTTGCGCGAGTTTAATGTTACATTTCAGTTTCCCGAATTTTTTTTTTAAATAAGAAAAATTACAAACATCATATTAACCAAACGTGATATTTTGATAACCGCTCGGTAAGCGGAAATAGAATCGTAATCATAAAAGCAAACTACTTTCAAAATGTGAATCTTTGATTATATTTTATTATGGAAAAATGCAAACAATTAGAAACATTAGAAGTTTTAAAAATATAAAACCCCTGAATTTTAATAAAGAAATATCATTTCATTTTCTTTTAACTCATTAATGTGTAAAAAAAAAAAAATTAATTTAAAAGAATTTTACCTGAGGAAAAGAGAGCAACTTAAGCAGTCTGATTTCTAATTCGTAAAAGCTCTTTTGTGATGCTTTATGCTCTTCTTATACTGATAAAAGATTAGTGAAATCAGTTGAGTGCTTTGTGATAAGATATAAGACGTGGAGTTTTGCGATAGATACTTTTCAGATATGGAAAGCAGTTTTCACAATTTCTGTTTTATATATCAATATTATCTTGCAAACTAAGAATTCAATAACTAATTTATTTTAAATCAAATTTAACGCGTATTAAAATGTTCTTTCATTCTACCATTTATCAATAAAAAAATTTTAAGTTACTTGAATGCTATAGCATTTAGAATAAGTGTACTACAAGAACATCATATTGATGTAAGTGCTAATATATAACTATTTAATGACAGATTGTTTGTATTTAATGTATGGGTATGAATACACAAATATTATTATTAATTTTTAATTTATGCACAAAGACTTAGCCCAAGAAAACCATTTTACTGCAAAAAAATTAAACTATAACAAAAGCAATTGATTAAGAACTACGTAAAAATAATACCAAATACATCATTAAAGCGACCTTTATATCTGGCCCTAATCGTGAAGATTTAAAGAAATTACGAAGAAAGTAGATAATAACTTACATGCACTTTAAAAATATGCAAAATTCTGCACAACAATTTAACATTACCAGATTTTGCTATCTTTCATAGTGAACGGAAATAATTAGGAAAAGGTAAATCTTAAAATTGGGATTTAGAAATTTTATATCTATATCGTTTAACACCATTCCTCACATTCGTTTAAATTAAAAAGATGCAACGTTTCTCAAGTAAACCTAAAAATAAAAAAAAAGAGGAGATAGGAGATCCTATAAATTTTGGGGAATATTTTTTTGGAGAAATTTCTGAATTGTTCAAATTAAGATGCTTACATTATGGATTCTTCTCCTCTATTTACTTGCTTATTTTCGCTTAATACTATTTAAATCTTAGATGCAAAGCATAATGTATGCTTATATTTCAGCATTAATGATGAAAATTTTTTGTATTAACAATGACAATGTGCCAGACTCTTAGCTTAGCTAGAGTGTGGAAGATCCGAGGTTCGAACCCGCCTACAGTTACATTGTTGTAGTTACTGCTTTCAGAAACGAGGTGGCTCTATGACGATTGTAATAATATGTGCAAAGCGTCTAGTATGGATAGTCAGACTACCTGGTGGGAGTTTTCTTGATTTTCTCCCTTTCAACAAGCAGCAGTTACCCTTGAAAATCCTCTCGCAAAACATTGTCCTCCCGTCATCACTCATCGGCGGGCTATTCGTCACATGCATGTAATATAAGAACTGATACGCAAGGTTTATTCAAAATAATAGGTTTATTTATATATGATATAGGTTTATTCGGGGCCTGAATGGCTAGCGCTCTGGCGCTCGGTACCACAGGTTTCGGGTTCAAATCCCGGCAGTGCCATAGATGTGTGTAGTGGTTCGGAATCCACTTTAAACTGTAGTTCCCGTTCTAACATGGCTGTAGAGCGTTGGGCGTAGGCCGACAACCCTACTCCTTAAAAGAGAAGATATCTCATGTTTTGAAATCTGCCAGTAAGCAGACGGCCTAGGCCCACCATGGGGCTGTTGTGCCAATCATGATGATAGGTTTATTCAAAATATAAAAAAAAGAACGGTTACCACATTTTAATTTTCAAATTTAACAAACAATATTAAAAGTCTTTTAACTGCGGAATATTTTACTAGTCAGTGATGAAGGAATTGAGAAACTGGCATTAATGGCGGATCGTATTCTTGAAATGCAACCAAAACAAGAACTTTACCGCGTAAGCAATGTTTCATCAGGATCAGATGCCATGACTGAGTTACAACAACAAATTGCATCTTTGGAAAATAAACTTGAAAAACTGAGTGTCACAAGGAACTCTCGTTCCCAAACAACAAATAGCGGTCGATACTCTTCTTCTCATCGAAGTAAGTCTCGCAATCGCTATTATAATACTTCTGGCAAATATTGTTATTACCATTTTCGTTTTCGAGAAAAATGTTTTCCTGATAAATGCAAAGCTCCATGTGCATGGAAAAATAATCCTTCGGAAAACCAGAATCAGCAACAGAATTAACGGCAGACTCTGCTGCTGAAAATACAAAACATTGCCGTCAATACCGTCTATTTGTCAACGACAAAAAAACGGGTTTACGCTTTTTGGTTGATAGTGGAGCGGACGTAAGTCTTATTCCTTATACTTCTAAACACAAATTTATTAGTGACTATAAATTATATGCTGCAAACAATACTGCAATCGATACTTTTGGTACAGAAATTTTAAATCTTGATTTAGGTTTGCGCCGAGAATTTCAATTCCCATTTATTGTGGCAAAAATTAGTAAGCCTATACTAGGTGCAGATTTTTTAAATAAGTTCAATTTATTAATTGATATAAAGCATAAAAGATTAATTGATGGTGTAACTAACCTTGCAGTTTATGGTAACAATGCACCCATCTCTATTAATGAATGTGTAAATACAACGAGCAGCTTATGTAAATATTCTGATTTATTTTCTATGTATCCCAATATAACAAAACCAAATTTTCTTGTTTCAAATGTTAAACATAATGTAAAACATCATATTGTAACTAAAGGACAACCTATAAATTGTAAAGCAAGACAATTAGATCCAAAATGGTTGGAAATAGCTAAAAGAGAATTTAAATATATGCTAGACAATAACATTATTAGTCCATCTAGCTCAGAATGGGCAAGTCCATTACATATAGTAACAAAGAAAGATGGTTCTTTTCGTCCATGTGGTGATTATAGAAGATTGAATGATTTAACTATACCTGATCGATATAACATACCTCGAATCCAGGATTTTCAACATATTTTAACTAATAAAACTATATTTTCTAAAATTGACATTACTAAAGCATATTATCACATTCCTGTAGCAGATGAAGATAAGGCAAAAACTGCCATCATCACACCTTTTCTACTTTATCAATTCAATGTGATGAGTTTTGGTCTCAAAAATGCCCCTGCAACATTTCAAAGGTTTATAAATGAAGTTCTTTATGGTCTAGACTTTGTGTTTCCATACTTAGATGATGTGTTGATCGCCTCTTCTTGCGAGGAAGAACATCGTTCACATCTTAAAATAGTTTTCCAGCGTTTAGATAAATATGGTCTACGGATTAATATTAGCAAATCAGTTTTGGGAGTACCTGTAATAGATTTTTTAGGCTATCAAATATCTGCGGAAGGTTCACTACCTCAACCTCAAAAGATCAAAGCTATCATAGAATATCCATTGCCAGAAACTATGCACGAATTACGTTCCTTCTTAGGAATGATCAATTTTTATCGTAATTATATAAATAATGCCGCAAAAACTCAAGCCCCTCTACATGAACTTTTGAAAGGATCTACAAAAAAAGATCGACGCAAAATACCATGGACCGATGAAACTAGACAAAGTTTTGAAAAATGCAAACAAGATGTTGCACAAATAGCGTTAATGGCATATCCCAACTCGGATTACCCTCTGGCACTTCTCACAGATGCATCTGATTGGGCTATTGGATCAGTTATTCAACAAAAAGAACCCAATGGATGGAAGCCAATTGCATTTTTCTCTAAAAAACTTAATGATGCTCAGAAAAATTACAGCGTTTATGACCGTGAACTTTTGGGTATATATTTATCCATTAAACATTTTAAGCATTTACTTGAAGGTCGAGATTTCGATATTTATACTGATCATAAGCCGTTAATATTTGCTTTTAAGCAAAACAATGATAAAGCCTCCCCCAGACAACTAAGACACCTACAATATATCTCACAATTCTCTACTAACCTATACCATATCAGTGGTCGAAACAATGTGGTAGCAGACAGACTGTCTAGAATTGAGGACATCGATTCACCTATTGTCGATTATGACTTGATAGCTGATGCACAAATTAATGATGATGAACTACAACAATTGAAATTACATTCCAAATCATTACATTTTAAAGAACACCAATTGCCATCAGGAAAGCTTTTGTATTGTGATACCTCTACTTCCAGTATCAGACCATTTATACCAAAAAACTTTCGAATGACAATATTTAATACAATTCACAGTTTAGCTCATTCTGGAATTCGAACTACTGTAAAAGAAATAACTAAAAGATTCATTTGGCCAAATATGAAAAAAGATGTTAAACAGTGGACTCAAACTTGCATCAACTGTCAAAAAAATAAAATAACTAAACATACAAAATCAGAATATTCACACTTTCAAGCACCAGATGAGAGATTTAGTGTCGTTCATATAGATTTAATTGGACCTTATTCACCTTCTAATGGATACACATACTGCCTGACGTGTATTGATCGGTTTACCTCTTGGATGGAAGTGGTACCGTTATCAAATATCACTGCAGAAAGTATAGCAAAAGCTTTTTATGAGCATTGGATTACCCGATTTGGTGTACCTACTTGTGTTATTACTGACATAGGCACTCAATTTATTTCAGAACTATTTCGAAGTTTAGCTGCACTATGTGGTGTTAAAGTAAACCATACGTCTTCTTACCATCCTCAGAGTAATGGAAAAGTTGAACGTCTTCACCGTACCTTGAAAACAGCTATTAGATGTCATAACAACGTTCGTTGGACGGACACATTACCAACAGTTCTTATGGGTTTGCGAGCTGCTCTACATGAGGACTCTAAGTATACAATAGCTGAAATGGTTTATGGAAAAACTATTAAATTATCAGGCGAATTCTTTGAAGAATCCAGATTGCCAATATCTGATGATAATTTTGTAAGCAATCTCCGAAAACAGATGGCCGACTTAAAACCATACCAATCCAAAAACAAATGTAAACAAAAGATATTCATTCCAAAATATTTGTACACATGCTCACATGTATTTCTGCGAATTGACAGAGTTAAAAAACCTTTAGAACCCCCATATGAAGGACCCTATTTGGTATTGCAAAGATCCACGAAAAACTTTCTTCTATCAATTAAAAATAAACAAGTTAATATTTCAGTGGATAGATTAAAACCGGCATATGTGTTACAACCTAATGAACTTCTGAATCCAACGTCCTTAAATGATCATACATCTCTGCCGAGTGAACAAACATTTATACCAAGTCAGCAAGTTGCACAACCAAATACAACAACACGTTGTGGAAGACAAGTAAAACTTCCTGTTCGTTTCAATGACATTATTGACTTTTCTTCAAACTTATAATTCATCCATTCCATTTTAAAAATTAATTTGATTTATTGTATGTAATTGTTTAAATGTAATTGTATTTGTAATTATTTTGTGCAATTTCAATTTGTGTCAATGTGTATTTGTTCGCTATTATTTGTATTGATATATTAATTCGTCTACCATTTTCAAAGTAACGTAACTTTGTTACTGGTAGGGGAGTGATGTAGCGACACCTATTGATGTAAAATGGAATACAAATTGAACGACTTCTACTTTCACTGTTAAAAAAGGGAATTTTCCCGCTAGAATAAAAATAGAACGTAGTAAGCGTTCGAAGTAGAATAAAGATGCTGTAATTGTGAAAATTGATTATTGTCTTTTATTTTGCCGTCTGGATTTTAATAACACTACGCAACCTTTACAATACCGCCACAGCATTCATTTTTGGAATGCAAGATGCAGTAATGTAAAAGAGAGAGAGAAAAAGTAAACAAGAATTGTACAAAATTGTAACATTTAATGTAAAACATAATCATGCTGTCCAATCGGAAATGTTTTTAAATCTTATTTAATAAAATTAAATGAAAAAATGTTTTAAAAAATTACGCTAAACATGTTTCAATAAAGGGGAGCTTAAGTTAAACATCAAAAGACATGGCATAATATTTTAAACAGCAGTTATTTCAAAATCTCAAATAATATCAATTAAAAAAAAACATTGCCTTTTCTGACAATTTTAATCATGTATATATGAATAGTTTTAAGAATATCCTCCAAGAAAAAAATAAATTAGAATAAGTTAATTGGTGCAATTAGTAGAATATTAAGGTAGCTCTCGTTACATACTTACATCGTTGCATACCTTATCATGTCCCGTAACGTAATATTTTCCGTGATAAATAAGTAAAAGTTATATTATATAAAGTAGTAAAAGTTATTTATTTTTAATGATAGCATACAGCAGAAATCAATGTATAGCAAGTAACAGTAATTTTCAAAATGTAATTTTATTAATTAAAATCGATCTTTCACTTTTAGATTCTATTTTACAATTCTGAATCATTGTTAACTAACATTAGATCGTGGATTAAGTCGTGGGTAATATATAGATCTGTGTTTTGATTTTTCTTTGTGTCTGATATGAAAAAAGTGTTACAGTATTGAAATAAATTACAGTAGAACCTCTGGAAGCCGAACTTCAAGGGAGACGCCAAATAATTCGAGTTATAGAGTTTTCGACTTATGGAGGATTTCGACTTACGCGGATTTTGTAAGGAAACATTCGACTTGTAGAGGTTTAGATTCTTTCTAACTTATTTTGAGTTAGAGAGGTAAAATAAATAAAAATTCCAGTTACATAGGAATAAACATGTTTATTTGCAACTTAAAAGTTATATTATGTACTGCAATAAAAAATCAAAATAATTACGAAACAACCTTAAAATAAAAAATATTATGTATTAAAAAAAGTCGATTTTTTTTTTTTTTGCTTTAGCAAATCGATCGTTCTCTATCTATAGCATTATCTCATCTATAAAGAGCAGAAAATTCTTTTTCTTCCTAGTTGCTATTTCATAGAATTGGTTATTCTATTTACTATATACTTATACATTGTTTTCTAAGAAACAATGACGTGCATTGTCGGCAAATCCTTAAAGTCGTTAACTTATTTTTCTTCGAGCTATAGAGGTAATTAGTTTCAAATGATTGAGTTGTAAAGGTTGTAAAAAAGATTGTAAAATGAAATATTGCTAATATTCGAGATACAGAGGTCCAATTTTTTTTTCGAGTTACGGAGGGGAAATATATACCAAAATTGCTTGTGGGGATTGACTAATTATTTCGACTTATAGAGGGTTGAAATTTCGAGTAATGGAGGTTTGGGGGCTTGAAGGGAAGGGAACAAAAAAAATTTTCGATTTGTGGAGGTTTTCGACTTAAAAAGGTTCTACTGTATATTAATTAAAATGCAACATTCAATTAATTTAATGAACTCCGTTAGCTCTGAATGTGCCAACGTTAGGCTTGACGAATCAATCCGATTGTTAAACATGGGATTCCCATTGGTGAACATGAGTAATACCCATTGCTCCGAAAAAAGAGTAGAACGAGTAAAAGAGTAGAGCCTTTAAGGCTCGTTCCCACCGAGGCGAGAGACGTGAAGATGCAAGAGGCAAGCGACCAAATTTTTTCGACCCCTTCACAGCGAAACGTCAGAAATAGCATTACGCCTAGTGAAAAACCGCTTCGAGTTGAAAGTTGGGCAACTCCAAGTGGAGGACTGCAAACCGGTTTCAGGCGACCGCGGTGAGGTCAAATTTTGGTCGCTTGCATCTTGTCGCCTTGGTGAGCACGAGCCTTAAGTGGTGTTTGTGACTGAATGTCCTGCACGCGTTTACTATTTTATGCACAAATAGTTACTAGTTTTATGCACAAATATCAGTAAGTTTTATGTGCTTATAGTATTCCCACAACAAATTTGTCGTGAGCGAAATGCTACCAAAGCTTGCTTATCACAAATTATAAATAAAATAAAATAATAATAATAATAATAAGTAAATTATGAATGCTAATTTCGATTTTTTAAAATAGCGAAGGTGTCGTTATATTTGTTGAAATTGAAATAGTACACATAAGAAACAGCTGAATGCCTTTACATTAATATCACAAAGACTATACTTCATTATTTCAAGTATTCTTTTTGTGCTGGTAGGTAGACTGTTTGGATTCTGTTGTCGGAGAGCCTGATTTAAAACCCTGTAACAGAAAATTCTTTCCCAAGGAATGCCACATTAAATCACTAGGCACAGAAGTCCTCGCGTTGAGTTCAAGGAATTCGAGAATCCACTAGATGCAATCCCTGTGGATGTCCATTCTAAATTGTGGGTGTAGCTTAACAAATTCTCATGAGCGTGCATATTAGCGGAGTCTCCGTGTATAGTTGAATTTGTTACTTATCTGCCATTCTAGTAGTGAACGACCTCCAATCAAAAGACCAGCATTCGAAAACAATATTTTGTTTAAATATTATGTTATTTTAACTCTTACACACACACACATATTTATATAGCATGGGTGCCATGGATGTTTGTAGTGGTTCGAAATCGACTTTAAATGGTAGGTTCCGGTTTAATATGACTGTAGAGCTGACAATCCTATCCCGTAAAAATAAAATATCTCATGTCTCGGAATTTGCCAGTAGGCATATGGCCTACCGTGGGCTGTAATGTCGGCGTGTTAGTTATATATGAAAAAATATTTTAATTATCATATTAAAATATATTTAAAAGAGATAATAATCTAAAATATCAGTAAATATATTTAAAACTGATCATTATTATATTCGCATCGATTTAGTATACTAAATCGACGCAAAAATAACAATTTCAAATGAATAAGCAGATACATCAATAAGTTGCGAGTATCCCACGTTTTAAATTCATTCATTCGTTTTAAGAAAATATTTCATATGAAATCTGATCAATAAGAAATGGACACGAGAAATGCTTTTTGTTTTTTAAGCAAAGGAGGTAAAAAAAATTTAAAAAAAAGTATTCAAATGCATTGTGCAATGCTTTTTACATGGATATTTCACTTAAATTTATTTTGATGTGATGTAAAAGTAACACCTCTCCCTCAACTCTCGAAAATATGCCAGTTATGCACTACAATTAGCATGCACAGTGATCGTATGAATGTATAATATTTTTCTGTACGGTAATTTTTTGTCGCTGATTTTTTAACTCCTTTACAAGCTTTTAAAAACAAATATAGCAGAATTATTTATGGTTGAAAATCTTAATCATTTATAAGGCCAATTCTTGCAAGCTTCTGTTGTGCAATTTTGCATAATTTTAATAAAATTCATTAAGTTTATTTATTTGTGTGAACAATGATTGTTTTGACGAATCTCTTTGAATTTCTAGCCCAGCTTTAATTTTGTAATTTCAATTCGGATTTTAATAAATATACGCCTGATTTAAAATAAAATAGTACATAAGTATTCCAATTTTCGAGATAAAAAAAAAAGGGTAAAATTTCGGGGAGAGAAAAGCTGCAAAAACTGCCCAACTGATATGATTGGCCCCCTACAGAGATTTCTAATAATCCAGACCTCAGCATGTTACGCTCCCCATTTGTAATGATGACAAATTATATTTGATGAAACGATCATTCGATATTAATTCGTGACGACTTTGCAGGACAGAATCATTTTCAATAAGTTCGGAGAAAGACTGTTTTTCAAAATCACATACTGTATCTAATAGCCCAATTAATATTTAATAGAAATGTTAAAAAAAAGCATAAAATTACATTTATATTTCAATTTCAGAATAAATGAAAGTACCAAAAACTATCATACTTACTCAGCCTCCATCTTTTTGTTATTAGCTAGACTTAACACCCAAATTGCAAGTGAACCATATACCGTTCAACTGAATTGGTATATACGCGAGTGTAAGCAACAGCTGAAATAATTCATTAACATATCGATTGTTCCTATCTGATCCCATGATTGTGACAATTATTTAATATTTACTTAATGTCTCAAATTAATCTGTAAGAAAATACAAGATTTCTTACAAATAGCGAGTTTAGAAGGTCACCAGTGATTAGGTAATTCAGTAGGAGGTACTTAAACAATTTCTTTACAAGATAAAAAGGCAAGAAGAATTGCTTGTTAGCGGCATTTTTATCACAAAAATTTTACTCGAGTGATTTATTTAAGTTTCGAAATGTTTGTATTAATTTACGCCAGCAACGTAAGCTGATGGCGATAAGATAGGATGTTTATCAGAAAAGGAACATTGAAAGCAATTGTTTATCGCTTCGTTATCTTGACGTTAACAGTGCTCACCTGATTTAAAGGGTGGAAAGTGCGTAATTCTGTTACAGTCAAGTTTTCCAGAGTAAATTTATGTACAAATAATTCATTAGGGAATTTAAAAATCGATTGTTCGAGCTTGAATTCGGAAAAACAAGCCCCGTATCTCTCATTACGAAATGAACTCCAGTCGATTTCCAAAAGATCACAAATCCTTTCCAAGAGTGACCAAAAAATCGACATCAGTCCCAGCGGTAATTCTGTTCCTTTGAAAGCTAGCAAACGAAACCGCAAGCATTTAGATATAAACTGTAGTAAACTGGCTTGATATGCAGTGCTCAAAATTTTTGCACATTAATGAAGACGCTGCTTAACACTAAAGATTGTAGGCAAACAAGCAAACGATAACTCGCAGAATAACTTAGTACAGTTAAACTTTTGGAAATGATCAGAACTTTAATCACACTCATTTATTTGATACAAAATTTTAGTTTATAGGCATAATCCTTTTTTTTTTTCTATCGATAAAACATTTATTTCACCATCATGCACTTAGAATGATTATAAATAAAAACTCAATCATCCGATTCATCGGCCAGTTTTGAGTGTGAGTTCGTTAACGAGATTATCATTGGGTTACATTATTTAAAATGAAATTTTCTTGATGATAATTGAGGTAAAGTATCTAACATAAATTAAAACTAATTAGTAGAAATTTTTGTTCAATACACCAAATGAAGAGTGGTTCTTCTCCATGCACTATTCTTCATAGAGTATGGCTTTGATATGCCAAAATAATGTTCCTGTAGTAAAATTGTAAGTAAGCAGGAAATATTTGAGGTCACATTGGAAAAAATAATAAATTTCAATCAATTACAGTGTGACCCATTGCTAAACAGAAGTTCCAAGTTTATAAATTTCCAAAGTTTTATCAACACATTCATTATTGTATTCTACTGATAGGTTCAAGGTAAAGAAGTATGGTTGAGAAAATGTTCTCATAAAATTTCTGTTGCTTAAATCTCAGTGATCTTTATAGATTAAACGTATTGTACCATAACTATTAATATTAAATCTATACTCTTTTATAATCTATTTCTTTGATAAATTAATATTTGTCAAATAAATATAAAAATTCTCTTCCAACATAAAGCCTTTTCTATATATTTCAAATAATATCAATGCTGCAATCAACTTTTCCTAATAATATTTCTAAGATTGTAATTAGTTATAAATAATTCTGTTTCATTGAATAATTCAATTTTCATAGTTATGCAAAATACCTATATCGACCTGGATACATTTAAGTTGTAATGAAATATACTGCATTACTTATAATATGACTATATAAATTAATGATTAATTATGAATTACATAATTATATTAAATACCTACTTCATGGGAAGCAAAAATTGCCATGGCCATTCTCATGATATTTGCTTCTCATAAAGTAGATATTTTAAATAACCAAGCAAAGTAAATTTTTCAATGAAACAGAATTCTTTGTAATTAATTACACTTCCAGAAATATTACATATATATAGGATTATATTTTCATGTTATTTAATCTAGTGTTGGATTTCCTTATATCTCATAGGAAAAAAATTAATATTGTAGTCTCATCTTCACAAGCTAATGTAAATAATAATAATAATTAAATGAAAAATAGAAGTCCTATT
>BPLQ01014972.1:859165-1132761 GCA_021605075.1 Caerostris darwini
ATTTTGGTAATGTGCTTTTGATTAGTGAGAATATTTAATAGGACTTCCAATCACATTAGCTAGATTTTTATTCCGTTTAAGATGTTGAGTTCATTCAACAAATAACTGTTTCTGACTTTTATAAATAAAAAAAAAACACACTATACATATTTAAATGTTCTATATAGCAGATAATCAGAACAAAGCTTTATTAAATTATTGGAGAATACTAAAATTCTGTTTCTGCTAGTTTTTAAGTGAGTGAGTTTTCATCCATTAAATGCAGATGATTACTGCTCATAATAACCACTTTGTTATAATAAAAATCATGATATACATATTAATTTAACAAAATAATTAAATCTGAAAAATCTAATCTAATCAATGACACTACAGAGAACAATTTATTTTTGCAAACTATTAAAAAGTGTTTTTGAAATGCTATTGGTGTAGAGTATATTCAAAGTTATTCTTAGCTGACACATAAATTTCAAATATAATGATTTTGATTTGATATACAAGTCGATGAATGAGTTTTGTTATTCTGCAATATATTTTGAGGAAGGTTTCCATATGTCCCCCTAGGTTGCCATTTTGTTTAATGAAACTTTACATAATATTTGCTAATTGATAATTAAAAATTGCAACTGACTACTGGAAAAATAGTAAAAATTATTAATAGTTATGTATACGTTTAGAAGTGAATCAGACTAATAACTTTAGCTAGTAAATGATTTGTTTTGAAAATTTGATTACTCATATCAGTAAGTTATCTGATAGAAATCAATTTGTACCTTTTTATTTTTGTACTGGAGAACCTAGAAAATTTAACATCAAGACAATACTTTTTGGTTCCTTTTTTAATTTCATATCACATCAAAGCATTAAATGATCATCTCATTGGTAAATACTTCCTGGTATTTAATATATTTTTGAATATAATATTTTATTAAAAAAGTTAAGATATTTAACTAGTTAATTATTAATATTGGGAAACAAACATTTTAAAGCATGAATGACTAGTGTAATGAATATTTTAACAAAAAAAAAGTTCTGTTTGTGCTGATGCTTTGTGTTTGTGCTTTGTTTTGTAAGTGCTGATAAATTAACTATGCAATTATAATTACCATATTATTGAAGAATTGATTAACTTTAAGATATAAAACAAACTTTTCTAAAATCTTTTTTTTTTTAAATATGAAATTTAGGATATAAAAAGCGAGAAAGTGCAACGATGATAGTTATTACAAACCTGCTAAGTCAACCCTGTTTACTGCATACATTTTCATTAAGTAATTAAAGTAGGCCTTAATACTGTTTTTTTTTAAAGCAAAATATTTTAGATCAAGAAAGGAACTAGTTCCATAAAGCTCTATGGTAAGAATTTAATCTACTGAAACTTCGTAACATTTTGTTCATAATTTATTATTAATATGTGCTGCCATTTGATAATATATAAAAAAAAAATATTTTATATTAAAATATTAATAAGTTTTATATAATTAATTTACTATGTTAATTGCATAAAAGGATTTATATAATTCTCAAAATAATTGTTACTGCAAAATACTCGAGTTAGTTATTATCATTTTAGAAACTGTGCTAAAAATTACAATTTTTTCATATATAGTTTCTTATAAACAGCACAAGGCAGATTGCGGATCACATTGATTTATATTTATAAAAAAAATTTCATATAGATCTAGTACTAAAAAAGTTTACAAGCATATTAATTACAAAACAAACTTTATGATTATTACATAATTACGTGAGTAAATTAAAATGAAATATATATAATATTTTCCCAGAGCAAATACTTTTACAAAGTACTATTTATAAAATATTAAATTATATACTACTAAATATTAAAAAAAGAATACTTTAATTTAGATTTAAAATCTATTTGCTAAAGAGCATTATGCATATATTGTAAATATAAGACAGAAACTCCCAAGACATCAACATAATGTACATCATATTTTGATGCATCAGAGAGAAATTTCTTCTTTGAACATCAAAAATCTACATCATACAGTAAAAAGCGACCACCCAATCAACTAAACAGTATCTATAAAAAAAAATATAAAATATACATTGAGCAACATAAAATTACATTCACAAATGGATTTAAATGATCACATAAACTTCAACTGTGATGCAGCAGCTTCCAGAACTTTTTCACTTGTACCTATGTAAAAAAAGAAAAATAAACTCTTCATTGCAGTAAATGCCATTTTGATAGAATTAAATATTTGGACAAAAATATAGAAATATGTTTGTCACACTTGTTATTTGGAAACAATTAGAAATGTAAAAATAAAATGTATTTTAGCTTAGAAATACTAATAATAGTATTTCATTTATAAATAATTTTGTTATTATGTCTGTTTTAACTCAGATATCTGGCAAACCAAGTCAGCAGCAATCCTGAATGATAAATTAAATTCAAGAGTCAAAGCCGTTATCAAAAAAATTATGGGAAGATACAATCCACCATTCCATTAGAAAGTTGTAGAACATCAATATTGTAAGAGAAGGTATTACAGCACACTATGACATGATAAGCAGTTACATGTATAACTCAAAATGTCCAAAGCTAATGGGAGAAGTTTTATTAAAACGTTTGATGAGAAATTCTTAGGATTCGCAATGACTATTCAATAGTACCACCATAGCTGTTAATCTCACCACCAATAAAGGCAAATTTATTTTACAATTACAGACAAGTTTAAAAAAGATGACCAAAAGAAAGATGTATCAGGTTAATAATTTTTTTTAATGAAACCTTATATTTGCTAAATTTAATAAGAAAGCATAATTGAAAGCTGCAACTGACAGCTGGAAAAATAATAAAATTGTAGAAATAATTATTAATAGTTATAATGTTTTCATTTAGAACTAAATCAAGTTATTAACTTTAGCTAGTAAATTACCTGTTTTTGAGAATGGGAAATATGGAGTCTGTTTTCAAATTACTATGAAGTTAAGACTGTTTGAGAATTTAATTACTCATATCATATAATTTTTATACTAAATATAAAAGTAAGATGATTACCTGACATTTGAGTTTTCCCCCTTGCCTATACTATGTAAAAATTTTAACTACATATTGGCATATGATCATTTCACTTACTGAGAAAATTCATATTTTGACCAAACAAAATATCTTGCATCATTTTCAGATGTTTTGGGGTGTATATCCTACTTTTTACCCAATTAGTGTTCACAATGATCTTTTCTTTCTAAATTAATGTATGTAGACTTCTACACTTTTGTAATAAAATGTTTGGTCATATTTCTCATAGTATTTGAGATACAAATTCCTAAATTTACTAACTAAGTAGAGTGCCCAAGTGATTTTACTATACATAAACATCAGATTCATGGCCATAACTTGCTCAACTTAATCTGATTAATAGTTAACTTAATCCAATTAGTTACTTAATCTGAGCTGGAGAAGCCTGATGGATAGCAAGTTGTACCTCCAAACTCAGGGTACTTGATATAAAAAAACTCAACAAGTAATGTCAAACCAAAATACTTGTATCTATGCTGGATTTAGGCTAGATAAATCTGTTTACCAGATTGCTCTTCTGTAGAAGAGAGGAGATGTCACTTTTGATACATAACTCCACCTACATTATTCTCAAAACTTTACAGGGGCATAAGAGACTTAAGCATAATTAGGTATTCATCCTGTGTGAATGTGTGCATAAACATATAGCAATAAAAATATTAACATATAGCACATAAACAAATAGCAATAAAAATATTTTCATTAACATATATATTTAATCTAAATAACATTTTTTTATAACAAAAGACTAATAGAAAAAATGTTTAAATTAATCTCTATTTGTAATTTTATTGATGAAAATATGTATTTTACCACATTTTTGTGAATTATATTTCATTTTGAAGTGTCATGTGCTCTAAAGTGATTGTGAGGCTTTTGTATTTGGATACATTTTGGAGTCCACTGATCTAGAATATTGTTTTTCAAAATTTGGGTGACACTAACTCCTAGGGGGCAGTGGAATGATGGAGAAAGGGGTGATAATAACTTCATTTATAATAAGGGCCCTTAATAAAAATAAGGAAGAAGAAAAGAAAAGAAAAAAACATTTGTCAATGACTCAAAGACAGCTACCAACAATTTTAGATGGAAAAGTAGATATCTACAATTAATCTTGGATTATGGGTTTAGTTTTTAGTTGTATTTCCTTCTTCATATTTAGAAGAACATAATTTTAGTGTACTGAATAAATTGTTAAAAAAAAAAAGATTATAGATAGTGAATTGCAATTAATTACCACAATTCCTTATCTACAGGAACGTCATTGATAAAAATAAAGCCAGGGATTAATTCAATGACAGCAGCATACCAGATTCATCTTTTTCATTTAGGATGATTTTAAAGTTGTTTTCATATAATGATTGTTTTAATTTTCTTTATGTAATATGAATTTTTTAAATAATCTTTTTACTATCAAGCTTTAAAGTTAAAAAAATTATTTATTGTTTTAAGACAATATGGAAATATAGGCGATTATGAAAATAATGGAAACAAAGTGACATTTAAGAATGTGCTTTGTAAGCATCAAAATGTAATCTTAGCTACTAATTTTTTTTTAATCTAAAAAGTATATTTCATGGTAACATGAGGTAGCTTTAGTGAAGTTGTATACATCTTGTTTTTTTTTACAAAAGAGTAAAATGTCAGACCTCACAGACTTTCAAAGAGGCCGAATTGTAGGAGCCTCAATCACAGTAGCTGGAGCAACTGTGATTGAAACATCCCAGCTTTTAAGCATTTCTAGAGGTATGGTGTCTAAATTCATGACAGCGTACACACAGCAAGGCGAGACAAGCTCGACAAATAAAAATAGTGGTAGGTAAGCGAAACTGAGTGAAAGAGATTAACAGGTATTGAAGCAGATTGTAATGTCTAAAAAGAAAACAACTGCAGCCAAAGTGATAGCAGAGTTCAATCAGCATCTGAATTCTCCAGTAATAAGTACAATTAGGAGGCACCTTCATAAACAGGACATTTAAGGCTGAGCAGCAATTCCCAAGCCACTTGTCACATCTGTTAATGCCAAAAAATCATCTACAATGGTGCCAACACCACAAAATCTGGTCGATTGATAAGAGAATGATAGTTATATGGTCAGATGAATCGTCTTTCACACTTTTCCTCACAACAGGACATGTGCACATTTGGAGAACACCTGCATAAACATATGATCGTGACTGTCAAATATGGAGGTGGATTTGTCATGATATGGGCAGCAGTGTCGTGGTTCTCTGCTGGTCCAATCATAACCTTGAAAGGAAGGATCTCCAGGGAGAAGTATATAGAAATTTTAGCTGACCAGGTCTATCCTATGATGAAAACTTTGTTTTGTGCAGGAGATGGAATGTTCCAGGAAGGCAATGCTCCTATTCGCGCAGTGAAACTTATCCAATCATGATTTGATGGACAAAGGGATGAAGTGAAACATCTACCATGGCCTGCACAGTCCCCCAATCTCAATATTATTGAACCGTTATGGTCTATTTTAGAGCAATCAAACCATTATCTATATCCATCACTGGCATCACCTCTGGAATTTTCACAATATCAATGGTTCAGAATTGAAGAATGGTTCAATATTAGTCTAAACACTATTCAGTACTTGTATGATTCGAATCTTAGGCGAATCCAAGTTTTATTATATGCCTAAGGGGATCCTACACCATATTAGTGAACGATTCCTTATAACTCTAGATTGTTTCCATTATCTTGATAACCACTTGTGTATAGATACATAAAAAATACAAAATCTTATTATATATATATTTTTTGGTTATTTAAAGAAGTAGATCTATAGGCAAAAGAGAGGCATTAAGTAATTTCTTTCGTAAAAATGGGACAAGACAAATAAGTTTGGGGTTACCGACTTAGAGGATCACAATTTTTTAAAATTAAATGCAGTTTACATAAAATACTCAAACAACATAATCTGTATTTTATTTATAACAGGGGTTGGAAAACCAAAAAATTATTTTTGTAGCAGGGCAATTTACATTTTTGCAATAGCTTCCCCTCTCTCTCAGTGGTTTTGCAGCAGTATATTTTTACATTAAGAAATTTTTCTTAAGACTTCAAAGCATGTATTAATTAATTTTATATAATTTAGCAATAATATAATTGATATGAAATAAAATCACATGATTTGTACCATAATTAAATTAACCTCTATCATTTTATATGTTATTCGAAATTCAATATGAAACTAATTTATTGATGTATTTATAAGAAGAAAATTAGAATTAGAATCGAATGTTAAAAATTGTTTTTTATTTAATGCATAGATAATAAAATATTTCTTTATTTAATGTATATTAATAAATACCTCTACTATTAAATTGGACACATTAAAATAATGGATGTATTTATTAATATTTTATGCACTTTTTAACAGCTAACAAATTTCTTTAACCTTCTGGCAACTTCGAATATTTTGGAATTCTTAGCAATAAATATTTTTAATGGACATACTGTACCAATTTTTAATGGATTTTTTATAAAAATATGATTATCAAATTATTTAATAGAAAAAAGATATTAAATTTTTCTCTTAATTTTTTTTATTAAATATGTTATTTAATTAAAATATGAATGAACTAGAATTTTACTATTTATTTTATTAATTTATTTTTATTAATTTAATTTAATTTATTTATTTTAAAATTTAAACGTATCAAATGATATACGAGTTTTGATTGAGTAAGAATATAAAAGCTTATATGTTTACAATACGTTATTTCTATTTGTATAAGCAAAATGGTGTTTTTTAGCTCTAAAATTAAAACTAAAATTACATGTATCAATTTTAGAAAAAATACAAAACATAGCACACACACACACAAACAAAAAAAAACTCCAATATCTCATGCTTAAGGAGAATAAATAATAATTATGTATAAATAAATGTCATAAATATGTTTGTAAATATTATTTAACAAATCTTATTTTTTGAAATTTTAATTTTTCTAGATATAACATAGTTGTAGATTATCTATAGAAAAAAAAATGTGCTGAAATTCAGTTCAAGTAATAAATGGGAAATAAAGAACTGCTGTAGTTCTTCAAATGAAAGATTACAGCTAATTTTTAAATTATTATTAAAAATAAAACTATTTTTAAATTTGGATATAATTTAACAAAATAATAAATAAAAAAGGTACAAATAAAACATATTACTGTAGAGAAAAATTCAAACACTTTTAGAAAATAAAAAATTATGCTTGGTGGTGAATAATTTACAAATGTAAAATATTACTAAAATTTGGAATTAATTTTAATTTAATACATTTATTTCAAACAGTTATCGTAGAAACATTTAGAAGTACATGTTCACAAGCAAATTATTTATCCTGTAAAGAACAATAGATGGCACCACAATATCGCCTCCAACCAGCAAACAAAGTCATAAAAACAGAACTCTAATAACACTGGTTAATTATTAACCCCTCTAATAACAATCTTAGAAGATAAGCTCATTCGTTTTAGGCTATTTTTCTGGCTTATTAAATCAAAATAAAGGACATATCTCATTTTTGGCGCAGAAATGCGAAATTTGCCGTTTTTATAGCAAGACATGAATTTTGAAGCAGTTTGGTGCAGATTTTCCACCCCTGTTATAAGCAGAATACTAAAACTAACTCTCTCTCTCTCTTTTTTCCTTATAACAATGAGTTTGATTACATGACATTAAATTTAATTACTAACATAGAAGAACGGAGAAAAAACTTGATTAAATAACTAGAGAAAGAGAGTATGCATTTTGCCAATGTAATTTGACATATAAAATAGAGAGGAGAAAAGCATGACTCAAAGTTATAAAAAAAAATTAGCAAATAAAAGTGTAATTGATTAGTTCAAGGTCAGTTATCTCCTGAATTATTAGATATTAATGATTGATTGATATGATTTAAGTTAAATTTTATAATTTTATCATATGAATTACATTATTTGTGATATGCTATATTATAACTAACATTAGTGTACTATTTAATATTCTTCAAATACTAAAAAATATAAATTTATATAAAATAACATTTGAATTATGAGAGGCAGCATGAGATAGCAAAAACTTAAAATATTCATTATTTACATTGATATTTCAAATGTAATTAGAAACATCAGAAAATTGCTGTTTTATAAAAGTATAAAAAGTTTTTTAAATATTTAGTTTTATTTGAAATGAAAAATACATTACTTGAGTCACCAGTTATCTGTTCAAATTCTTTCATAGTTACAGTGGCATGACTTTGGAGAAAATGGGCTTCAGAAGGATTTAAATCTTCCCCTAATTTCTTCAGAGCAAAAAGTATTTCAATTTTCTGTTGATTCAATACATCTTGAGATAATTTACCAATTTTTGCATCACGTTCCAACTATAAAAAGAAAAACAATAAAAAGATTTTAATTTTATATTTTGTTTAGAAGTTAAATTTTGTGAGGAATTCAACTTTATCATTAATCAGGATCTAAAATGAATTTTTAAGAAATCATAATTTTATACTGACGATAAAACTACTTTAGAAGAAAATGCATTAATATTCTACTTAAACTTTTAATAAATTTTAGTAATAAAACAATTATTATATAATTTAGAGTTTGATGTATTTAATTTAGGTTTATGTAAATTTTTATACTTTTATGAAAAAAAGAAGATTTATAACATTAATTCAAAATAAATTTAATAATTATTTTAAATTTAATTTTCAACAAAAATAGTACAAGCATGTTTTAAAAGTCGTAATGATAATAAAAGATATTACAGTTACGCTTTTGTTGAATAACTAAATCACTAAAAAACAAATAAAATAATAATTAAAAAAAAAATAAGCAAAATATATTGTTATTATTATAAGAGTTATAATAGACAATTTTGAAAAACATAGTTATCTAAAGGAAAAAAAAAAAACTATTTCAATGGTTTTGACAGCAAAGTACATTTATTTCCCTATTTCCACTGGTGTCCGAAAGTTAAGCAACAAAATGAAAAAAGTGGGTATCATGGAAACTATTTATTTGAAACTAATGAAACTTAAACAAATCATGATATAAAATAAAGACACTTTAGAAATATACATATAAACTGCTCAGTAAATAATTAAATAATATAAACATTGTCACCCTGTGTGGGTCCAGGTTAGAATAGCCCCAATATAGCACATGCATGTTGTAAAAGCCGACCAAAATAGATACCTAGTACCCGGAGGTAAGACAGGGTAAAGTAAATTCAGATTTCTCTCTTTGGTTGTGATGCATGGTCAAGGACAAAAAGACGCAGCATTTTTATCTTTTATCATGCGCACAGGTTCATGGACTTGGTCTAGATCTTGCTGTCTTCCAAGTGGGATAAGAACATAAACATCACCTCATATAGTATTGTGATCAATCCTATATTATAACCAAAAAAAATATAGGGTTAATAATAGTTAATATGTTTAATGGTGAAACAATAAGAATGTGATTGCTTTTGCTAGTAGTATATTCCTAACAGTGTAGATTGTTGCCAAGAAGATAATTTATAACAATTTGGACAACCAGTGCTCATGTACGAAGAAGATACTCTCTTATTTTGAAAATATCCCGAAAAGGTAAGGTCTATTTAGCCTAAAGTTTGCACAAGATGACCATAGAGTGACAAACCAAACCAAGCCAAAAAGGATAAGGGAGTAAAGCTTTCCTAGCATGCACCATACATCTTCAATAGAATTCAAGTTGGTGATAATAATGGCCATTCTAAACAAAGCAGTGCTTTAAATTCTAAGTATTAGTTGACAATGACAACCCTCTGAACTTGAACATAATTCATATAAATAGAACCAGGACACATTGTTGCAAGAAATGTGCAAACAAACTAAGAAAAGGATGCCATTTCTATACCTCATTGCAGTCACAGTACCATGTTAGGTGATGTGGAGACCACTGTGGCCATCTGTGTTAGCATGATACCAAGTTCCTCCATATCAGTAATCACCAAGAATCTATACACTTACTAGGACTTATTGGTAAAGAGTACAGTTGTCCATTGTCATTTCATTCCTGTTGAGTGATCTCAAGAAAAATTTAAGTGACTTCTTCAATACGAAGGTATCAATGGAATACAATTCATATGTCTCTTTGTACACAGTTAATCTGCATGTAGTCATTTATTAATATTTCATTGTGATACACCTCTGCCTTTGACACTGCAGAGTTTAAAACAAGCTAATCTAGTCATTGATCTGTGGCATCATACTTGCAGATACAAGAAACAGACTTACTCTGTATACTGCATTTCATATTTCTCTAATTTAATACAAGTTCCATTAGCAGAAACTGACGGAACTATTGACATTTATAGCATGAGTTACCTCATATTGCCACTGGCCTCCTTCAAAACATTTTGACATTGCCCATTGTCTGGCATCCTTCAGATGATGTCATCAACTCATTTTTTATAATTTGACTATCTTAATATATTAACAGATAATCTTTTTTTTAACCATAGTGGTTTTACTAGTTTACCCCTGGATATATCTGCAATGTTTGCAAATTTATAGTTACACATTGATTCTTTTACCAAATATAATAATTTTCTCATTTGCCACTTAACTTTTGGATACTAATGTATTAATAATAAATCAATACATTATTTTAACTGTAATTTTAAGAAAAAGATAAAAATCATATGGGACATTTGATAATTTCAAAGAATATTTAAATTAACAAACAAATAATTAAATAAGATGAAAAATCTTACTTCTGATAGTTTTTGTCTCAACTGACCGGGTTGTTTCTTGACAAACATTCTAATAACTTCTGGAGTTTTGAATGCATTGCTAATTGCAGCTTGTATGGCCTATGCAAAATAAAGAATATTTTACAGTTAAAAAAAATTAATATCTCTAAAGTATATCTAAAAAAAAATTTTTTTTCAACAAGATCACCATAGAAAAATTAAATCTCTTGAGGTCCTCATCTTTATTTTAAAACAAGTGTTTGTCAAATTTGAGAACAATCAACACAGAAGATGCAAAATAACAGACTTTTCAAACATTCTCAAAAATAATTTGTGAAACATGTCAACTACAGCCATGAATATATCAAGGCATGTAAAAGGATTAAATGTTCGTTACAACATAGTTCATTCTTCAGCAATGCTATAAACTGCAGTTGATTAGAAATTAAAACACTAATGTATTTACTGAGGGAATAAAGAATTGGCATTTCTACGGATATTCAAACAAATTATATTTTATTCTTTAAACTAGTTTTTCGTTAACCATAAAACTTTTATCACTTTTGATAGTGAACCTTCAGCACCCAGTTAAGAAGTGTGTGTGTGGAGGGGGGGGGGACAACTTGTGGCAATTTTCACCTATATGTTCCGATTAGAGCATATTTTTCACAAATGAATGATATTGCCTCATTTTCCTTAAATAATGAGAAGGAGGGTATTTTGGGGATTTTACTTAAATATTTATCATTTAGTCAGCCATTCCAATTATCACTTGATTACAAAAGTACTATAGTTGTTTTGCTTCTTTTCTTAAAAGATCAATTTCAATATTTAAAGTAAGATTATTAACTTCTTAAATACATTATTTTTTTCAATGTATGAAATGACTTTTATTTAATTACATAGATTTATTTCAATGCTAATAATGCTATTTTTTAAAATTTTCCTTTTCCACCTGCTATTGAGAGCTATTTATTTAAAAAAAAAATTCTTTCATATTCTCCTATATGTTAGGACACAATTTCATATATTATTCATCAATTTAATGTTCTACATTTCATTGCTTTGTGTAGCTTTCAACCAACTTCAGTTATCTCAATTAATCAAACTCAAATTACTTGGGAAAATTTCTATTGATTTTAAATTATTTATATGTAAATGCTTATACTTGTTTTAAATTATTTATACATATTTAGATTAAAGAAATATTAATTAAAAATTGTGAATGGAAAATGAAGTTCATAAGTTACTCTCATAACCTCATAAGTTGAATATAATTTTACATGGTTGATAAAATTAATAGTAAAGGAATCAGAATACAAAAATTTGTCTCAAAATTCGGAAATCTTTTAGCTGACTTCTCACTCTAGCTTACAAATCAAGAATGAACAAATAGAACAATAAATTTTTTATCAATATTTATAAAAAAACAGCATGGTATTCTAGAATTAAAAATATGTATTAAATTTCTCTTTTCATATTCATATTCCATGATATGAAAAAGGCTCTAATATAAAAACAAATTTATTAAAATGTGTTTAATAGTTTATAAAATACTGAAATTTACTAAAAAGCACACAGGTTAGGCTAAATGATATAATTGTATTGAAAATTAAGCTTCCTATGAATAGACAAACTTGAAAATGCACTAGATAATTTTTCTATGCGACACAGTAATCAATAGCTATTCTAAAGAAAATATAGACATTGACAAATAATCATATGAGAGTGTTTTTACATAAAAAAATAAAATGCACTTCAAATTAAGTATAAGATAATTTAATGTGTTGTTGTTTCTTATCCCACTTGGCTGGCCAAGCCCACGAGCCCATATGTACTCATGATTGAAGGGGAAGGAAGCAGCTTCTGTTGTGATGGAGCAACCGTAGGTAGAAGTCTGACTTTGGCTCCGTGACGCTCTTACAGTCATAGGAGACCAGGAACTATGGCTTAAAGTGGATTCCGAACCACTACAAACATCCATGGCACCGCCGGGATTCGAACCCGAAACCTGTGGCACCGAGCGCCAGACACTCGGCCATTCAGGTCCCACATTTGTGAATGCCAACGGCACGCAGTGTTCCCAGGTGGTCACCCACCCAAGTACTGACCGCGCCCTATGATGCGTATGTGTATAAATTACAAATTAAAAAGTTTAGAATTTCTTTGTGCAGATTAAAAGCTACTATGTACAACCAATGAATATCCTCTCTTCCAAATTTGAAAATAAAAAAACATGGCAAAAAGAAGAAAAACAAAATGTTTGTGAGAAAAATATACAATCTTACACATAAAGAAGTTGACAAAAGCAGTAGGAAGGGAGAAAAAAGACCCTAATGAAATTTATGGATGTTTGAAAGAAATTTTATGCTTAAAAATTCAACAACATTGATGTTGGTGTGAGTTAACAGATAAAAAAGGGCCTGAAATGAAGTCATAGACAACAATTAAAAAATATTTTGCATATGTCCAAATTACAAATTAAATATGATACAAGTTGTTTTTATATAAACAAAGCTAATTTTATTTTTTAACATATTCAATCTGATAGTCCCTTTGTTAAACTATCATATTACATCTTGATTTCCAAGATAAAGGATCTTTTCTTAAGAAATCAAGGTAGGTTTAAGTCTCCTTCCACAGTCTTTCAGAATCCATTCAATGTTTTGGGATGATGCTTATACAGAGATGGTTTTAAAAGACCAAATGTACATAGGTAGGATGAATTTAAATGAAATAATTTCAATTCCTGTTACATTTCTTTTTTTTTCCTAACACAAAACAGTAGGTTTACAGGTACGACTGATAGCCTTATCCCAATGAAACTTAACATAATGACCATTGTTTAGGTAAAGTAATGGAATGGAATGTCTCCTTTGAGAAAAGGTGTTAAAACATATCTTTCTGACAGTAATCCCAGTTAATTTTGAAATTTTTTTTCTGATTTCATTATTTTATATTCTTCCATTATAAGAGAATCCAGTAATAATAACAAATTTTAACAAAACTACTTGTTTTTACCATACGAACATTTTAGGCCTTTTTTGGTAATTAATTGATCTTTTTCTAATGTAAACAGATAAATATATCTAAGCCTCCTCATTGCAACTGCATACTTCCATTTTTCACCTGCCAAATAATTTTTGTACAACAATTTGCACATAGTGATTAGCGTAAAACTAGATTTCATAATTTTGTTCACAGTTTCTATAAAGATGTGTAAAGATTTTGAGATAGTTCTTTGGAGCGTCACATTGTCTTTTAAAGCATGAGATATGACTTTAGATATAATAAGCAGTACACATACCTTTGTTGCACACACATTTTTTTTACATGTCAGTCAAATATAATTTGAGACGTTTACTCATAAATTATGCCACCTATTTTATGTACAGAAATATATAATATATAATTTCGATATATATTTAAGTTTTCAGCAGTATATTAAATCAAAGAATAATGTTAATGATACAAAAGATAATTAAACTCTATTCCAAATGACATTCAGGTTTTTTTTTTTACTCATTTAAATTTAATTCAGAGAGAAAGTCAAAATTTATACAAAAATGCCTGAAAGCCCTATATAAACACTTGAAAAAAATATCTCTTGCGTTTTCTGTATATATTTCACTAGTTTCTACATCTAATATATATTTTATATTCTTATAACATCAAAAACACCTTTAAAAAAATAATAAAAAAACTTAATTCATACATGATATGTCTAAGAACACAAATGTATAGATGTGATTTTTCTGAGAAATACATCATCCTCTATTTTTTCGAATTCCCTCTATATATTTATGCAATCCTTTATGATGTAAGCAATAGCCTATACATTTCGTTTGTGTACATTTTTTATGACATTAATTACATTTTAATTCTACTTAATGTATAGTAATTGAATGATGAAATAATTTTTGAGATGTTTATAAATATATTGTAGTGGTTTTGCTTTAAATCAACGTCCTAAAAATAATTTATATCACAGAATAAGAAAAAACAAAGATGACATGTAACATATAAATATTACAAATTACTTATCACTTATTTTCTTACATATTAAATAATTAACTCTATACATGATTTGTAACTGATTAATGATTTTAGGATTTAATTCACAATTAGAGATTTTTATACTACAGAATTTAAAACAGTAACACATCATATATAGTTAATTAAGGAAAAGAATTGCATGCACTAAACTGAAAGTTATTTATGATATCATGAATATTTCTAAATAGAAAATGACTAAGCTACTAAAGTATAAGAAAGTTTAATTGGAATGTAGAAACTTAAAAAATGTAACTAAAATAATTAAAAACAAAAAATACATATATATTACCAATTGCATATTTCCAAGTTCATCAACAAGAGTCATGTTTCCTGACATTATTTTAGAAAGAGTGAGGTTAAATTCACGAAGCTGCTCCATAGTTTCTGCTTTTGTTTCTTCATATTCTTCTTCATCCAATTCATCCCTTAAAAAAAAAACATGAATTTATCAATTTGTATTACAATTAAATAATGTTTTATGTAAGTAAGTTATAACATAATTGGAGTAATCAATTTTAACCATTTTAATAAAAAATTCACTAAAAATAAAAATTCATTAAATAACCACAAATAATTATCTTTTGACTTTCAAAATGTTGATAAAACTAATGAATAATCTTATTCAATCTTTCAGATAATGTGAAATTTATTACAAAATTATTTTTAATTTTTGCATGAATAAGAATTTTGTAATGTTTTTATGTTAATTTTGTATTTAATGAAAAAAATTAAAAATTTCTATTTAAAGATTTTTTTATTTCAACGCAAATGTAAAACATTTCATTAACTACTCTACTTGAAATTTTTGATTATTTATCAAAATGATTAATTAATTACTTCTACTGTTTATTTAAATATTATTTAACATAAGCTTGCACAAACCACATTTTCCTATAAATATCTCAAAAGTATAATTTATTGTAACATGCTTTATGTTTTTTAGACATACAGGGATTTTAGTATTAACAATATTTGTACTTGATTGCATTTGGAATATAGTTTCATTGCCCTCAATTCATAATATCATGTAATTACAAAATTATTATTTAAGAATATTTAAGGACTAAAATCAGATTCTTTTCAACATATTTTTTAAAACTTCTTTTAAAGCCTATAAAATTTTATTATTTTTTTCCATTTTTAAACGTTTTACTTTTTTTTTTCCCATGCAACTAAATCAGCAACAATTGATTGTTAATATGGCATGTATTTTATTTTAACATTTCATATCACACAATATCATAATTTCACGGTCAATAATCACTTTAATTACAAATAATTAACAGTTTATGACAAATATTTAGATTTTTCAGAAGTACAATATATTACATTTTTTCACATTTACAAAATAATACTAGCATTCCTATATTCCTATTCTACTAGCATTACTATAGCATTATTCAAATCTAATTGTTATAATAATAAAATTAAAACTGTGTTAAGATACACAACAATATTAATAAATACAATCATTTCTTTTTTTTTCATTTTGAGAATGTCAACTAATTTAATTTAATTTTTTGCTGGGACATAGAATTTTATTTATAAATTTTTTAAATAAAATTATATTTAACACAAAAAAAAAAATTTTTTTTAAAAATCAAAAAAAAAAAAAAAAAAAAAAAAAATTCAGCTGCAAAATAAATCTTAAATAATCACTTATAAATCCTAAAATAATTTTGAATATTGTATTGCTAATTTATTCTAAAAATTGGAATTTTTTAAATATTTTATTACATAAAATTGTCTGGAATCTATGTTTCTTTTTTATATTTAATTAATTTTTAATTAGTATGTCAGAATGTATTAAAAATTCGTAAATTTCATATTTTTTAATCGAATTTGGTATCAAAGATAAAACTTTGAGAATTACATTTATTATTTTCTTAATTTTCAGAGAAGTTGATGAAAAAATTAATGTCAATGTCAAGTAATTAAATATATTATTTTGACTTTTTTAGTTAGCACTCATAGAAATTATTTACACTTAATAACTATACTCAATTGATATGTTTTTCAAGTAAATCAATAGAAATATTACGAAGTGGCTACAGAAACTGAGAAAATTTTTTCCATGACAAAAACTTACATCATTTCCCTGACTTAAAGCTACTAATTATATTAGCTTCCTGGTTTTCTCACTATTCAGAATCATTATATGTATACAATATATATCATTAAAAACATTTTTACTAGTTATCTAATATGAAAAAATAATAAATTTTTATGAAATTTAATTAAAAAAAAATAGAAAGAACCCCCTAAAAAAATCTATTAAAACAGTATATTACAGTAAACCCCTGAATATCATAAGTTAACAACTCTTACTGAAACAAAAACAGATAAATTATTTTTATTAAGAGGGATTTACATGATTTATTTTAACATTTGTCTTCTTTTTTAAGAAATTCACAAAAAGAAATAGCAAAATGTGCTTAGTTGTTAAAATCAATGATAGCGTGCAAGCTTGGTGCAAAATGCTCTTATCAGTAATTTTGTCTAATTTTTAGATATTTTTCTAATTCCCAGACTTTTTCCTGATTTCACGGTTCTGTCACCATCCTGTATTACTAAGTATTTTTGACATCTGAAGAAAAATGTACAAGAAATAAAATTGAAGATTATACAAAACAAATAGAAATCCATGCATGAACAATATTAAATATATCATAAAAGTGTCTTATTTTATTGGCTACTACAGTTGGTTCTCTTTAATGCGGCATGTTCAGAACCACAGACTTGTCGAATTATCCAGCGCTAATATAGTTTTAATGAGGATACTAAAAATAAATCACTGCAGAAAAAAATTTACAATTACAATTAAAACATGGTCATATATAATGTAGTTATACATATTCTGAACTTATGCAGACAATATAAACACCCTACAAAGTATTTCATCATCCTAGCAACTACAAAATCAGAATTTATACATTAAAATTTAACTGAAAATTCTTGTTTTGTTAAAAAAAAGAAAACACAGCATAAAGAAAAACTAACATATAATGACATTTCAAAAGCATCAAAAACCAAAAAAAATACTCCAATAAACTCCTTGTATGAAGCACATTGTTAATGTTACTTCTGTTATTTGGATCTCTTTTTCTAAAAATCATTATAAATGATAGAAAAATTTATGAATATATGCTGTATCAGTTTTAATTTTGATACAGCATATCAAAATTAAAACTGACATTTACAATAAACACTGGGTGAAAATGTGAGCAGATATCTGTCGTAACCTGGCGATCAAGGTCAATAAAAGCCTGAATCCGTATGAAAGAATCAGAGTAAATAGTTTGATCAGCGTAAGAAAATACCAAACAATTAAATGCTGATTAAAGGGCACACACTGTCTATTAATTTTAAAAATAATCCTGTAAAACTGGTAAATTGGGAGATTAAAAAAAATTTTTTTAGTAATAACATTTAGGGAAACAAAAAATTAAAATATTAATATGTAGATTTTAATAAACAAAATATTTAATTTAAATAACATTTTTAATACATTAATCAATGTTAAAACTTAATTTTCGTTTATTAAACAATGCTTAAAGTTATTTATTTTATGTTATACAAAAATGTAAAAATACACACATAAAAAATAAATTACAATAATAACTTCATAATTAATTCTTAAGTTGCATCACAAATGTAAAAAAAAACATTTTTTAAATAAAAAAAAATTATTAGTAGAAATTCTAAAAATAAAACTAAAAAAAGGAGGATTGAATTAAATTATACATTAATTAAATGTCAGTAATGCCTAATTATTGGCACATTTTAATTTTTACTATATGTATTAATACATTTTAATGATGAATGTAGATAAGATAAATTTATATATTAATAAATTTTAATGATATATTAAGTTTCAGCGTTATATTTAGTATAAAGTGATTCTGTAATATCATGCACATTGTCAAAATGTTTAAGAAGGTATTTGTTTATAAAAAATGAGGCATGAACGTAATATTTTTTTGCAATACTGTCTGTATTATTTACAATAATGATTAAGAACACAAAGCAAAAAATATGATTGAGAACACAAAGCAAAAAACCCCAAACATTATTAAAACAAAAGTGAAATAAATAAAAAAATATCAAAGACTAATGATATATAACTAAAGACATGGACTCTTTTATAAATTTTATTATATTATTTATTAATATGTTATTATGATAAGTGTTGTTCTGTTTAGTTGATTAATTGCATAACTGTAAAATCCGAAAATTGTATTTTAACATTACATAACTTTTTTTATATAATGATAAATGTTTTTTTTTTTTTAATCAGTAGATTTTTTGATGATGAGGTAAATATTTCTTTCATGAGAAATGGAAAGAAACATACTTGCACTCCTCCAAATCAGTAAGTTGTGCTACTAGTCTATCTAATTGTTCTTCTAGATTATGTTGCAGTTTATTGGTTTCAGATAAGCCACGGGACGACATGATATACAATAAACTTACAAAAGTTTCAAATTTTTCACTGTGATAACAATTTAACTTAACTAAACATAGCCTATAAGACTATTTCTACTTTTGTATACAAAAACCGAAAAGCGAGAAAAAGAAAACATTAAAAAAGGAAGAATTAAGTTTTACGGTTGCAGTTAAACCTTTTATTAGTTTCGTAATTATTTTTTTCAGCAAAAATTTATTTTTTAGTAAAATCTTTAACTTTAATGTTTAAATTTTACTTTTATAATATATATGATTTTGTCCAATTTACATTACATTATTTTACAAGAGAATTTTAAAGATACAGATAAGCATCATGCTTTTAAAATGAATCAATCGTGTTCCGAGTGTGGCAATGAATACAGCTGTCTTTAATTGAGTTAGTGGGCGACGTTCACCGCCATAGGTGTTGTGAATTTGTGTTAATCGTTAATTTTTAATTTATACATACATAGTATTTTGGTAATAGTGTGAATCTTCATACAACATTAAAATGTAAGTATCACATATATTATTACAAAATTTACTGTTTTGTTGTGTTTCTGTTAATTTATGTCAAATGTGTAAGTAAAGGAAAAATCGGTATGACTCATGGGAAGAATGACACCCGGAAAGTTTTTTAACGAAGGGTTTCTTTAATGTTCTGTTTCAAGATAAGAAAGATTGAAAGGATATCATTCGTTAAAATTTAATTTTCAGTTTTTTAAATGCATTTCAAATTAATGTATTGTGAAAATTTCTGAGCTGCTTATGTCATTAATATTGCTTGTCCTACTTCTCAGCTAGAATTGCTTACGACTTAAGATTGTGTTTACAAAAACAAATTAGTATTCGATGTGTTGTTATATCAGATTAGAAAATCTTTGCATTCTAAGGCTTTTGAAATACCTTGCTGAGCTCTATTTTATCTACATTTGCATATGTTTTATGCTATAAATCCAATAACATAAGTGCAGACAGTTTTGTACGTGTATGCATAATAAGCAGTGTCATATATTTGGCAAATATAACTAAGTTAGAAAATTGTTGTAACCTTTATTCATATTTTGATTATCGTCTTAAATTATAAAGGGAGAAATAACATTAATGTTAAAAAATAATATGCATAGAAAAAAATATAAATGAATGTTGACAGAAAATATGCTTCCGATAAAGAAAAATAAGACATTCTCTAGTATGCTTTATTTGATAAAAAATATTTACTACATTTTTGTAAAGAATTAATAAAAGAAGTTGAGAACCTTATAATTTTAAAACACCCTTTTTTCCACTTCATTTTTATTTATGCCAAATTTTCTCATAGCTGTTCTACTTAGTTCTTGCATGTTCCTTAATCATTTATATGTTTTATTAAAGTCTGTTGATAATAGCATGCTTTTCATAATTTATGAAGAATGTCTCTATTTTGTTTTAAATATTGATTGCTATTTTAGGTTGTTATTCATTTATAAAAAATATTGATCATTACTATATTGAGTAATGATCAGTAAAAGATATTGAGTATTACTGTAAAGTAGTCAAATAAAATTTTTTGAAAGATAGTAAAACATGATTATAACTATTTGTTTATTCAAGATCAAATTTTAATTCTGAATCCTGTAAGTGTAAACAATTTAATATGTGCATGCATAATAAACATTTGTCATGTATATTTTATTATATATGACAAATAAAATATAACTCAAATATGTTTTTCTTTAAATTTTTATTTTTGTTTACATTTTGAGTATAAAAGGACAAGTAAAATTAATATGTATAGAACAAAATATGTCTAAAAATAGACTAGAAATACACTTTTGAAAAAGAAAATTATGATATACTTTAATATGACATGTTTTATTTCATAAAAAAAATATCTACTAAAATTTCTTGTATATATCATCAGAACATCATCAAACTGTGATTATGAAGCATTTTTTCCCTTCATTTTTAAGATTGCTTCTGCCAGTGACTCAATGTTGTTACTATTGCTCATTGTGTAGTAAGGCCAGATTGCAGTAAATTATGTTATCTGTGCTTTCTTAAAGAAACTAGACATCGAAAAAGTGGCTAAAGCATTTTTAATAAGTCACTTAACTGATTATTGCCTAAAAATGTTGCGTTTTTCTGAATGGTATATATTTTAACATTTAACTGTCAGTTATATAATTTTTGATATAAATATTCTTTCAATGCAGCTGGCTTAAGTTCATTTTTATTAAAGTTCATTGTTAGACATAAGCATTTTAAATAATATATTTATTTCCATCATCTGCATTAAAAACCTTTGATCATTTTCAAAAATTTTTGCCTGTTTAGTATTGTTGATTTGAAATGTATATCCATTAAAATTTTAGTATAAGATTTTGATACATAACTTTATTAAAAAAAAATGCGTAAATTATACTATAATTAAAAAAATGAAATAATTTAAAAATTTTTTGTTATTTTGTTAAAAATACTTTGTTTTAATTGTTTTTATTTGTATAAATTTTAATTATGCCTAGGTTTCTTATAAATAAAATAAAATTATTAATCAAGTCAAAGACACTATGTATTGGTATTTTCTTTAATGTATTGATATTTTCTTTATTTTTTCATGTATTTGTTTTATGGAAAATATTTCTTTTCCATTCAATATTTTAAGTTGGTATTGGTTTAGGAAAAAGAAAGTAAGAAAATTCATAAAGTATTATTATAAAATAGTCATTAAAATAAAAAAAAAGAATGGAATATTATCATAAATTTATTTTAAATAAAAAGTTTATTCAAGATCAAATTTTAATTTTTCATGCATAAAAACTGGTGACTTAGTGTTCTAAAATTCTTTGTAGTTGTAAAAAAAATATGCAAGGAAAAAACTATTTTCCTATGTTGAAACTTTCATACAATTTATGTGATTACTTACTACTGTGCCCAAAAAGTAAGAACAATTTTTTTTTTTTTCAAAAACTCTTTATTTATTCTTCCAAATTTATTTTATCTTCAAAGTAATCCTCACCGAAAACAATGCACTTATGCCAACTTTTTTTCGAATCCTCAATGCATGCTACAAAGTCATCGGTAGGGATGGCCTTCAAAGCGTGCAGCGATTCACATTGAATCTCTTTGATTGACTCAAAGCGGTGTCCCCGGTGTGGTCTTTTGAGTTTAGTTAAAGCTGGAAGTCGTATGGTGTGAATACAGTGGTTGTGGAACGATATGGGTTTCACTTTTGGTGAAAAAGTCGTGAAGAATCAATGCAGTGTCAGCTGGTACATTCAGTGTTTTCAGTATCAATCGAGATTTGTACGCGTTTGAGGCCGAAAATGGAATTTGCCGATGCTTCTGAAATTCCAACATCACCAACAAGGTCTCTAATTGTAAATCAATGGTTTGCAATCACCAAATCTTAAAAATTTTTATGTGAGCTTCGTCAGTTGCAAAATTCTGCAATTCTTGCCTTCTGCAAAATTCTATATGTTTCCGCAAATAAAATTTAATTCAAGTTCTTTGCTCATTTGATTCAGACATTTCAAATATCGCTGGAATCAGTTTTAGCATCTCACAAAGCCAAGCGTAACACAAACACTAATGAATATTTTGAAGTCAAATTTCACACGGATGTCAAGGACAGTGTCAAGAACTTAAAAAAGAAAAAAAAATTGAAATTCCATAAGCCCCGGGAATTTTAAATTGAAAATTTGTCTTACTTTTCTTATATAGGTTCAAGAAACCTGTTTAAAATGACTTAAATGATAAACTATTAAAAGTTATTATTTTTAGTCTTAATGTTGCATTAAGATTAAATCTAATTAATCTTTAATGAAATATTAAGAATAAAAAATAATCAGAGATAGGATTTTCAAGGTTTTTAAATTTTACATGAATGTATACTTCTGTGTTTCTCAGTTAAAGGATAAGTCTTTTTTTCTTGCTACCTATTCAATATTTTTCTGTAATGAACATGTTAATCAATCCTGATAGTTGGGACAAGTTAAGAAAAGAATACCTTACTGTGAAAAAATATATAGGGAGAGACATAATATTTTTTAATGTATGGAAAAAAAAATTACAATTGTTTCTGAAGAAGAATTTGAGATAATTTCTAGAATAGTATTTGAATGAAAATGTTAACATTATTTCACTAAGACATGAACTTTTAAAGTAAAGACACATAGAAAAAATCAAATATTTACGTTGCTACATCGTAGTTCAAGGCCTTAGAAAATGATTTATTATAAATATTTTTTGTATTTTTATTTACTTCTTGAACATATACAAATGAGCATATACAATACTTTTTGAACTTATTTTGTTCTTTGTTATATTAGTAATATTAATTGTATATTCATTTCTATAAAAGTATAAATTCCTAGATTACATAAATTTAAATTTACTAACAGAAATAAGAGTCTAAAAAGAGTAGAATATTAAATTTATAAGCATTTAATTATGTAATAGTAATTTATTTACATTTTACAGGTCTACTGAAGGAAATGAAGCCCTTTCACCCCCAACAAGGCAGCCAAATCCACAACAAGCTGCATCCTCGAAGAGATTGCAGCAGACGCAAGCACAAGTAGATGAGGTAATTAAATTTACTGAAATAACAGACTTTGTGTTAAAAAAAAGTTTTTAATAGTTTGGTAGTTCTTTGCTGTAAATAAGTAGGAATTCAGAAGAATATTAAAAGGTTTAAAAATGCTAGTTATAATATATTTGAAGAGTTTAAAGGTGAGAAATAAATAATCCTATGAGTCTATTCTCTGAAAATTTAAATTTAATGTCAATTTCAAATTGTAATAATGTTCCTTAAGTAATTAATATCTTCTAGACTAGTTAAAATTGAAATTGATTTTAAATATTAATATATTAATTACATTTCTAATTTAACTGCCAGGGAAATGAATGTTTTAGAATGAATACTCTAAACAGTAAAGTCTTTTAAATCTTCTAATTTATTTTTGATTCCAATTTTATTTAGCATTATTCATTTTGGGAAATATTTTCATAATAAATTCACAGCTATTTTTTTAAAAAATAATTAATGCATTAAAAAATTAAAAATAGTGAATAATTGGTAAGCATAAATCTGAAGTAAAAATACTTCTATAACTTCAAAATATTTAAATATTGATGTTCTTCAAATTACAGAAGATTATGAACTTCTGATTTGTATTACAAAACTGTTATGTTCTATAATTGTTTTAGTTTCAAATTTCTTTGTTAGAAAATACTTTTGTTATTGAAAAATAAGTTGAATTTCTTACGTTTAATTAAAGTAGTTGGCATGTCTTTATGCTAAAAAGAACAAAAAAAAAAGACAAAAAAAAAAAAAAAAAATTGTACTACCTAATGAAAATTTCATTTATTTAAATTATCAATGTGTAAAGTTTATATTTTTTATTCCCTTTTAAGGAAAACATATATTTATTTGAAAACGAATGAATTACTTTTTTTGTCAATTCTTTATTTACTTAAGTTTGTTATTCCCGTCCCTTTATAGTCTATTAAATTTTTTCTTTTTGTAATTTTTATTAATATTTAAATTAAGCAGCATTCCTCTATTTTATTATTTATTTATTATAATTTTTTTCTACAATTAAAAGTTCACTGTTTCAAAATTTTAATTTAAAAATTCAAAATTAAAAAATTTCAATAACTTTATTAAAATTGGTATTTAAAGTTTAATGATTGCATGTATTGTGTTTATATGCCCATTCAATGTGGGTAAATATCAGGAATATGTGGAGAAATTTTATTGCTGCTGTAGGTTTTTGGAATAATGCGTGTCAATGTAGAAAAAGTTCTGGATCGTGATCAGAAGCTCTCTGAATTGGATGACCGTGCAGGTGAGAAGCTGAATAAAACTGTTCAAAAGGATAAACTTGGTCTCTGCTCAGGTGACAAAGATATTAAAAATATGTTACATTTTTTTAATACTGGAAGCATTTTACTATTGCTATGACATATTCAACATTATCTAAGATTCATTATAAGGATGGGTCTGCTATAACACTATAATTACAAGAGAAAAAGGATATGATGCATTACTGAAGGTAATTTGGCTACATAACAAATGGGGAAAAAAAAATACACATGCAGGTAAACAAGTCCTAGATAAGTTGGTTGAAGTAGAAATTATAATCTTTTTCTTGAAAGAACTCTGGCAATTCCCATTGATACCAACTGGCAGTTCATAGCACACCAACTTTAACTACCAATTGATAAAAAATTTTATATGGATGCTTTTATTGTTAAAAAAGAAAATTTTGCACTTCATTTTTAATTAAAATTTTAAAGCCTGTTATATGAATTATAATAGAAACTGATTTTATTATAAATTACAAATTAAACTGTTACTTTAATCAAGCATGATCATACCTGTTATATGATAGACTTCTTTGCTATTACTGTAATTATTTTTTTCAGTTTTATTAAACAAATTTTGAATGGTTATGCCAAATTTAATTTATAGAGAAATTGAGAGAAAAAGTTGCTATAATTTTGTTGTGTAGTCATTATACTAATAAATTATAATTACTTTTAATCAACAAAGAAATGTTTTCTAAATTCCATTTTGATGGCACTTATAATAATAATTATTGTATCAAAAATTAAGTAATAATTGTATCAAAAAAAATTACATCATGCAATATGTCCTGGCATTAAAATATTTAAATCGGAATAAAAAATTTAGAAAATAAAAAGGTCAAAATGTCAATGCAACATCTGAAATGAGCCCAAGTTTATTCTTTTTTTTATTGAAATTGTATGTGTCTAAATTGTTTTTTCGTTTTTGTCCAATGCTGCAAACCTTAAAATAGGTTGTGGATATCATGCGTACAAATGTGGAGAAAGTATTGGAAAGGGATCAGAAATTATCGGAACTGGATGACCGTGCAGGTAACCTCTTTATAAAAAAATCATGGGGAAGCAATTGTCTAGTAGCTGTAGCATATTTGTTTGGAATTGCATGCTAACTGCTTTTATGAAAAATTTTATTGAATATTTTAAATTAATTTGAATCTTTATTTTCATTTCGTTGATGCCTCTTAAGCTGTATTTCTGTGACAGCTGTGTCTGATGTGGGTTGATGTGCATGCTTTCTTTATATGTAAAATGTGTTCAATGTTAAACTAAATAGGAAATAAAAATTTTAAAATAAACTGTTATTAATTAAGATTTTGTATACCAATAGCTATATAAAGAAAACAAATAGTAAATATTTTAATCTGTATCTTAATGAATTACTTCAATTTTGAAAACACTTTAGTGGCTATATTTAGGTAACATTTTCTATTAAGTTTCAGGGATATAAAATAATAATTGTTGACTTCTTAACAATCTGAATTATTTGATGATTAAAAACAATTAAAGATTACATGCTTTCAAATATCTAAATTGCTTGTTATTAATATAAAACCACTTAAGTTTTCATTATATAGTATGGGGAATAAAACAACTTAAGACTGCTATTGAAGCGCTTCTAATTAGCTTAAAAATATATAGAAAAAAAATAGTTTTTGTTTTAAACTATTTTTTTGTTTGTTTAACTTTGTAATTTTTGAAATGTTTTACTTTTATTTCAAAATTTCTTGGGCTTCTTTCATTGCAGTATAAGCAAAAGACGTTAAAGAAATAATTTTTTAAAAGTTATATTATTTTTAAAGTTATTTAAGTAATTAATAGACTCTTTTTAATAGGCAGCTTTTTTGCTCTAACTACTCATGAAAAGCAAATTTTATGTGTAATCTTGTGAGAAAATTGTGGTCTGTGTGTGTGTGTCAGTTTTTTTTTTTTTTTTAACTTTGTGTTTGTGTATAGGAAATGTTATTTTGTATTAAATTTTATTTATTATGAGTTATGATTTCTTTGATATTAATCTTTCTTTGTACTTTGATGATATTAGATGCTTTGCAGCAAGGAGCCTCACAGTTTGAACAACAAGCAGGAAAACTTAAAAGGAAATTTTGGTGGAAAAACTGTAAGGTAAGAAAACTTAAAGCTCTTTTTTATGTGTTTTACTGTTACTTTTAAGTAAGAAAATTGCATTTGTGAACTCCATAGTTAATTGTATTAAAAAATTATTTATTCATCTTTACTGATATTTATTAATGTTCTGATTATGAATTGGATGTTGATATTAAAAAATAATCTTAGCTATGTCATCTGTCAATAACTTATATCTTTCTAATGAGGTGTAATACTGTCTTGTACATTTCTCAAAAACCATGATAAAATTAATAAAATGTAGATTTTATCAATTGTATGCTTAAACCTACGAATTGCATGGTTTAAAAAAAAACATATTTTTCTCAAGTCTGGATATAACTCTGCTGTCTATTATGAATCAAGACAACTACAAAAATGCTCCACTGGGGATATTTTTATTTGTTTAAGGCATCAACATTTTTTTTTTTTAAAGATGCTTGTGTTTCTTAAATTACAACTAAAGGGAACAAATTAGTGCTTGTTCATGAACTCTTAAATAAGGACAAACTTTTCAAACAAAAATCATATCATTTGCCATTATTAAATATTTTTTATAAAGAAGTCTTATTAAAATACATTTTGAAATATCAGCAATTTATTTAAAATTCCTCTTAAAAAGGGCAATCTTAGATGTTGTAATTATTTTCATTGTTTATTATTTTTATGCATTACTATAATTTTTGTGAAGTTATCCAAACTTGAGTAAGAATGTCCACATGATTTAAATCAATTTGAATTAAATTATTTTAAAGTAAAATATATATTCTCTTTACATTCTTAAGAAGAAAAGTTTAGGCTTTGTAGTTTGCTTACCGGACTGATCAACTATAAATTAAATAGTATAAAAGTTAATTTAAAAGGTTGTATAATGTAATTAGGTTTCAGAGATTTTGATTCTATTGATTGAATGATTTCCTTTTGATTATATTAAATATCTTTATTCATAGATGATTTTTAATTGTTTGCAAGCAATTTATGATTTTTGAATTGCCCTATGAATCAAGATGAATCATGGTTTTGCAGTGTTTTGATTAAGTATCAAGGATGATTAAAAATAATTATGACTTATATGCATATCAATGTCATTTGTTTCTCTTTCAATTGTGTTAGCAGAAATAAAATTTCTGTATCTAAATGGTAATACTCCCTTAGTTTTTGAAATGAATACTCTAATAAAAATGCTATAATTTTTTGAAATTATTAAACAGTATTATATACTGTAATACATTTAAGTGTTTAATCAGACTTTTTATTACTAACTATGCTACTAACATTCTATTTATAAAGTAAACAATTATTATGAAATAAAACTAAACAAGTTTTTCTCTGCGTTTTTTTCAACATTACATTTTATTCACACAATTTAGTTATAATATTAGGATAATTATAAAATGTTTCAATATCATTCATTAAAAAAACATTTATATAAAAAGAAATTTGCTGTGTTTGTTCCTTTAAAGTCATTGCGTGTTTTAACTTTTATTTATGAATGGAAAGTTTATTCTAAGGTCATTTGTTTGATTTTAGATGATTGCTATTATGGTCGGTATTGGTTTAATAATCGTTATCATTATTGCAGGTAAGTTTATTAGTAAGAGTAGCGAGAAGTTCAGTTCTTAGTAGAGAGGCATAAAGAAAGTTTTTTTTCCATGCCCCCCATCCTTTTTTGTTTTTTGAAAAAATAAATGAATGAGATAAGTCATTTGACAAAATATAGTTTCATTAATTATGAAATAAATAATTAAATATTTAAAATAAAATATTTTCTTCATGCCTTTTAGTATATTTTTCATTCTTTAATTTTATCATTTCAGATGTGGGCAATCTTAATTGGAGTAGTTCTTATTATAATTATTGTTATTGTTGGTAAGTTTATATTGTTTTGAGTTTATTATTTTGTTATTTATTATTTTTGAGTTCTGTTTTTGTTTGAAATTTTTATTTGATTTTCATTTTAGACAGCATACTGCTAAAATTAAGTACACAAAATAAATTTTAAAATGAAATTAAGCATGTTTTTTTTTTAGGTATCTAATCAACATTGACATTTTATAACAAGCATTGAATCTGCTAAGAATATTTCTTTACATCTTTAAAAATTTATCTTTAATTAATCTCTAATTTTTTTTGTTAAAATTCCTTTTATTTATATGTGGCATAAGTAATAGATTCTAAGTCTGATGGTTATTTTGAGCATTTAAAGATCAACTCCATTCTGTCATCAGTTTTTTTAATTTTTGTAATATATTTCATAAATAAGAAATTTTTTTCATTAATATTAAAAGTCTTATTTGGAATTAGTACAGATTTATGGAATTCTATCTAAAATCACACATATTTTATATTGTTGCATATTAAAAAAAATGTCCAATTTTTTTTTAGGTTATATTGTAAAATTATTAATTGGTATAAAGATTGGCATGTAGAATGCTCTTGAAAATTTTAATGGTTTTTTTTTGTTTCTATTTACTTTATTCTATTAATTCATTTTATTTTATTCTATTATTTCTTTAATTTCTTTTGTTTTTAATTTTTTACTTTATTATTTTTATATTATACTAATCCAATTAACTGTCCACTCTACTAATGACAACTTTCATGCTTATATACCTTAAGAAGTACACTTGTTGGTGATTACTAAAGTATTTTGTACTATATATATAGTACAAAATAACATCATATATACTAACATACATATAATATGAATGTGGAATTTTATCTTTTAATGATAATGTAGTACATTTATGTAAGGTAATTTTAAAGTTTGGAAATAGTTTTTGCTTTACATTGGTACAACAAGAGAGAGAGAAAAGGTTTTTGCATGAAAGTGGCATACAGATTTTTATGTGAAATAATTATTTTAAAGCATATTTTGTATTATATTTAAATATATTATCGTTTTAAAAATTTTCACTTATGTACATTTATCATTTAATTTATCTTGTTAATTGACAAATATATTTTTTAATTAAAATTTGATGTAATTCCCACTAGTGTACATTTGTAGTTAAAAAAATCTTGTTAATTAATATAAATATTTATATTTTTTAAATACTAAGTTAAAGTGTGATACATTACTTTAAATATTTGAGTATTATCTATATCTAACAATGTATATAGACATCAGTGAAAGTGTGCAAATTAATATATAATTTATTTGTCAAATATTTTTTTATAAAATGTGTTATATTTTTAATAATAATTTTTACACAAGAGCATAAAAGAATAATTTATTTTATTGTAATTTTAAATGACAATAAATATAACATACTTCTTATTTAGTACAAAATAATTATATATATTTTTTAATTTATAGAAACATAGAAATATTTAATAGACATAATTAAATTGTAAGAAAGCATAAAATTTAAAATAATAAATTTAACTCTTTTTAAAGCTGATAGTATTTATATAGAATTATTAAATAAGAGTCAACTAGTAGTGTTTAGAATTTCGTATTTTTTCCCCCCTCCACCTTTAAAAAATCTGCTACTTTTACTTCTGGTGGGGGTTTCTTTTGAGTTATATTTGGTGATGGTGTTCTTTCCTTCATAACCTGGTTTCCACTTTTTCAGCTTGGGCATATTCTTAAGGTTATTGAGCTGCTGTGGTCGCCACATCTTATGTGCTCACAGAATAAGTAAACATTTACAGATATTTCACACCCTTACTAAAACCAGTCATGTCTATTGTTTCTGTCTATGTGTGTGTCTTTTAATTATACGTTTTGCTAGGTATACAAAGTATTGATGTCAAACAGTGTATGCGGTGATAACAAAATTATGAATTATTCATAGTATTAGCAATTATCTACAAGGCAGAGAAACACAGCTATGCTTATGCTGTGGGTGTTAGAATTAGGCTAGAAATTAAAAAAATATATATATTAAAACATATTAATGCAGAATGATTTATAAAAACATATCATTTGTATTGGGTGGAAATTCAAGATACCTGGATTTAAATGTCCTATTGAAAAGAATATTAATTTTCCAAAAAATTTTATCCAGATAAAATAAATTAATACAAAACAAAAGAAATATTTTTGGAACAAATTAATTTTAAAAGTCTGATTTTTTATATTGTAGTTTAGATTTTTAAATATGGTGATATATTTTATGTAATGCAATATTCTTAAACAACATCCAACCAAAACATTGTATAGAATTTAAAATTTACTCCCTTCTTTGCTAAGCAGTTTATGAAAATTCTCTTCCTAAAGAATTTCATTATTGGTTAATCTTTGTATAAGGATCTGTTTCAGATCCGATTTTTATATCATACAAGGGACTCAACAAAAACTAAATTTTTGAAAATTGTATGTCAGCCATTTAAATATCTCCTACGGTTGAATGAACTATTATTATTTCTATTTAAAACTCGATGTACATAGCTGGTGCTTGCATTTTCAAACTTAATCTATCTGTCAGTATTTAATTTGCTTTTAGATTTCATTTGATTTTCTACTTCAATGTGTAGAAGTATGATTTCCTAATTAAAATATTTAAGCTGTTATATATATATGTGTATCAGAATATATCTTATACTAATCTGCATATTAGCTTATATAAAATATCAGCTTTTTGTTATAATTGTTTGAAAATTCATTATTTAAAAGGGCATCTGATAATGTAAGATAATGATGGCCACGACGAAATATAACTGTTACAATCGACAACAGTTTATTAAATTATTTAATAATTGCAGTTAACAAAATCTTAGTTTACATACAGTAATATTAATTACTACATAAAAGAATGTAACTATCCATTTCACTTAACAATATTCTACTCAAAAATGTGATTAGTCTTTTACCTGCTTATATATTAAATAAGACTACATATATATATTTTAAATTCTGTTAAATATTTAATGAAATACTTTCTACCATAACTCTTATTAAAAAAAAAAAAGTTTTTGAACCTTTGAAATGTCGATATAAAATTTTAAACCAATATAAATTTATTTCTACACCATATTTATATTAATATTAGCTTTTTTTTTTTATGCATAGTTTTGATACAGTGTGTATCTTACATTTTTCTTTTTAAATTACTTATTCACTTTCAAGACCCAAGATTTTTAAAAAACAAAAGTTCAAATTTCATAAATTGATATAACTTTCTAAAATAATACTTTCTAAGAAAAATTATCTTTTATATGACATGAAAAAAAAAAAATATTTTGTCTAATGGAGAACTTATGCAAGGTATTATTCAATGAAATTGTATTATATATCATGTAAATTTCACCAATCTTTATAGTGTATACAAGACATAAAATATTTCTCCCAATCATCAATAAAATTTGTAATGTGATTTATTTCTTAAAAAGAAATACCTTCCTATAATTTTAGGAAATAATTTTGCAAATTTTCTAATGCAATGAAATAAAAATAACTATTTCTATAGTTAATGTATAGATTTCTTTTTGTATATCTACTTTGAAAAGGTAAAATTGTGGAGGCTTTCAAGAATCTAGTATTGCAACCATAATTTTAAAATAGAATTTCCTATTAATTTTTGTAATATAATATTAAAACTCGATTAATATATTTGTAAGTATGTACAAGCTGTAGTCACCGAACTTCAAAAAGTTATATTTTCTAACCGCATATATCAAAAACTTCATCACCATTAAAAAAAATATTTTTTATATGTTAGTTTATGATTGACTTCTTACATTTAAAATTTTCTATTAAACAAATGCATACCAATTTATTATACATTGATTTTTGAATATTTTTGATACACTTGTGGTGTAGTAATAGAAATTTTATTCCTCAAAAAGGCTTAAAAATTGTTGAGTAATTTTTTGAAAAATGTTTAAGATTTTAGATAAATATATACAAATGAATTTTTGAACCTGATAATAATTTTAGGTAACATTTAATTTTTTTAATAAATGACATGATTACATTATAAGAAGTTCGGTGCCTACAGTTACAGCTATCATTTTGAGATTGGCTGTCCATAATGGGTATGATTTAGGTATAATTTATTTTTATATTTAGGCAATAAATAAAAACATAGATTTATAAATCTTTGTAAAATTGTATTATAACCAGTAATTTTTTTTTTGGTGAAGAAAAATGAAATGAAAAAGAAATGAGTGTTCTGAAATTTGATTATTAAAAAAAGAATGAAAAATTATATTTTATGTAGATAATACATTAATTTTCGGAAGAAATCAAAGGTGTAATGTGTCTCTTATTCAATTGCCATAAAATGTTTATTTTAAATATAAAACTGTTTTGAGATTGTGGTATTGATATTTTTATAGTATTTAGGATATGTATATATTTTTAAAAATATATAATCCAAACTGGATTGGAAAGACTATTACATTATTTTCTCAAAACTGATATACCTGATCAAAACTGATATACCAACCGATATACCTGATCGAAACTGATATACCAAACTTGGTATTTTGAATCAAAAGTTGCAATTTTTTAACAATTTGGTTAAAATAAACATTAATTTTTTAAATCAAACTCGCTAAGCCTTAGATTAGTTGCATTCTTGCATGTTTAAAATGTTTATCTTTAATTTATTTTTTGAAATTGACAATTTGTTTCATATTTTATATCGCATTTTTAGCTCCATAGGTTTTAGAAGCAAATATTTATGAAATAATAAATAATTAGAAATTGATGTAGTAAGATAAGTGTGATCAAAGGGTTCAGCAAGATATGCTAACTAATTAAGTTTTTTTTATAATTCAACATTATAACATTGGAAAATCAATATAATTAGATGATTATTTATGTTAGCTTCAAGATAAATAAGTGCATTTTGGGCTTGAAAGTTTCGAGGAGCTGGAGTCAATAAAATTTACACAATTATTTTTTATTTTTGAATTAATCAATTAATATCTAGAAATTTCGTCCCATAATTTATAGCTATTCAAGCCTGTCTTTTCCTTTATTTATATTCGTGTGGATTCTAACATGAATATAGTTGAAATGATTCCATATATATAACAATAAACATAAACAGTTAACAGTTCAGTTGGATTTAATCATGTTTAAATTTATAAAATGAGTTTTGCTTTTAGAAGAAATAAAAGCATTATAAAACATGCTTTTCATGCCAGAAATGAACTATATGCTACTTAAATTAGTTACTTCATGAAATATTCACATGTTAAAAGTATGAGTTTATTATCTTTTGTAAAGCATTTATTGTCGATTCCCCTCCACCCATGTCACCTCCCCTTAAGCTTATGTTTTAGTAAATGCGTTTTGTTTTCCCTTTTTGTTCTCCTTTTTTATTATTTAAATTGTATCATTTTTATATTTTTGGTTTATTTTTTCCTTTCATTATATTTTGTTGCTTATTTTTTTTACAGTTGCTAGTTTGCAGTAAGTTCTGGATTCTGCAACGTCCGATTTTTAATTTTGTTTAAAATGCGTGCAAGTAGATTAGCCCTTGAAGTCATTTGGATGAATTGGTTGAAACTCTTGAAATCTTCTATTTACTGATGTTATAACATAATGTCTTTTTTTGTAATAATATTCAATTTCTAAAGTTGTTTCAAGATTTATTGATTTTTTTTTTTTTTTTATCAAAACTAATGTAAACTGAAATTAATTTTTTTTTATAATAAAATTTATGCTTTTTTGCATGCATGGCTTTTGCTACTTTTTCATTTTTAGATATTTATTGTTTATTTTAAAAAATTTCTAAATTTTGTACCTTATAATATTTAATTTTTTATGTGTGAATCTTAAATGCTTTTAATTAAAATATAATTTATTAATCTAATATATTTGTTATGAGCTGTTAGCACTTCAAAACTTTTATCACATTCTTATTATAAAACTGACTATTTCTTGATTTAAAACTATTATGCATTTTATGTTCGAAGCATATATGAGATTTTTTTTTTTTAACATTAATTTCTTGTAATACTCATTTTGACTATTGTGAATACTGTGATGTTTTGTTTTTCCATTTAAATTGCTATTGTATATTTGTCTTAGTATGTGTGTTTGTCTTAGAAAATGAATGGTTTCAATCTGACAATTTGTTTTATGGTGAAAATATTTTAAGAATTTTCTTCTGCTATTTAATTTATTATATAAATAATTCACATAAAAGTATATTTCTATTTGTATAACAGTTTGTCAAGATATTAGACTGATATGTGCTCTAATACAAATGTTCTACCAAATGTCTATTATAGGAACCAATGTGGATTTATGAATAGCAAGCATAAATGCTAATACTTTTTTTTTGTTTATATAGTTCTTGTGCTTGTATATATTTCAAATGAGCCATAGACATCTTTCAGATGAATTGTTGAATATCCATATTTGTGTATACCTCAGTTATGTGAATGTGAATTTTCTGTATTTTTTGAATTTACATTCCTAGATGTCTTTTCTCACTAAGTTTTTAAAGAAAAACCGGTGTTTTCTGCAAGCTATTTAACTATAATTAAAATTTTATTGTCTATCTTTCAATGAAAATCAATTTTCCTTCTAATAAGATATCTATTAAGCAAAATCTTTTATTGCTGTAATTTGTCCATTTTTTGTATTCGAGAAAGTATGAAATGTTGTGTTGGTCACATGGTATTTAATGAATTTTAATTCATCTGCAGTCCTTGGATCAGAAACACTATTTTATTAAAAAATTAATATACATCCCAAAATGAGATGCTTAAACATATATTAAAGGAACATCTTAGATTTGATTGATTTTTTAAATCACTTTTAGAGCAACATAAAGATTTTAAAAAATTATGGATTTTACTAAGAATTAATAATTTCCCTCCTCCATGAAGTAATTTTTTTTTTTTAAATACAAAACAAAATTTCTTGTTCAGTTTTATGTATTCAGTTCAATTCACCCAAGTGTTCTCTGATCCATAGACAAATACATTTTTCTTATGGTATAACAAAAGAAAAATTGTGTGTTGTTGGAAATAGATTGTTGAATTGTAAAGTTATTGTGTTGTTTTTGTAACGTAACTATTGCTTATTGTATTGGTTTTTCAAGTTTACCTTGGGCAACGATGAGCACATAAAATGTATATACATATAAGATGGATTAAGTTACAAGCTTTTAGAACTGGGTATGAAAATTTCTTGTAATGTTTTGGGGGTTCATTGTATGGAAATAATCAGTATTATTTCAGTAATATGTGTATTATTTGATGAATGTTAATAAATTAATTTATCTGCACTTGTTTCCAGTGTCTTTACTTGCATTGTTTGTAACATATGTTTTCTTAAATTCATTTTGTTTCTTATGTAAAAAAATGTAAAAGCAATATATATAAGTTACAATTTTATGAAGAATGTTCATTATTAAATTTTATTATTGCAAATGATTAAAAATTAAAATTATTTTGGTAATATTTTTTTTTATTTAGTGAAGGTTCAAAAAACAAAAAAAAAAAAAAAAAGTTAAGCTCATATATGGTTATTGTGTCATGAAAATTAAGGCGTGGGATTTTTTTTTTTTTTTTAAATATGTTGTAAGTTTTAAGAAGAAGAAAAAATGAAATAAAATTTGATACACAAGTTCATACTGATGTAATGTTAAGTTGTTTATATATTGCAATATATATATATATATATATATTGATGTTTGTATATCATTTAACAATGATTTCTGGGTTAATGAAAATAATTGTCTGAAAGTCATGTTTACTGCTTAGTAATATAACATTCCGAATAAAGCTTGAATTCAAATCAGCATTGCTAGAACTTTAAACTCAATAGATATAATAAGATCTCAGGTTTTTTCATCTTTTCCATTCCCTTGACATTGGCTTTTTATATTTAAGCAATCCGTACCTTTAAATATTGCTTTTATATAGTAAATAAATAAAACAGAATGAAATATGAAATCCATTGAGACATAATTTAATATTGAAGAAGAAAGGAAAGGGCAGCAGTATATTCCTTTGTTTAAGGAGCACATAAATAAGTTGCTATGGTTATTGTTCAAATTTGTTAGATTCATGGGTTGAGCACAACTCGCATGTAGGAGGGTTGGAATTAGTTGGTGACACTTGTGCTAATCATAAGTAGTTTTATCATTTTAATGAACTTCTGAGGGAATTTAAATATTCACGAACTAGTCCAGCAAGGCAATGGGAGGAGCATCCAAAGACAGCAAAAGTTATTGGAAATTTAGTAGTCAAAATAAATTATTAGAAGGGATTTGGTTAGTAGATTGCACAGTATAGAAAATGTAGAGGGCAGAGTACATCAAAAACAATATAAATTGCTATTATAACAAAAAAGGCTAAACGAACTAGTGCAAACTGAATTTGAAATGTGCAGACCGGAGATTGGAGAAAAACGGAAGTTGTAACATAATTTAATGTATAAACAATACAAGATTTATATTTAAAATAATATGGATTATATTTACTCGGTTTTTTTTTTTTTTTTTTTTTTTTAATTCAAAAAGGAGTTGTGGTTTTCGTAAACATTGAAGAGGAAACCAAAAATTGGAAGTCGAATGAATTTTTTCTGCTGAATGAAAATGAATCTTATTAATTCTTCTATTATATTTAAACATGTTGTTTTCATTTATCTACAATTTATAACTAAAAAAAACCCGAATATCAACCAAATTCAATAGCTATTAGAATCATCAATAATTGTAATATGTAAATATAATTTTTCATTAACTGACTTCTTATCTGAATCATTCACTTGATACTTTAGTTTATTCAACTATCAATTTGTGTTCAGTTGCCAATCTTATTTTCTTCCTCTGTGTTTTTGACAGTGCCAAAAAAGAGATGGCTTGATGAACTTCATAAAATTCGTGTGATTCGGGATTTTTGAAGTGATTAATGTAGGCATTCTTTTATTTTCATGGGTTTTAAGTCCCACGTTTTGAAAACCTTAATTTTATTTTATAACTTCACATTTTTGGTGACGACACGAACCTTACATATACCCAAACGTAATGCTTATGCGTGATTAAAAAAAACTTAATAGCTAGCATTAACCTTACTGAAAATGGTAGATTGATGTGAGCTTCGTCAACATGCTTCAAGCTGGTTGAGTGCGCGTTTTCCTGGATATTTTATTAACATGGAGGCTAATTTTTGCAGTGGAATTTCTATCCAATTTTATATATATATAAACGTTTTATAGGCCCTTAGTGGTGATCTTGGTAATGTTGAATCTGGTACAAATTTGTCATATTGATAGCAAATGATATCAAGTTGATTGTCGACAATGAACTTTAAAAAAAAAAAAAAAAAAAAATTACTCATAGGAAAAATATATCTCTATGGCTGAGTGGCTAGCTCTCTGGCACAGGGTTCGGGTTCGAGTCCGGCCGTGCTATGGATGTTTGTAGTGGTTCGGAATCCTGTTTAAACAATAGGTCAAAGTCTAATAAGATCGTAGAGCTTTACGGGGACATTGTTACTCCGCGTTCATAGCTTATCTTCAATTTACTCGCGCCCCCTGAGTAGTGCTAAGTGAGTAACGTCTATGCAGCCCTTGCTTATAGCATAAAAAGCTATTGTTTAAATATTTACAGGCTGCATTAGAAAAAAAAAATATGTATGCATCTCAAAGAAGGATGGAAAACAATATAAATTCTAACCCAAACGGTGAAAAAATATCATTTTTCTCATTAAATTAAAATAAATTTTAGAAATAGAATTATTTTGTTAAAAAAAATTATTTTATTCACTGTTTCTCAAAAACTTCTTAAAAGAGTTTTTTCCGGAATTTTTTTAAATTAATTTTTTGACACGTTTTTTTATTAGTATCGTTTAAAATAAGAATATTAAAAGCAACCCAATTTCTCATTACAGTATGCACCCGTCTACCCTACTGTACAAAAATAAAATTCGCGTGACTTTTTAACTACTGGATTTAGAGGTGCATAGCATTAGTGTTTTTGTGCATGAGTGATCAGCAAAGACTTCCAACGGAAGAAATAGGTCTAGGCTTATTACTGCGCAACTGACCTTGAAAATGCGCGTCTCGAGCTTTAGCCATGAAACGACTTTATATTTCAAGAGTTTTTTTTCTCCTCATATTGTTCATTTACTATAGCTTTTTTATTTATTTATTTTTAGATATGGTGTAACAAATAGTTAAAAAGAAAAAAAAAGGGGGGGGGGGGGGGTATTTATTTATTTTTTTATTTCATTGCAAAAATTTAAATGGTCCAAATTTTTCATAATTTTAAAAATTGTGATATAATAATTTTATTTAGTTATTATTATTATTTTTTTAATTTGAAAGAGTATCATATCATGAATGATCATGTTTAGCATGTAAATAAAATTGTTTTCCATGTTTTAGACATGTTTGTTACTTAACGTTAAAAAATAAATAAAAATGCATGTTATCAATGCTATAAAACTGTAAACTGCACGATGATTTTATCTGAAAATAAATAATACATATGATTCTAATAAAAGAATAGAAAAATAAAACTTTTTTTAAAAATGGAGTTAATGCTTTTATATATATATATATATATATATATATACGCTAACAGTATTTTTTAAAATAAATGTATAAATTTGTATTTTATAAAAATAGATTAAAAAATGTTACTGGTAATGAAAAAAATTTCACCATGCATTTCTTACATTTTAAAAATTAATAATAAATATAACTTTGAATGTGATATAAATGTATTATATTTTTAATATACGTATATTTTTTTTAAATATGCATTGTTTAAATTCTTTTACACATTAACTTAGCATGTCATGCATTTATTTAAAATATGAAATTCTTTGAAAACATTTTATCGGCATATCAAGTATTAAAAAAAAAAAAAAAAAAAAACCAGAATATAATATGTAATCTAATTATTATAAATTTTTAATTACTTATTTGATCATTTTCATATTTTTATTTAATCTGATCAATTACGTTTTATTGTTTTAAATCTTGCAACAGTTCGTCTGATTTTGAAACGTACCAACATCAACAATTGATATATCTTATACAGTGGGGGCCTGAATGGCCGAGTGGCTAGCGCTCAGTACCACAGGTTTCGGGTTCGAGTCCCGGCGGTCCCATGGTTGTTTGTAGTGGTTCGGAATCCACTTTAAAAAGTAGGTCCCGGTCTAATAAGAGCGTTGCGGGGGCATTGTTACTCCGCGTCCGTGGCTTATCCTCAAGTTACACGCGCCCTCTGGATAATGCAAAGTGAGTACGTCTGTGCAGCGCTTGCCTTAAGGCATCCAAGACCAAGCTGTATAAGTGTTTGCCAGCTGCATTAGAAAGAAAAATATATCTTATATAGTTAAGTATAGTAATGTTAATTTACAGTTATTTTACTTCCCTTTTTGACAGATTAATATTTTTCATTTAGAATAATACGTTTAAAGGCAAAGTATCAAGTTGAGAAACAAAATGCACAAGTGTAATTTTTATGCAATTTGAAATGAATGCGCTTTTAAGATTAATAAAATATCTTGTAAATGAGATATACAACAAGATTTATCTACGTCAGGATTTTTTTTAGAAATGCATAAGTGAATTAAAATTATAAATCTAATATAAATTTATATATTTGTAAATAATTTATCTTTACTTTTTTACGTTTTAAAATGTAAATGTACAACGGTTCTAAATTCATGTAACTCTTAAAAAAAATGCACTGAAAATGGAAAAGGTAGAAATATCTTTAAAAATAAATTTTATGCACTACAAATACAAATACAATATTATTTTCCTTTTTTTTGTGTTGAGCAGTTCAAGAAGTTTCAACCAATTTAAATAACAAATATTTTAGAAATTAATAATACAAAAATATAAATTAATAGTTTAATATAATAAAAATTTCATTAAATTCATGACTTATTTTTATGCAATTATAATTTTAAAAAAATAATAGATTCCGCATATAACAATGTCTTAAAGAAATCTGCGACTTCGTTTTTTTTATTTACAACAGAGATAAGGCCGTGGGTTGGATAAATAGGATAAATATGTGGAGTAACATAATTCATTGTGCATATTGTAATATTCAATGTTTTTTTGGAGAATTTTTGTGCACTGCATTTCATTTATATATTATATATATGAAATGATATATATTACATGATGCTATATACCATGATACGTATACACTATATATACATACCATGTATATATGTATACACCATGTATACATACCATAATTATATACCATGATCATGATATATATCGTGATACGTTATTACTTCACATATTCTACAGAATAGGGTGTGAGGAGACACTTGTTTGTCAGAAAGTTGTGGACATTTCCAAAATATGCTTGTATGAAATTATTCTGTATAATTCCAATTGTATATCTTTTGTGAGTTATTAAAATATTATAATAGGATGATGGTTTATATAGATCAGTCACCCTGTATAACCATTGTAAAACATTTTTGATCAATGATTGTTCGTAAAATGAAGGAAATAAATAACACAAAAATAACTTGAAAACACACTGAAGCTTGTGCACTTTATATAACTATCTAGCAACATACAAATTCGTATATCTTCTCTGTTAACAAAATGCAATATAACTAAAATAATGCTTTTTTTTTTTTTTTTTTTTTTTAAAAAATTAAAAAAATTAAAAAAAAATTTTTTTTTTTTTTTTTTTTTTTGCTACACTTACTTACTTTACATACCATACAGAGTCCTATTCATATTGATGTAGTGTAAGTAATTTGTTGTAATATAGTTTGATCTTGTACAATATTGACTCGTAAGAGTGTAGAAATTTCACAAAGGTCTCTTTTCGAAAGCTCACGAGGGCATGAACGTATTGCAACATTTGGTTCTTTGCTCACATAAAAATCCTTATTGTTCAAAAAATGGGAAACGAAATTCAGAGGCACAACTGCAGAGATTATACACTTTTTTTCCTTCTTTTTTTAGTACAAGAATTCAACATGATAAGTGGACAAAGTTTGAAAATTGGGCTGGTGTACATGAAGTCTCTCTTCGATGCTATCTATACAAGGGATGACATTTACAAAAGCAATTTTTTTTTAATATGACAGTCCTTTGAAATTTGTAACCATTTCTAATATTTTTTTTTTTGTGCTTGAGCGAGAATTTTTTTATCACCAAACAAGCTCTTCTTAAAACACATCATGCTATTCAAGTAAAATCAAATATAGACAACAATATAGTTTATGTTCCATCAATGAAGGTCATCAATTCTACATAAAAACAGTTTGGATAGTACTAAATTAATATTATATTTATTTTCTAAAACATTTCAAATGAATTGTTGACTTTATTAACTATTTTAATTTTTTAATTAAAAAATATACTTCAAAAGTAATGAAATATATTTTTTTTCTCCCTTTCATTCAAATAACAAGAACAGTTTTTGATTATTTCCTGCCCCAATTCGTGGTTGATACAAAAACCCACGAACAGTCAGTCTTGTCAAACACTTGTTTTTAAATAGAATTTATGACCTTTTACTCAAAATTTTTCATCAAAAAAATTGTTTCATTATATTCATTCACTGGAAGTTATACACAAAAAAGTTATCTTCAAATAAATGAAAATATCAATCATTAACAGTAAAAAACATAACAGTTTGATGAAAATATTTCTAATAAATATGCAAATCCTTATTGATGAAAATATCATGAAATCAGTAGATAATTTATGGAAAAATATAATTTCCAATTTATGAATTATTTTTACTTCAATTGTGAAAGTTAACATAAAAGTTGTTCAAATCTTTTGGTTAATGCATTTAAATTCTATCTTTTCATTAACTGATTGTCCAAGAAAGTCGTTAATTTTTAAAATTTAAACTTTTTCTTTCGACTTTCTACAAATAGTAACATTTATAAATATATTTATGTGTAGTTAATATAGATTATATTTTGAATCTTTAGGGTAACAATTTCATATATTTAGAGGATATATGAGATGATTATGAATACATCAGTGATTTCATTTCTAGAGAAAGTTAACTTCAAAATGAAAAAGTATTTAAATAAAAGTTTTAATTTCGAATTTAAAATAAGATTTTCAATACTTAACATTTTATTAATTATCGAATTGTGAAAAAAATTAAATACATAAGAATATATTTAAAAAGGATGATGGTAAATATTGAAGTAGAATGCAACATCTCACATGAGAAAGGTTCACTAGTTTTTACATCTAACAATTTATAAAAATTATATATATTTAGTTTCATATAATATAAAATATGGTTCACTATTTTATTAAATTGTACCTTCTTCCAGCTTTATTTTATTGTACATATTAGTTTTACTTCTTTTTATGAATATGCTACATAGTTTGTTGAAAAAAAATATGAAAAGGATTCAAATTTATACAGATACTTAATTATAATATGTCACATTTATCTTTAATTATATACAAATATTATTTTACAAGAAAAATAAAATATCTAATTTTTTTTTTTTCTCTATGAATAATTTCATGTAATATATTTTAAACACAAAAGCAATTATTCAACTGAAATTGATAGTGAAAAAAAAAAAAGAAAAAGGCTCCAAATATTTTTTTTACATAAGATATGTAGACATAGTATAAATGAACTAAAAAATATTTATAAAAAAGATATATGTTTATATTTCAGAAGATAAATAAACAGCGATCACAAATGCTTACCAGCTGTCACTCAACAAGTTTCTCCAAGGAAGACTGCTTTTATTATGTGAATGTTAAATTAAAACTATACATAATTTGTTCATATTAACTGAATTTTTCCTTCTGGTACATTCAAGAGGAAAGGTGAGTAAAAAGATGTTTAAATGCTGTTACAACACGTTCAACTTTATATTTTGACTAACACAATTCGGAAGACCATTCCATCTGTTTTTTTTCCCTACCCGTTCGTGTCACACATTCAGGGAGTAGTAAATGACTCCTTCGTCCTTATGAGGTCCTCCAGAGGATATCGGATCAGGCACGGGGGAATGGTACAAGGAATCCGACGAAATCTTTGGCGACGAGCTAGCACCTTCTGGGACCCCCCTCTCGTCGTTTGAAGCGACCGGATGAGGAGGAACTTGAAGCATTTGTGAAGACACGGTCGGTAGCTGTATCTGTAGAGTCTGGTGAGCAACAGCAGGATTTGAGACATTATGACACGTTCTGGGGTCTGGTGGTACCCAACCTTTCGTGGGTAATGTCCTAGTACTGCCGTACATGCTTTCAGCGTAAGAGTGATATCTGGTATCCGGATGTGGTTTTCGATGCGTGTAAGGGATGGTAGCGTTGCCAGAAATTTCTGTCAGGGCCACAGAAGCCCTGTGTATATGCATGGGCATTTGGGACCGACTGGATTGAGCAGGTGGGCCGTACAGCTGAGGCTGAGAGGAATTGTCTGGCCTCCAATTGGGATCTCTGTTCCATACTCGGATTTGTTCGGCGCTGTAGCTGGCTGTTCTTGGATGTACCAAAGATGGTCCCTGTCCAGTATCTTCACACATTAAGTAAGGGTCCAATTTGCTTGGACCTTGAACAGATTCGGACGGGTTGGGTTGAATGCGACTTTGCACGCCTCTCACTGATGGTCTACGAGCAAATCCAAAAGTTGGATCATCCTCATCCTCTGCCAAGCTATATCTCTTGCGTATCCTGTCGAGTCGTTTAGAATCTTGCTCGACAAACTGTTCCAGCTCATCTTTGTTCATACGTGCTGGAGGCTGTGAGGTTCTACTAACATCTGGTGGTACATTTGGTCCATAAGCAGCAGCACCACCATTACAACACCGCACATAGTCCGCTGGTATTGCAGACTGCCTGGAATCGCCGTTTCTGCTCACTGTAACTCTTTGAATAACCCTCCAGTCACGAAAATTCCTTGGGACCGTCATAGATCCCATGTTCCTCTGATCAGGCCATTGTCCTTGTTGTGGACTTTGATGTGCAACCATACGAACCGGAGGATACTGCATATTGTGAGAAGACATTTGAGATGGATGTCCTGGACATGACATTCTTTGGCGAGGCAATGAAGGATGATAGCCATCATGGCGGACATAGTATCCTCCTTTAGTGTTTAATGGCATAGCAAATCTCTGTACAGGATGAAATTGCTGTTGTTGATAAGACATTGCACTTTGGTTATGTATATCATCGTCCGATGAAGCACCATGAGGTATAGAACCATTCATTGGGATACCACCAGTAGATAAAATGACATCTGGTGGTTTGGAATGAAAGTTTAATGCTCCATCAGGATCTTTATGTTCATCTATAGTAGTCAACCATTTTAACTTTTCCACGAGTGATTCTTGGGAAAGCAAAGGAGACTTGGGTCTGGGATATTTGACTCCCGGTTGTTGTCGACGTTTTGCTTCAATTCCTCTAAAGAGAGTGCACTGTAAAGCATTCTTTTTAATAATTCGTCTAATTTTTGAATTGCCGTGGGCCATACCTCTGAAACTTTCTTCATCATAGTCTTCAGCATCTTCCTCATCATATCCGATGTCATCCAGCCTTATTTCTTCTTCCACTTCTCCACTGCGAGAATCAGAGGAAGTCGAATCATCGGCGTCTTGAGGGGGATCTTGAGATGTGCCACTGTTAACAGATTGCTCACCAGAACTTTGGCGACTCAAGCTCTCTTCATTAGCTTTATCCAACTTGACAGCTGCTTGATGCATTTGCATATTTTTCATAACAAGAGATTCACGTGGTAAAGGTTTTGGTTTTTCTTCCGCCATAATCTCTTCCAATCTTTCATTAAATACCTCATCCAAACTTTCCTGTTTTTGAAGCAAAACAACATCACGTTTCACTGGTAATTTTTCTTGATTATCGATTTCTCTTAATTTATCTGGAACTTTACTGGTTTTCTCGACAAAATTTTGTTCATTCTCTTCTTCTCCAACCCTGACAATAATGGTGTCCTGAGACGATATACTACAATCACTATCAGCTTCAGAAAGAGTTCGTGAATGAGCCTGGCTGCTGTCATCGTCTTCAGTCTCGTGACAGACATCATCTCCAGAATTCGCAAATTTTGTAGAGGAGAAAAAATCACCATCTTCCACTCGAACATCACCTTCAGCGGAAGATAATAGCGTGATAAGTTTCCTGAAGAAATTATCATCTAACGCACCATTTCTGCCATCATTTGAAAACTCACTGTCCAGTTCATGGAAGACGCTGTTTAATTCCTCATCAACAGCGAATTCCCTTTCTGCTTCAAGAAATCTTTCAAACAGTTTATCGCTCTCTTTGACCGACTCCATCTGCACATGACTCGAATCGGTGACTTCATTTTTAACTTCACATAGCGAGACACTGTCGGTTTTTTCTGTTTCCTCAGAAACAGCGACGTCACTGTTTTCTTGCGACGGCACCACTGGCGGTTCAACAATATTACTCTCGGCAACATTCGGAATAATCACTTCAACAGAGCAGCACTCACCGTTGAATGGATCTGGAGTTTCTGGTGCACTCTGGGCAGGCGGGTCATCTGTTTGGGTGGTTGTTGACAGGTCGTCGCTGTCTCTGTATTCGGCCGGAGGTTCGAAGGGAGGCACGTCCTGGTATTCCGCCGGTGGTTCGAACATGAAGAAAGCTTCGGGACATATGATGTCGGGTCCCGTGGTGAGGGCCAGCAGCTGGACATTCTCGCTTTCGTCCGAGTACAGCGTGACGGCTTCGTCGAACGTGACCCGTCCCTTCGGCTTCTTCCCCTTTCCCTTCTTCAGCAGGGACTTGAGCTCGCGGCGCTCGTTCGCGCTGGCCTGCCGCTTGACAGCGTGGCCCTTGCCCCGGTCGGACTCGCCGCTCATGCTGTTGTCGTCGGTTTGGGCGCTCACCTCTGGTCCGGGCCCCAGCTGCTGAGGGTCGCTGGGTGGCGGGGCGTCGCCGCCCTGCGTCGCTTGTTCCTCCGCGGCATCGTCGTCGATGAACTGAAAGTGCTCGCAGTCGAAGAGCGGCCGAGAGCTGGAACCACACCCCGGCGATGTGGAGCTTTCGGGGCGGCCGATCGATGAGCGCTCGCTGTCCTGCGCAATGGGAGGCAGCTCTCCGGCGCTCACGGAGCATCCCGCCGCCGACCCTCCTCCCCCGCACTTGCTGTTGTCCGCCGCCGAGTACAAAACACTGTGCACTTCCGCTTCGATCTTCATCTTCCGGCCAGAGATGACCACACGGTGACCCGTGCAACTCTTTCACTACCCCTTCCGATGAGTCGCAACAGAATAATGCAGAACGTCCTATCAATTTGAATGTCCTTTTTTTTTTCTGTTTGATTAATTTTTTTTTTTTTTTTTGCCCAGGAAATTCGAGATTTCTTCCGTCTCTTTAAAGGGCTTTAAATGTATAGCAGAGAAGGGTACTAGAATTACATCGACACATATTTAATTTCTTGAAAAGACTTTATTACTGCAAAATAAAAATAAATATTAGCATTAGATAGTTAATAAAACTAATACTTTTAAAGACAATTAATAAAATAAAAGTTTTCCATAACAAAATAAGGATAGTAATAAATATGCAATACACTTGCATTTTTTTAAATCATTAAAGAGACTCGTTGCAATAAAGAAAGATTCAAATATGTATTGTTTATAATTATAAGAAAATATTTTAGTCAAGAAAGTATAAAATAAATACTTCATTATTTTATTAATAATGAAAAAATAAAATTTATAAAATAATAAATTAAATAAATTACTTAAACAGAATAAAATAAGCTATTTTATTCCTTCTACACTAGTGTAATATAAAAGAATAATGTATTATATAAAATAATACATTGTTTTTTGTTAAAAAGAAATATTTTGGCGCTTATTATTAACCATTTACAGAAGTGATTAAAATGTGTACTTTTTTTAAATAAATCTGAAATCCATGAAAATATTAAGATGATTTTGAAGATTCTAAAACATTTTAACAATCCTCAAAACGCAAATACGCCTCTCAAGAAAATATCTTGAAATTATTTCATATCTTATTATAAAGTTGATAACTGTCTTAAATTTATATTAAAAAAAAAAAAAAAACTTATATGAAACAGATTCTAATAAAAATGTCTAACTAGCATGATTAAAACACATAAAAACTGTAGATCTGATCAAATAAACAAGTTCGTTGCGGACAACAAGTCCCCCGGAAATGTTGAGGTATTCTGGCATTTGTCATTTTCGGGTTTTTTGTTACGAAAAACAATCGTTAGGAGGCAAAGAACCAAAAACGCGTGGCGGCGCGGCACAACCAAACAAAGCCCTCACAGGAAGTTAAGTTTCCGGATTCGCCCTCTCAACATCAATGAAAAATCAAGTCTCCCGAACTACTTCCCGCCACGAGGTCTTTTTTTTATACACGGTTAGAGCTTTAGCTTTATTCGCTGAGTAGGGGTTTTTTTTTTCACTAAAGCATTTTTATTCATTTATATACGGTTAAGTAAAAGGGTATTACTAAATTTATTTAAGAGAGAGACTTGCGAGACTTGTATAAGAGTTTTGAAAAAAGCGGCTTTGTTCTCTGGGGGAATTTACGCTATTGAGTTAAAAGTACTAGAATTTTTTTTGCTTGTTTTACGTTGTTTTTAAGTAGATATGGTTCGTTAATGTGCTGTGCAATGTAAAGAATGGGCACCTTTTAAAGAAGTACTTAGCGAAAGAAAGTATGGTGGAAAATACAAGTTAAGTAATGAAGTTGTGTAATACTTAAATGTCCAATGTTTAAAATGAATGAATGAATGAAAAGTCTGCTTCAAAAGATGATGTAATACCTATGCGTAGGTGGATCAATGAAATGATTGGAATACCATAATTCATTTTTTTCTTTTTATAAGTAATTTCTATAATAAGTAATTTTTTTATAAGTAATTTTATTTCTATTTTTATAAGTAAATAAAATTTGTTTTTCTATCTTTATACATATATAAAAAAAAGTTCTAATTGCATTTCTAAAATGACAGAATAAAATTCAACTAATTCTGGAATAAGCTTAAAATGACTGATCAACATTTCATATGGGAATAAAATATTATAGGATTGAAATTCAATTGCATTAGTTAACTGAAACTTATTTAAGGCATTGTTAATATTTTTTTAAATCAAGCTATAGCTGATACAGGCAACAATTGCACATATTACACATCTAAATATATACGGGGACAGTCACTAAATTGTTTTTTAATTATAAAATCAAAGCAACGTTGTTCGTAAAATTAATAATTTTATCACAGCTGTCCAAAATTTATTAAAAAATTACAATTAACGGGAAATTTAATAAAATAAACACTGTAAGTTTTTCTGGGGAGAGAAATTCTTGTTTGATATTTCAAAAATGCCAACCTCAAATAAGATTTTTGCCCGGCTCGTGGCCCAATGGCAACGTGTGCAGGAGGGCCGAATCCACTGGCGGCATTGTTGCAATCACTGCTTTCAGACACTCGTTAATGATTATGACAATGTGTGTAAAGCATCTCTCATCGATAGACAAACCCAGAAAACTCCCATCGATCTGCCTCATAGGAGTTTTCTGGGTTTTCTCCCATATGACACGTAAATGCGGGGTATTTCAAATGTCTTCCAAGAAGGCACCATCAGTGGTACATGAGACCCATCGACGTTTAACAAAAATATTAATAAGTTAGTGTTTTTCTGTTTACCAATACAAAATTTAGTGAATAGTAATTAACTCTTTTTAGTGAATAGTAATTCTTTTTAATAACAAAAAATAATAAAAACACTATAAATATTTGGCATATTATTGAAATTAAATATGTAATATCTGTAGTTATTAAAAAAAGTATATAAGATTCGGGGGGGGGGGGGGGGGGGGGGGGGGGGGGCGCGGTGGTTGTCGAAGTCAATTGAAAATTTTTAATTAAGTAAAGTTGGGAAAGTAAAAGTGTATTAAGTATTGATTTTTTCTGTATTTAATCTAAAATGTTTGTTTTTTTTAGATACAAAGAAAAAATCCGTGCCAGATTGCATATTTGGATACTTACAAAATTTTCCCAGTCGAAGTATTATTTAAAAAAACAGCAACACTGATTTAGAAATTCATGGGGAAATACTTGATTTAGTTTGATAGAGAGCAATAATATCATTTTGAAAAAGTTAATTGCTGCATTACACTTTACTGCTTGAAAACACTTGCTGCTTGTTTAATGTATTACACTTGGCTGCATTCACTGAACGAAAATATTTAAAAAAAAATTCAAATTGTAAAAAAAAAAAAAAAAAAAAAAATTAAAAATTTAAAAATTGAATTACTTTTTTTAAGAAAAAATGTTATTTTCATTCAAAAATAATAATGGGTGACAACATAATATGAACTGCCCTTTATTTTTTGGAATTATATTTTCGAAACATGAAAAAAATATATATCACCTAAAAACACAAGCGCCCATCCTTTATGCAAACTTACCATCTTTTTAAAAAAAAAAAAAATCAAATCTTCTTTTCTCCTTGTCTCATCAAAATCGTGCCTTTTGCAACAAACACAGCACTCGCATCCCAATATTGGAAACTAGAAAATGATGATGAAATTTCTGTGAAGCAAGCTGGGCTGGCCAATTTTCTTTTGTGACAGCAAAACTCAAGAAGAATTCGTTGTTTTCTATTTACTCTCCTGCCGCAGGATTTCTTTTCTTTTCTTTTTTTTCCAGGAGCTAGCCCAGATGTTACTTCCTGTTCATTTCGAAACTAGTGGCTGCTTCGGTGTATCCTTCTTCCAAAAAGGTGTTGTAGCTTCCACGATGAAGGGAGATTCCCCTCCCTTTCCCTTTCAGCGGTTGTCAAGGGAACCGAAAAACATATGAACAGGAAGAACAGATGCTGGATGATGTCTCGAGATCTTGTCCAACTACTCTCCGAGGAGTATTAGAAGACTGCGGAAAGAAGATAAATACTCAGAGTTAATTAAGCATGCGGAGAAAATAGTTGCGACTGAGATAATTACACTCTTGATATACTTCTTAATCAGCTTTTTTTTTGTAGGGGGGAGGGAATATCAACTTTAATTGAAACTATATCTAAAAAAAAAATTTCTGATGTAGTACACATGGTATTGTGTTTTATTTTAATTTGGTATTTTACTTTTCCGTTTTAATTAACAATACAAAAAATTGTCTTCTTAGATTTTTGTCTTCAAAACGAAAAGATTTTGTGAAAGTTTCTTATTTTGTAATTATTTCATATAAATTTTATTGGTTTTATAGAAATAAAACATGAAATGGCCTGATGGCTGAGTGATTAGCACTCTGGCGCCCGGTGTTACAGGTTTTGAGTTTGAGCCCCGGCGGTGCTATGGGTGTTTGTAGTGGTTCGGAATCCACTTTAATCCGTAGGTCCCGGTCTAATATGACTGTAGAGCGTTGGGCGTGGGGCTTACAACCCTACCCCGTGTAGAAAAACAACTGCCCCGTGGACAGTTGCGCCAATGATGATGATGAAAGCATGAAATTTTAACATTTATTTCTCACGTATTCTAAGTTATATTATTGAGACAATGTTTCATTATCGTATAAACCTAAGTGAAGGTGTAGAATTGACTTTTTAATAATGTTTATGCAGATCTTTTAACTATGCAAGCTCAGATAGAGCTCTTTATAGGAAGTTAATTAAAGATAATAATAATTTTCTTCCTTAAAAATAATAATAATAATCTTCCTATAATTATCTAATTTCTTATAATAATTATTTAAGGCAATCATTTTTCTTTTTAAAATAAGATTAGACGCGGGTTGTAAATTAAAAAGCAAAATTTATGAATATCTTTCTTTACAAATATTTCACTATTCTATTGTATGTTTGGAAACAAAAATTCCTCTCATTTCTCAATGCCGTTCTAATAATGAAATTTGATATTGATATTAAAATGCTATTTCAAGCTAGTTCAACACGTTTCCTGGGGTTTCTTTAATCTACTATTTTCTTATAAATTTAAAAAATAATTTTAATAAATAATAATTATAACATATAATAACATATATTTATTTAATATCTATTATTGAAATATTCTATAGGATAAATAAATATTTCTAATTTCTGGAAATATTTCATCGATTGAAAACAATTTTTAAATAAATAAAATTATGAGAAATTTTTTTAAAAAATGGAAGCCAATAATTTCAATAACTAAAAAAACCAGGGGAAAAAAAAGCCCTAAAAGAAAAAAAAAAAAAAAAAAACAAAAAAAACAAAAAAAAAAAAAAAAAAAAAAAAAAAAAAAAAAAAAAAAAAAAAAAAAAAAAACAATGAAAAACTTTTGAAAACCTAAAAATGTACGACAATACACCCAAAGGACAAATTACATTCAGCTGTAATGTACGTATGTAGTATGTATTCAATATGTATGTATGTATTCAATGTATATGTATTATACATATGTATTCAACTGCAATGCTGCAAGCACGAATAAGGTAGGGTTAATTAGAACGTATGCATATATTCAAAGTATATGTATTTTATGTGATGTATTCAATGTACAATTCAATACGTATTAACTGCATTGCTGCACGCACAAATAAAATAGGGTCAATTACTTAAATTTTTTCTTAATGTTTCTTAATTAAAAATTCTTTCTTTCTTAATGTTCAACTGATTTAAACATTTTAATATATAATGAGATAGATTTACAAAATACTCATTAAAAAAAGACTGTATCAAAAACCCGTATACATCTTCCCAACTCATGAAAAGGTAATAATTACTAAATAATGCCTTCTGATAAATTAATTTCAATTCTCCATATTTAATTTTAACTTTGGAGAAACGCTCAAAATCTGATCACTCACAGTGATAAATTATTCAAATTAAAAATCACCCTTTAATCTCATGCTGTACAACTAATTGAGTACTTGTTTACCATGTCGCGTTCGTTTTTGTTTGTGCGGAATAATTTATTCGATAAAGCTATTACTTTAGAATGGAAATGAGATATTTAATCCTGACAAAAGTATAGTTTGGAATTTTAATGAATTTGTAATTAATTACTTCACTGAGGTTAAGTTAAATGTTTTGAAACGTCAGCGTTAAGATCCAGATGTATGAAATGTTGATGATAATCATTGAAAAATTATTATTTAATTATCAGATACTACAATGTTTAAAAAAATGGACTGATGACAAGCAAAGTTTAATGAAACTGAATAATTATGAAATTATATATACATAAATAATATCCCTGTACAGTTAAAATTTATCGAAATAATGGTGGACAAACTGGAATTTGGCCAACATTTCGACACATTTGGCCACACTGTTTTAATTAATTATACAATGTTCAATACGTTATATTTAAAAGAGTTATTTTTATAAGGAATATTTGTAATTTTATAAAAATTGTATCAGATTTGAAATAACAGCTAACCTAGTACCAAAACGAAAGTAAAGATTTTATTTTATTTTCAAAAAAAATTTTCAGAATATTATTAAACAACATAATTGATTACAGAATATTATTTGTATGAAATTAATTCTATTTTCTTTATGTTTTGTTGAATTATCTTTAAAATATATACTATTATTTTTTTTTTAAATCAAGATTGCAAAATTATTTCTAAGTATTTTTTATGAGGCACTTTAAAATAATATTAGTTTGATAAACAAAGTTATCAATTCTATGAATTATTCGATGTCTTGCAACTAATTATTTTCATTTGTAATATATGAAAATAACGAATTCGAATTAACTGAAATTCATTTCTATATAAACTCAAGAGATTAAAATAAAAATAAAAAATGAAAGTTTTTTTTTTTTTTTAATAAATCCAAAGCACATACAAATTTTTGTAATTCTCTAAGTTATGCATTATTAGAAGCTTTTTTTAGAACTTTATAATATTTAATAATAAACACAGAATTTATAGATAACCAAATTATTATTTTTTATTCAAAACAGAAAAATCTTAATGAGAACTGTCGAAAAATAATATTATGAAAGGAAAAAAAAAAAAGGTACCACAAAATAATATGATTGAAAAATAATTACTTTTATTTAAATTAAAAGGAATCCCTTAAATAAATGGTATTAATTGAAAATTATCATTTTTTTTTAAAATATGAATTATAATTAAAATATATGTTATGCTTGAGGTATACGAAATATTTCATTTCGTAATTAATTTTAATTAAAAGCACACTAAAATAAAACAAGGGCTAAAAATTTATTCATTAGAAGGAAATAAATCACATTATTTAAAGGAAACGAATATCTGCATCGCATCATTGAATTTTTTAAATTAATATTAATTAAGGGGATTCTGAATATTATATTTTAAATAGAATGTTGATTAGTAAAGTTACACAAGAAATATTCATTTGATATACATTTTTGTTTTTTTATATAAAAATAAAGGCAAAGTATGAAGAATGTTTTCTAATTTCATTTATAAAATAAAATTAGGTAATGAAATACATCTTGATTAATAATAAACTTGGATTTGAGATATCAGATAAATTTCCTTTTCATTTTGTTTTTCAATAACATTCAGTCAAAATCTTCAATATGCAATAAATTATTGTAGAATTTAATATGCTTTTATTGTTACGGCTTTCTAAGTTGCTCAGAATAATTTTTAATTAAAATAATTCTCGCCAAATACTTTGTAAAAAATTCTTTTATACTTCAGAAAACACTTTCAAAAGGGAGTAAATTTAACAAGGAATGGTCTTTTCAAAAAATTTCTTTTTAAATATCTTATTTCTTTTTCATTTTTCAAAATCAATCTTTTTAAATTCTTGATATTTTATTACTTTTCTTAGAAATTGTTTTTTCTTTCTTTTACGTTCAACATAATTTAAAAAAAATATATAATAAAGTTAATATAAAGATTTATTTTATTTATTAAACGAATATTAATAGTATAAAATTTATTATTTTTTAGTTATTTATTATTTTTATATTATTCCAATATATTTATTCATTAATTTGGAAACTTTTTCGCTGCGTAAACTCTCATCTTACAGTATTTTCTGTTTTTTTTGTGACTTTAGAATTTCACTACAAAAAAACTCATATTTGTTGTTGTTTGTTATCCCACTTGGTCGATAGCAATATCTAGATCAAGTCGATGAACCGGTGTTTTCTTATGGAAGGAGGAAAAGGGGGGGGGGGATTAATTTAGAGTGATAATTATAACTATTTAGAGTAAAGGATTCTTAATTTTTAATAGAGCCTTTTTTAATAAAATGTTGAATATATGTATATATGTCGAATATATGTGTGAATTTTATGATTTTTTTTTCAAATTACAAATAAAAAACAAATTTGAAATTGGTTCTAAATATATTTGAAATTATACACATATATTTATAAAACAGATTGAAATTAAATTTTGTTGTAGAAAATGTCGACTACTTCCTTTTTCCTTAGGACTTTAGTATATAAAAAATAACTGGTAACTGGCTTTATATTTATCAATGGCATTCACTTATAAAAATAGATAATTTCTTTTTTAACAGGTATGACATTAACTATCGTAATTGATAAGGGATGTTGTTCTAATCCTCAGTGTCCGCAGCGCGGGATGGACATCCCATGAGTAGTCTACTCATGGATGGAGGGAAGAGTGGAGCAGTTTCTGTTGTGATGAAGCATTCGTAGTGAAGTCTGACTTGGCTCCCAGTCACTGAAGGAGGGCAGTGTCATACGGGAGGACTTTTAGGGGGAATTACCCCGCATTTGCGTATCGTACGGGAGAAAAACCGAAAAAACTCCCATCAGGTAGTCCGTCTAACCAGGCAAAATGCTGAGCATCCCAAACGCCATTGAGTCTCTTCTTTTTTTGAAACAATGTCTACAACAAAGCCGGAGGCGGATCAATCCTAACGCTCACCAGCGGAGCATGTTCTCATTGAGCCACAAGTTGGACATTCATATTTGAAATCTTTAATTAGAAAAATGTACACTGTCCTTGTCAGTTACATCAGAACCTTTTTAAGCTAATCACTCAGTCTTTTAAATTCATACCAAACAATGGAGTTTAAATAGTTCGCACCTAATGTAACAATGTAAATGAGTGTGAATCGCAACTCATTTTCACACATGCAAATCTTCTTCGACAAAGCAAATGAAAAAAAATTCGTTTCAATAGTTATCTCTCTTCGCCCAAATGCGATTCAATTATTGGCGTATTCAGAGAGAATTAACTTTTTTAATTTTCTCACCCAGATCGAAGTGTGCAGCAGAAATACTTTTTACCTCATTAGGAGGGCACACAGAAAAATCCTTATTGCATTGCTGAAAAATTTCCAGCATTTTAGCCAAGCGTGCACGCAAATCTGTAATTAAAATTCAGCTCACTAACAGTTGATAATAAATTTAAACAGGAACAATGTAAAGCTCTCTCTCTCTCTCTCTCACACACAACAGCAGTATGTTTTATGCTTACTTGGTTTGCGTGAGAAAGTTACATTCCGTTCTTGTGAGAAGAAAAAGGGGGTTTTGGGAGTGAGAAAGAAAAATAAAAATAAAAGGAGGTGAAACGAAAATATTTTGAGTCGTGTCTCCTGGACAAATAATTGGAATGAAACAAAACCGAGACGTTGAAGTCAGGACTTACGTGCGAGAACTTTTACGGATGACTCAACTTGTAAGAAGAAAAAAGACAGAAATGCTCTGGAAAAATACTCAACGATGATTTATTACACTAATTGAATAAGATCGTAATTCTTTTCAGAGCATGGAAATTTAAGTTTGCATTTTAAACATGAATAATTTCACATCTAATGACTATGAAGATTTAAAACAAATTTAAAAAAAAAAAAGATAAGTAGCATATACCGCAAATGCTGTGAAATTCTTTTAGAATCAATGCACCGAAATAATTAAAACCAACAATGCTTATAATTAAGACATAGCTAATTAACGTATTTTCTAACAGTTGATTTAAAAACATATAGTGCAAATAAAATGACAGTTTAAGAAAAAAGCAACTAATTCTCTAGTGCCTATTAAATCATTTAATTTGACAACGAATGAATCGCTGTTAGTTTTTGACTATTTTCCAAACGAATACACGTTGTGTTTGATATAAAAAAAAATTAAAAGTCGTTAACATTGAAAATCACAATATTGTGTTGTTTCTTATCCCACTTGGTAGACAGCAACATCTAGACCAAGTCCAAAACCCCGTGTGGTCTCATGGAATGAGGGCGGGAAGAATTCTGTTGTGACGGAGCCCCAGTAGGTAAAAGTCTGACTTGGCTCCGTGACTCTTTTTATGGGTTATTAGGTTTTGAAGTTCTTTTTACGGGGTAGGGTTGTCAGTCCTACGCTCAACAGTTATATTAGACAGCTTAAAGTGGATTTCGAACCACTACAAATACACACGGCACTGCCAGGTCTCGAACCCGAAACTTGTGGCACCGAACGTCAGAGTGCTAATCACTCGACAATCAGACCTTACAATATTGTAAAGGATGATATATATATTTTTAGTGTTGACCTATATGCAATCGATTACAGCCTTCAATGAATTTCTAGGATATAAATTAAAACATTAGGAACTGGTCGTTTAATATTTATTGAAACATCATGGAATAATGCTAACTAATAAAACTGTATTTTTTCAATATAGTAAAATAAGAACCTATTATCATAATTCCTGAATTACAAAGTTTACTTTTATTTATTTAAGTAAAAATTTCCAGAAACATAGAACGTAGGAAAATTATTAATTAAGTCAAAAGTTTTTGAAATATAGAATTGCAGGAAAATTATTATCTCAGATTTAAAAATTACAGCATAGGTAAAATAATAATTTTTTCCTATCCTTGGATGAAATATGAAAAATATATATGTAATAAAAGAATGTGATTTTCTTTCAAAAAATTAATAATCAATATTTTTCTAAAATAAAAATTTATTAAAAAAGAAAGTTTAAAGTATTCAGAAAAACATCAATGTAATAATAAATAATAATAATAATTTACCCCAGTATCTTCTACAGCCTAGGGCAATCCAATTAGTTAAATTAGGAAAAAGAAATAGTACAAGACATCTTGTTGTAGCAGCTGAAAATGAAAGAAAAATCGTTTTATTGGCTTAATGATAAATTTCAGCACCGCAAAATGTCAAATAAATATGTTCAACAGACATTTGGAATTTCAACACAGAAACATTTATTCGTAGTACATAGAAAGTTAAACATTAAACTTTGAATAAATATGAATGTTAAAAAATTTTATTTTATGTAATGATTTAAAAAAAATTTAATTTAATTTTGCAGCATAAATTAAGTAATAGTTTTTATTATCATTAGGAACAAATATATAAAAAAGGGAAAAATAAATTTGGGATATGGTTTTTTTTTTTCCAAAGATTTAAATGAAAATTATTTTGAAGTAAGATTCGAAATTTGAGAAGATGTACTTTACAGAAATATTTTACATGAAGTATTTATTCAAGTAGCAAGAAGCTATTTATTCATATTAAATAGCAAAAATAAATTTATACAATTAATTATTCATTTTTAAAATTAAAATACAGTTCCTCTTATTCATTTTTTAGTCAAAACTTTAGATAACTTATGATTATGATTGATTTAGTAGAAAGAAAATAAAAAATACTTAAAAAAATATTTGTACTAGTAAATACCCAATGAGAAAATTTAAGCAATAGAATTTTAGATAAAAGTAAGAGAGAAATATATATAAAAAAATGTTTTTTCGTTATTATTTTGTTTCGCTTATGAAAAAAAATTCAAAGATAACAGGAATATTTTGATATGAAAAAAATATCTCATTAATGTCAATAAAATATTAGCATTTGAAAAATGATCAGCTCATTTGAAAACTCAAATTCCCTCTTCTTTATAACAAATACAGCAATTAAAAGCAAAAAAAATGAGCATCATAGCAAAAAAGAATAATATTTTTTTAATATACAAAAAAACACATTTAATAATTATTCAAAAAAACTTTTTGAAATCTATTTTCATTGAATGAATGGGAATGAAATATTCATCATATGATTGAAAATCGCTCTTTAGCTATAAAAATTTCAAAGAGTGAATCATTTCTTTCGATTTTTTAGACTTAGCAAAATAACTGGAATTTTAAATCTCATGCCAGAACAATATAATTTTCACACATGATAAAATTGTTTTCATTCTTCAAAATGAAACTAGTCTATTATGAAGGATAATAGCAATATATATGTTCATAATATCAACAAAAATGTTCAAAATATTCAATCTATGCTCATAATATCGAACAAAATAACAATAATTAGTATCGGTTTATATTGATGATTGTACTATTAGAATCTAAGACGAGGGAAAAGTGTTTGAAAATAGATGCAAATAATTACGCCATTATTATTTAATAATATTTCAATATAAAATATTAAATACTAACTATAAGGAATACTGTAACACAAGGCAGGAAACCTGGAAGCAAGAGCAAATTTCAGGTCATATACACCATTTCCATTTTGTCAACATCGTCTTTACATATGCAAGTATGTATTCAAACTTAATAAACAAAAAGTGATTGAAACTACTAATGTTGTGCGAAGATGATGATCAATTTAGAAACATGCAGTCGTTATTGTAATATTTAAAAAAGAAATTCAAATGGATTGATTACACAACTGAGCATCTCTAATGGAGTATGATAATACATCGATTTAGAACGAATAGAAGAGATAACGAAAATGAAAGTCATTCCGAAATTCTCTTTTTTGATGGGACATATCAAGCAAAAGAAGAAAAAAATTCCTTTAAAACTTAATGGAAATTTTCGAATGGGTGGAACACATTATTGATAAAATAAAATACAGCATCAGCGACAAAAAAAATATACAAAAAGAGGCTAGATTCTCAATTCTTTTAAGAAACTGAGCATAATTTGACAATATTAGATAATTTAAAACAGAGTACTACTTTTATAAAAGAAAAGAGTACTGTTTTTTTATATAAAAAAACTTTCTAATTATGTGTGTAATTGGATTTGACATTTTTGATGTATCAAAATAATATGAATATCGTTTGATGTCATAATAATTTTTTGAAAACACAAACATCTTTTACCATTAAGTTTCGAATTTAATTTTTAAATATCATTCTGTTCCGACTTTACACAAAACACAAGGTTAAGATAGTAAAGTATGGAAAAATATTGCTTTCAAGTATCGGTCAATAACTGTATGAGTTACAAACTATGCTATTTTATATTTTATACGACTTCTTTTAAAAGACTGTATGAAATAAAACATTCAGTTGCTCTTTAAACATGTATTTGTCAACCATCTGTTCGGGGTTTGGCAATGTAAACTTGAACCGAAGCCGTAATAGCGCAAAATTTGCAAATACAGCCAGATTAGTTTGGAGATGAACATATGGCATCATGACTCCTCTCAGAGCGCATACATTGAGATGGTAAAAGAGAGAGGGAGAGAGAGAATTGTTTCTTACATGGCTTAACAAAAGAATCATTTAGTATTTTTATATATACTTCAATATATAACTTAACCAAATTATTTCATTTAACATGAATTATATTGGATATTGTATTAATATAGTTAAAAATGATTTTCAAGATTTTGAGCAGGATTTTTGTTTTAGAGTTTAATAAAAATGAACTAACAGAAAGTAGATAGCAAAAGCTGTCAGGAATACTATTTAATAGTACTTTATTATAAAATGAAAAACCACTTCCTGCTCAATAAGCTATTAAGTGGCCCATCATTTTCGTCATTTTCATCATTTCCGTCCAATTCATGTGTTGCATCCAATTTCCGTCACATCTACAAATCATTTCACATCTAACGTAATAATATAATCATTTTAGCTGACAATTTGTGCATAGAAATAAAGTTAAAATTTTTTGATTATTAAACAAGTAAAAATAAAAATTAGGTAATATAAAAGAGTTGAAAGGTTATTCTAACTTTATCTTAAATGCTTATAGACAAAAATAAAAATATATAATTTGGGTTACTTGGTAAATTTATTAAACAAGAACATAAAGAAACTGGAAAGGAAAATGAATAAAACCGAGGCATTTTTTTTACTATTTTATATATTTTGTAGATTTTTATTTAGTGGTTTTTTAATAAATTTTTTTTCCTTTTATGCATAAGATATCAGAAGTTTAGTCAAGAATGCTAATACCAATGTTATGAATATTCCAATAAATGATTCCCTAACAGTTGAAAAATAAATATTTCCTATTTTTAAAAATGTTTTTTCAAATTATAACAAAAATCAAATTAATTTAGAGTTGAGGAAATTTTCAGTTTTATAAATACTTTTTAGGTACAGGAGTAGGAATTTAGCTATATTGCGAAACAAATTTAAATTATTCATTCCAATAAACTAATACATTTAACTTTGTAACTAGGTACTATTTTTTAGGGACAGAAGTTGGAATTCAGCTAAATTGCGAAACAAATTTAAATTATTCATTCCAATAAACTAATACATTTAATTTTGTAACTAAGATCTTTTGTATAAATTCTTTATTCTTATAAATTCTTTACGTTTTCAGTGAAAATAAATGTAAATTTAATTCCAATATTTTTTGGAGCGAAACTTTCAGAAAGACAATTGTACTTCTTGCTTGAAACGGCAAAGTTTAGTTTAAGAAATGTTTCCCAATATGCTTTTAACCAATGTACTTTATTCTGGTAAGAATAGAATCACAAAATTTAGTTGAAGAGCATTCAGGAAAAAGATCCAAGGAAAAAAAAAAATCGCAAGTAAAAAAAATTCTTGCATGACCTACTTAACCATGTTTTAAATAAAAAGGATTCAAACTTTTGCTTTGAAAATTGTTTATATACAAAGTGACAAACCACTCCTGCTAGCACATTATTCTAAGGGAACGAAATAAAACAAAATCTGCATTTTCTGAGAAGAATTTGCTTAAGCAAAGCTTTGTTTGAATACTCCACTTCCGTGTTTACGTGACCAATCGCGAAATAGCATGAATTTTTAGCCGTCAACATCTCTCCTCCAAGGACTTGTACAAAACACTTGTTTTTTTCCAGTGGGTGGATGGAACATTTTTTCCCATTTATTGTTTTCCCGCCTATTATTATTCGTACGTTCCACAGAAAGTGTGGCCACATGGAACATTTTAAAAACGATGTCATCACCTCAATCGAGAGATGTCTGGATGGATGCCACCAAAGATGAGGAAAGGATAAACACAGCTATTTGCTGTGAAGGATTTTATTGGAAAGTGTATATTTAGAATGCTAAACTGGTTATTCAAATAGAACAGCAAAGCAAAGAATTCTGGAATTTTTTTTGCATCATGTCACATTGCTTAGGTTAGCATTCCTGCTAAACGTTAAGAATGATAAATTAAAAGCATTAAACTATCTGGTTTCAGTTATACGTCAAAGTGTTGAAAGAAAAACATTTTTTTTATATGCTAAGACAGAATTATAAAATCAAGCATTTTTAACACTTAAAATTGAAAGATTTAAATCCAAGTGATTTAAATTTGTAAAAATGCATGGTTGATTTTAGAACGTGCATTTTAATCAGGGAAAAAAGTACTTATTTCCTGATGGATAAATCATTGAAGCTTGTTTATGTCAGCAATAATTCTTTAAATACAAAAAGGATTTATTTTTCTGATTATCAAATAATTGCTTCTTATGTGAAATGGTTCAGTGTATATTTAAATTTAATCTTGATTGAAGGGTTAATTCGTAAACAGAAAAAAATTCCTGATAAATATTATACAAATTTGTGCTCAGAAATACAGATAATGTTGTCTATAAAATTATTTGTGGGAAAAAAAAACCACCGTACTGACTTAACTACTGAATTAAATCATATATAATTTTACATTAAAATAATCAATCCATTACAATGTCTATTTCATATTTGTTACAATCACTTAGAAGAGGATGTCATGTAAAAAAATTATAAGAAATATATTTTGTTAGGAACTGCTAGAATATTAACTATGTATTTAAGTAAAATGTCCTTTAAAATTGAATAATATTATTACTGAAGTAGTACTTATAATAAACAAATGACATTCTGCTATAATATTATGTTTGATAGTGAATCTTTTGCTTGTTTAATTCTAGGAAAACTGATCTGTTCTTATCAAGATTTATTAGAAAAACGTTATATAATTCTCATAAAACGAACTAAATGAAAGAGAAAATAAATCTTTTTTTTTCAATCTGTATTTTAAATATATAAGAAAAAGCAAGTTTCAAACCATTCACTCTGAGCATAAAAAACATACAACAACAACACTAATGTTCATGTCTTGAAACTTATCCGATATTTGATAAAACTAGCTTTATTATGGAGAATTTTGTCCCTCCATTAATTTGATTTAACTTCTCTTTCACCTACAAATACATGCACGGACACACATTATATTAAAGTACTTATTTTAACGATGAATATAATTTAAATGAATGAAAAAAAAATGAGTTTCGAAGAAAAGACAGTTAAACGAAAAAACTTATATAACAAACGTAAAACAAATAAAAACTACATCTAAGAAAATAAATGATTTATTATACTTTACCTATAATTATTATGCTTTACTTAAAAAAAATACCTATTTACATATAGGTATTTATTTAAATCTTTAAACACACCTTATTTCAGAAAGTAAAATAGACGCATTTAAAATAACAAGCATAAAACAAATGGAAAACTACATCTAAGGAAATATATTAAGTTGATAAATCTTTTCTGACCGATGCATAAATAAGCAGCTTAAACAACCAGTTTTAAAGCAAGAAAGATTATAGTTACTCTCTCTCTAAACAATGCATCCCATATTTCATACGAGTAAAATCAAACGCTAAACTAATAACTTCATTTCCGCAAAATAAAACGATATTAAACCACTCTACCATCTCGGAAATAGAAAATCGACCAGATATGGCGTGAAAGTTTCTTTTTTTTTTTTTTTTTTTATCTTTCTTCTACTACTTTTCGCCCAGAAAATTCTTTGAATAATCAAGTCGGTTCTGTAAAAGGTGTCAGAATAGTATCTGCAATTCGCTGCTGAAACATCTTGCGGTGCGGCAAGCATTTATTCGAGGAAAATTTCGCTGAAGTTCTCAGAAAACTGACGGGCTCTTTACAAAGATTTTGCGGGGAAACTTTGAGAACAATTTATGTACTTGGGTGCTAGTTTCGAAGCAGAGAGTTTCATTTTTGTTTCTTTTGCTTAAGGATGGTGAAGGGATCGAGTAAAAATTAGGAGAAAGAGTAACGAAATTTGATGATTAAGTAGGTGTAGAAAAGAATATATTTCATAAATGAAGGAAACTCTTAATAATTAATTGGATGTAAAAGTTAATTAACACCCCATGAGAGCATAAATTGAGTGCATCTGATTTATTTTATTTAATTCAACAAACTATACAGTCACTACTGCAATTACGATGCTTAATTTTTTATAATTGGAAACGTAAATTCTAATGTTTTAAAATTACTCTTATTTCTTTAGTACCAAAAATAACACTCACGACAAATTCATCGCAATTAAAATACACAAAAAAGAAAATATATCTAAACAATAATTAATCAAAAGCATGACTAACCAAGTATAGTTCTTAGTGAATTCATTTGTTAATATTTCAATTTAAAATACTAAAATAAATTTTTTTCAAATAACTCTTCTATTAATGTATAATAAAATCTTAACATTCTTTAGCATTTTTATTTTAAGAAATAAAATCATTTTTGAATCATTAATCTTTTAAATGACGGAAATTCATTACTTTTGAGTTTGCTAATAAATTTCATTTATATAAGAAAAAAAAAAAGACTAAGAAATGTAACATATACGTAAAAAAAATAATTTATTTTATTTTCTTCTTTAATAGTTAATTGAAAAATTTTTATTTTTATTATTTTGAAAAAAAAATATATTATCTTTGATTTTAGCTTAGAAAAATCTGAAACAAAATTGATGAAAGTAACAGGAATGACATAATAACAGGAGTTTTGTTAATGCCCAATACGTTGAAAGTGATACTAAGAATTTACAGAAGAAAAAAAAAAGCAGAAGTAATAACAAAAACTAGACAGTTAGAAATCGTTATTTCACTCAAAAGTGTATCTCGGAGTAAATTCTAAGGTAAAAAACATTTTTTAATAGAAAAATATAAAAATACATAGAGGAAAACTTTTTTGTGGACGTATTTCAAATTAAATATCTCAAGGAGCATTTTTATCATGAAAAGCAATGTATATAATAAAGATACAACAAACCGTTGTTGCAACTGTTCTGGTTTGTTTTTACTGACGACATTAGCCTCTTAAACATCAAATGTGTAGCAAATTCAGCATTAAAGAAGTACACCACAGTATCTGAAGACTACATACAATAGCATCTGATTAGTATCAAACAAAAGGACTTTAATGGCTACAGATTTACCATGATCTCACACCAAGCACTTTCGATTCAACTCAAAATATTTAAAAAAATCTCCAATCTTCGCTTCGAATCGACAACTCGCACATCAAAAGCCCAATGCGCTATCCACCAGGCAACTCCGACACATACAAAGTAATAAAACATCGTATATAATTAAAAGCCTTTCCTACTAGAATCCAAACAACTCGAAATGAATTAATGGAAGGGATGGGAGGGAGTATCCCATCTTTGGCTTCCAAACACCCATAAAACTTTCATCCCTTTTCACAGCAGAACGAAAGAACGAACATCTCTTTTCCCCCATCCTTTTCATGAGTCGTCAATCTCTCATTTTTAAAAATTAATGCAACTCTCTCGAAAACATGCTTTGGCTTTTACAGTCGAGAGAATACGGGCCTTCTTTAACTAAGCAGAACTCTCATTTCAAAACTAGCGGAACCGCGAAGCGTTCAAGGGTTCTAAATAGTATGTGAACGGCTGAACTGGTTCACTGGAAGGTGGAAAGGCTTTTCCAACAAATTGCTCCGAGTTGGACGCACTGCCCTATTAGGACGGAACGATGCCGTAAAATGAGACCATATGTCGGAAATTGTGCAAACAATATTAAATGAATGGCTCGCCGGAAACTTGTTGTAGAAGATACTGTAACGACCGTATCCCTTAACGTTGTCTGGAGAGCTATGAATTCTGTCTTTTGTTGTTCATCACGAAAACCGGAGGAAGATTACTTTGAGTGTGTAATAAGACCCGGGAGGTAGAAAATGATTAATTTTAATTAATGATGGGAAGGAATCAAAATAAGATCGTGAATGGAGTATTTGGAATTCTTCTAATGAAAAGCGAACGCAATTATTAATGAATGTGAAATTTTCCTTCATATTAAATTTCATGTACACATCGTTAATTTAGAATAAAGTTTCGTCTAAACATCTATTCAGTGTGTTACTAAACTTTCTTAACTCTGGATTTTAAAATTTGAATTTTTAAATGTCATCGATATACGTAAAGTAAGATTTTATTCCTTGCTACACACATTACATATTTTTAACATTCGAACTATTTATATAAAAATAATTTACATATTCAGTAAATGCTTCGAAGAATTTGACGCTTTACGAGAAAAATATTACAACAAATATTTAGAGAAAAAAAAAAGCCAAAATAAATAATTAAAAATAAACTTTATTAAGGATAATTTAATTTTCTAATATTCAAAAAATTAAATTATGGATTCATTTAAGACCATGGAAAAACTTAAAACGATCTAAATCATATTTTAAATGCTAAACAAATAATAAATAAGTTAACCATTTTATCTTATATCAAGATTTCAAATTAGTTAATTATGAAGTCATCACAATTGAAATAAACCCGTACCCGTAGGTAGAAGTCTGACTTGGCTCCATGTCGCTGAAGAAGGAGGGCAGTACCTTCCGGGTGGACTTTTAGGGGAAACTACCAAGCATTTGCCTATAGTACGGGAGAAAACCCGGAAAAACTCTCACTAGGTAGTCTGACACACGAGGCAAGATGCTGAACATCACGAGGCAAGATGCTGAACATAACGCCATCGAGTCTCTACTTTTTTTGAAACAGTGTTTACAACAAAGCCGACAGCGGATTGAACCTCAGCCCTAATGCTCACCAGTAGCGCACGTTGCCACTGAGCCACGAATTGGGCAAATGTATCTTTATTAATGTTAAAAAAATGCAAAAATGATACGATGAAATACTTATGTAAAGAAATCAAATGTAAATTTTTACTTTTAAATTAAGTTAAGTTCTTTAAAATTTACTTAATATAAAAATGTTGTGAAGATATTTCTAGAGATAAGGTGATAAATAATAAAGAGAACCAATATAATTGAAATCTCATAATGTACAAAACCAACATTAATTTTTAATATCTAATTGTTACTGACAATACTTCTTCCTGGAAAAAAAGATTTAAATCACAGATGTATAAATCTATCTTTTAGACTTTAATATTTCAGTTATGAAATTAACCTCATTCAAACTTAAAATTTTCTTGTTTACGAAAATATAATTCTATAGAAAATTTAATTAAGTAATATTAAATTTCAAATAAGAATAAGAATTTACATTGAGAGTCTCTGAACTGAAAAATTAAGCTTATTATAAATTTTAAAATTATCATGCATTACTTTTAAACCCATTTCTGTTGAAGATTATTTTACAAAAGTATAGTTAAAATGATATAAATTATAAAAATCTTTCTATCATCTATCAAAATTAAATCTGCATGAAAGAGAAAAAATAATAAAACTATGATTTAGCACCGTATTATGAAATGGATTACCAGACCATGTTAATAGTAGCTGAGAATCATTTAGTCAACACCCGAGGTACCAACACTTAAATAGGTCAGTAACACTTCTGTCACGCGTCTATAAGGAAACGCGACCAATTGATATATTTTTTTTCCTCAGATCGATTTGCTTCATTGGTGACTAAGAGAAGTGCTCTTACTAATGGAGACATTGCACTTCTTTTTTATTTCGTAAATTAAACCTTTTTTTCGCTCTTGAAACGCGATTCAAAAAGTTTCTCAGGTTTGTGTGTCATGTCCTTAATTGGATGAATGAGAAGTACTTGAAGATGTGTAATGATAGTATTGATTTATTAAATGACATCCTAATAATTTTTATTAAAGACATTTAATTTGATCTCGGCGGAGACGAAAAAAGAGAACAAGTTAAATTAAGCGATAAAAAGGATTATACGGGAAAAAAAAGAGGCTTTAAGCGAAATTCATTAATGTAAAATTCATATTCTTACTACTAATGCTTTGATATTGAAAACAAGAAATTCAAATTTCAAATCCCATTAAAAACATCTTACACAGATAACGAATAATCTTCAAAAGCTAGTTAAATTTTTACCTTTCCTAAACATTGGCAAACACAATGAAGCGAAGTTAAAAATTAAATAGAAAAATGGATACTTCAGTTTGTAATGCCACCCTACATTTTGAATGCAAATACGTTTTTCTGAAGTTAAAATAAATATGTTTGTTCTGCGAATCTCAAATTTTAAATATACGTAATATTAAAAAAATAAAAAAGACTTAAACAATTGAAATTGTTTAAAAATTTTATTATCTGTCAGACCATATTTTAAAATATATTGATCCTATTTCTGAGATTTATATAGAATAAAGGTAAATGAATAGAACATTCATGCAAATTTTTGCCTCTCCAGACATAAAAAACTGCGTGAAAAGATTAAAAGACACATTAAATGGTCCCTTTTGACATTCACATTTTTCCGTAGCCGTAATTTTTGTCCGATTTAAATACAATTTGTTTTAAAATATTTCCAACAAATTAATTAAATTATAAATTAAGTTATTTTTAAAAATAATTTAAATTTTGCTAATAATTTTAGCAGACTAGACTTTTCCAAGCTTTCATCAATACGAAATACAAACATAAGGTCCTTGCACTTGAATTTGTTTTGGAAGGTATTATTTTCTTCCCCTTCTTTTAGTGAATATATAATAATAAACTCTAATAATAACCATAATAACTCTATTCCGTGGTATAGGTGGCGAATGATGAATGTTAAATTATCTACAGCAGGGGAAAAAAAGAAATTTAAATTAATGATGTTTTTATATTTCTATGATTAAATTAGTTTTATTAAAACTAATCTAAAGCAGGTTTGTCCAAAATGCGGCTGAGAAGGAGTCGTAAACATTGCAATTTACATTCTCATTTATTTTTTTGAAATCTTAATTACGTAAGAATATATAACAAAGTTTAACGACATTATTGCGCTATTTAAATACCTACCAATAATTTCTATTTTTATTTTCTATGATATTTCTTATTTCACTGAATAAAACTCATTGACCAGCACTAGCTGACTGAAGACTAACTAGCTAACTCCCCGACACTACAGTCCATGTTGGATCATGCCCATCTGCCTATTGGCAGATTCCGAAACAGGAGATGCTTTCTTTTTACTGGGCAGGGTTGCCAGCTCTACGGCCATACAGTCACATTATACCAGTACCTACAGTTTAAAGAGGATTCCGAACCACTACAAACATCCATGGCATGGTCATGAACTCGAACCCCAAACCTGTGTCACCGAGCGCTGGTCACTCGGCCATCTGGTCCCACAAAGATAAAAAAAAATAATACTCAAAAAGAAATTAAAGATAATGTTGCTACAACTTATTTGCTTATTTTGTCAATGTGAATATCTCAGATTTTACGCTTTTGCTTTTAATATATATATATATATTAAAACCGTAAATATATCTATATATAAGCCAAACAGGTATAAACATTGGAAGAAACAAATGGCAAACGCGTCACTGAAGTTAAAACAATCCATAACATTGTATACAATTAAAGAAAGAAAAAAACAAGGTGAGAGAGTTCAAGTACCGGAAGAACTCCCGCTAACTTCTTTTCAATTAAGCCGCTTCACAGAACTCCGTTACACACCCAACGTTTCAAACAATGTACACACATCCCGGGGCCGAATTATCCCAGAAGCCAATCGTCACACCCCACATCTCCTATGTGAGTTCCGTTAAGTATTTTCATGGTTAATGGTCATTCAACGGAGAATGTCAAGATCATCTCTGTGCCTTTTTTTTCCCCCTCTTTCCAGTAAGACACCCATTATTTACTTCCTACGGGGAATTATGATTCCTCACACGCTTCCGATGCGGCATCTTGCATCTTTTTTTTTAAGCGTCCGCGTAAAGCAGGAAGTCAATCCATGGCATCACTAATTGGTACGTTTGTTGAGTGTTGTTCCACTAGCTACGTTTCTATCTCTGTGGGGTTCATGTCAACAATTCCCGTTGGGTGGCTAAAAAAAGATCCAGGAACCAACCACCTCTTTGGATTAACGTCTGATAAAAAGAATTGACCCACAGAAGTACTGATGATGTAAGATGTCTTGGACAAGTTGGGAACTCGATTCTGATTCATTTTAATCTGTTTGACAACCTGTCGTGATAAGTCAAGGGGAAAAATCATACACAGAGTTTTATTTCATGTACAAATTATAAATATATAACATGGAGTAATTAAGAATAATTCAAATAGCTCATTGTTATAATCACTATCTTGATAAGTTGCTTATATTTCGAAATTCATGTGTCCTTGAATTTATAATACAAGTTCAAATCTCCTAATAAAATCAAACAAATATGTTACCTTGATATATATTATACGGATCAAAGGAATGAAATAAATATTTCTGATAAAAAAAAATAATAATCGAATAATCTACAAGGGCACAAATATGTTAAACTTAATAAAAATAAAAATTAAATTTATTTTTTATCAATATCAAATCTAAATCGTTGCCCTATGGTATCGCGTAAAACTTACTTGAAGAAGGGTTCGGACACACATTTGATGGAGGCATATCTTTCTGTCACTATTATCAAAAATTAAGAAATTTGATTTCTATTGTCACATTGTGTAAGCGTCTCTCATTGCCAGTCATGCCTGCGAGGGTAGGAGTCCGGTGGGAGTCTTCCAGGGTTTCTCATATTCGACATATAAATACAATATAAATATGCAAAGTTTTTCCCTCATCGCCCGCTTGTAAACTGCTCAAGACAGACTTAAATGAAACACAAGATCACTCAATATATTCAAAAAAAATAATCCATGCCAAATAATTAAATATTTATCAATTTCTTTTAAATCACTTATTTAATGAGAAAAAAATTCATTAAGGAAAATATGAAATTCATGCTTATAAATTAATGACAGTTGAATGTGCAAAAAAGATTAAATGACAGCAATGAAAGGAATCAATAACTCTAGGCAGTTAATCTAAAATAAATAAATAAATTAGTTAATTAATTACTAAAATAAAATACAAGCTCGTTTGTTTTATATGTGATTTAGGAAACTGGATTCGGGAGAAGAAAAAAAAACTGTTTTTTTTAAAAGTATTAGAGGGAAGATTGGATGATTGGAACGTCAAAAGAAATATCTGAGAAAGAGACCTAACCTTGGAAAAAAGGATTTTATCCTCCAAATGTGGAAATAGATCCTGCCTCCTCCACCACCCAGAAAAAAAAGAGCAATGACATCAACAAATCCCACTTACGGGATACACGTTTCTCAGTTACGACGTGGCTCAAATTGAATTATCTAATCTCTCTAAGATACGGAAGAGAAACTATTACATTAGCCCGTAAACAACTCAAAACTGAGTGAGATTTTTCCACTCAGAAAGTTATCAGCAAAATTAATCTTCTTCATCTATATCCGATTGCCCCCAAGGATCAGCGAGATTGTATGGTAAAAAATTAACTTGGAAAGACAAAATTGATAGGATAAGGCTTAATATGCCCCCTTTAGTTTTTGTCATAAAAAATAAAGAAATTAAAAGTCATTTACTATATTTAGTCTATCCCTCTTTCTAATAAGTCATTTGCATTTCATAAAATTGGATCGAACAATGTTTATCAGATTGCGAGGAAAGCGTTGAATTTTCTTTAATGATTTTATTGTATCTGGATTCATAATCATATATGAAAAATTTATATTTGAATGATATCTCAATTAGTAATGAGAATGAGCATTTTGAATTTTGTTTTAGAAATTTAAAATGAAATTAACACGTCTAATTTATTTGCAGTTAGTGATTGTTGTTGCTTTAAAATATTACTAAGGTTATTGTTCAAATTATGCAAAGAAAAATTTTTAAAATATATAAATTATGCTTTAGTTCTACAAATTTAAACATTTTTTATTAACATCACCTATTAGTAATAAAATAGTTCTTAACCTTTCAGTAATATATTTATTTAATTTAATCACATAAGAAAAGAAATCAATATGGCAAGTCGATTTTGAATAAATATTTCGGTACTTTTTTAATCTGATTTCGATTAGTTTCGATCAGAATATTGGAGTACATTTTTATTTCCAGAACTCACCTTAACTTTCTGCTAAAGTAAGGCAAATGAATTCAATAAGAAAACAAAATTAATAAAGCAGAAAATAATTGTAAAAACGTATATTTTAAACATTTCCTATGAACCAAGGCACAAAGAAGTTCAAAAATGTGAAGCTCTAGAAATCGAAATCCTAGTTTACAAACCAATAAACAACAAATGCGAGGAAATATATATTAATATTAATATTTTAAACGATATATTAATATTTTAAACGATATATTAATATTATAAACGATGCATAACAGAAAATAATTTCAATAATTTTATTTTAAAATATAAATGAATGATATATGGCAAATAATTTATCCATTATTGTGAAGTAATGAATATACAGTGTCTTATTATCGAAAATATATGTCGGCATTAGTAATCAAAAGGCAAAAGAAACAGCTCTATTCGTAAGACTAAACCAGTGAAATCTCGACAGATTCCAAGCTATCAAAACACATTTGTGAAGTTTTATGTTTCTGCTGATAGTGAATATATTAAACCCATCATTCGATAGAGAACACCTCGAGCGATGGGAAAAAAGACACAGCTACTTACTCACGGAGTCAAATCATATATTTAAATTCATTACGACACTTTCCAATGGGTTTGTTTATCTTGCAAAAGTGTTGTTGCCCGTGAAAAGAGTTAAAAGGTTACCGCTCCTTCGCATCATTGCTTTATATTTTATATTAGTTTTACTAATATTAAAAAAAAGCACTTAATTTTTGCTGTTGCTTTTTATTATCAAGAGACAAAACAATGTAGAATGAAAAATATATAGAAAAGTTTAAGTCACCAAAAGCACTTATTATTTAATGTGTCTTTTTTTTAAATCTAAACTACATATTATTTAGTGTCTATTCTGCTAAAGGTTTCTAAAATTTCTACTAAAATACTAATAAAAAATTTAAAAAAAATTTCTTTTAAATAGTAATAGTTCAAGGTTTAATTTATTAAGTTATGTCGTAGAATTTTGTTTTAGGGAAACTTCATTGTGCCGAAATATTAAAATTAAATTAATTTCATTTGCTTTAGAAATTCATGTTCACAAAATTTGTTGGCAAAAAAGTTGGCATAAGTGCATTGTGTCCGGTGGGGATTACTTTGAAAGCAATGAAATAAATTTGGCAGAATAAATAAAGAGTTTTTGAAAAAAAAAAAATTGGTCTTACATTTTGGGCACAGTAGTATAGTCATGATAGACAGGGACTTACGGTTTAAAGTGGATTCGGAAACCACTACAAACAAACATGGCACAGCCGGGATCGAACCCGTAGCTTGTGGCATCGAAACCCAGACACTCGGCCATCAGGCCCCCATTAATTATCTACACCTATTTTAAATTATAATAATTGTGAATTAATGAATTAAAATTAAAAAAAAATATTTTCAACCTATACCATTAAAAAAATATAGATCAATTTTTTGCATTACATTTTTTTGAATCAACAAACCTTTATTACAGCATTTAAAACATTTTTCAGCTGAATAAAAATTTCAGAAATTTTCGTATCGCTTGTTATTCTCATTTTGATAAGAACACAAAGGAAACGAATTACGATTATTCTTCCAATCACTTTTCAGGAATATCACTAATTACCACTTCAGGAAAAAGTAAGCGCAAATACTTCATATTCTGAATTTTAAAGATAATCAGTCCAAATTGGAGGTAAGAGAAAAATAATACGGCAAACAACTCTTTTATCTTATCGACAATAACCCGAGGAGATTCGCAGACAAATTTAAAAAATTAATTTTTACTCTGAAGATCTATGAGTAGAATTCCCTAGATATCTGAAAGGCTCATTAAGATTCAAGATCACTTACCTTAATAAGCCTCAAAGAAAGAATTAGACACTGCTATTCAAAAGGAATTTTGATAATTAATGAAAGATTAATCAAAGAATTTTAAGAATAAAATATACTTTGATCGAAATACAATTTGCAACATATTTCGTGATATTTCAAAAAATTACATTGAATATTTGACATTGTGATGCATTTTCTACACTTAATTTCTTTCTGTATAATAAATGGCAGGTAAGTGGCAATCAATTCAAAATATCTGAAAACAAAATGTCACACAAATAATGGCCTAGATAAATAATGCCTTTTCGATAAATAGTATAGATGATTTAAATGCATAGCTATTAAACAAACAAAAGAATATTTTCAAAAATTAGTTACTGAAAAAAATTTTAATTTAAACAATATTTTCAAAAATTATTTAGTATTTAATACATTAGTTAGTATGAATTATTGTTAAATATAATGAAACATTTTTTTCAAAGTCATATAATTACTTTTTCTGCATTTTGTGTATACTGCGAGGTCATTAGTTTATTTCATGTATTTCTATTCCATGTAGCGAATCCCTACTAGCAAAAGAATTATCTTTTAATTAAAATAAACGGTGTAATAAAACAGAAAGTAATTGTGAAGCAGCAATCAACTTTTCTCAATTTTGAGTTGATCTTACCAAATTTTATTTTGACAGCTTTTACAACTGTATTAATTTTTTTATATATAAATTGTATTTATAAAATGTGTATACAGAAACCATTCATGTTGTTGTTGTTGTCGTATCCCTCATGGAAGGAGGGAAGGGGGGGGGGCCGCTTCTGTTTTCATGCAGCAAGTAGAAGTCTGACTTCTGCTCCGTGTCGTTGAAGAAGGACAGTTCCTTCGGGAACTCCTTTAGGGGGAACTAATCAGCATTTATGTATTATATAGGAGAAAACTCGGAAAACTCCCACCAGGAAGTGCGAGTAACGAGGCAATACACTGTACATTACAAACGCTATCGAGCCTCCTCGAAACAGTGTTTACAACAAAGCCGCCAGCGGATTAAACCTCCGCCCTAATGCTTACCAGCGGCGCACCTTGACACTCAGCCACGAATCAGGAAATCATTCATGTAATTTTAATATTATTAATTAAGATAGTTAAATGCCTCAAAAGCCTCTCATGGTTCACAGGGAGCAGTATCATCGACATAACTGTTAAAAGAGATTAACGGATGAATAAGTACTCACTCAAAAAGTAATACTTTTTTTAACAGATATGACAAATACTTTACAATGAAAAAAAAAAAAAAAAAAAACTACAAGAAATTTGAATACTTTACAATGGGGAAAAAAACTACAAGAAATTAGAATTCCTATAAAAAATATTCATTAAGTTAAATTAACCTTTGGCATGTATGCTTTAACCTTGTTTATCTCAGTTTATCGACAACATATATTGAAGACGAGCAAAATTATCTGGACTCAAATAAAACAAGGATAAATAAGAAAAAAGAAAGCGAAAGACCTTATTTTTCTTTGTTCCCCCTTTTAACATCTTAAATATAACAAAATCACTCGAAGAAAAAAAAGAAGAAACCAAGTAATATATGAAGAAACGGATAAAATGACAGAATGTGATAAAGTTGTAAAACGGTCGAAGGTAACTATGCTTAAAGAAAATGGGAAAAAGTTTGGAGGCACAAAAATGACAGCGTCAGAACGATTTTGAAGTACTAAAAAAAGACGCTGCTAACACAGATAAAAAGTCGAAACGACTCATATTGAGCAAGAGGTAGATCTGAAAATTTTTCATAAATGACATTCCATGCAAATCACGACAATTCCCAACATTTATTCTCCTGATGGGTTCCCATTACTTTCAAAATGTTAAAAAGAAAAGAAAAATTCAGCTCTCTAAATAAATTCTGTGTTACGTATTCAGCATCTCTAAATAGTTTCCATTTTTAAAAGGATCATGAATGGTAATACTCGCAAGTAATGTAACTTTCTAATGTCTCTTCCTTGTATTGCTTAATTAACCAGTCGAAGAAATAGAAACAAGACAATAAATACTTTAGAAGATAATTGATTTCGACAAAATAAAAGTATGCACTTTAAGAGGATTAGGTTTTTAAAAAGATAAGTGCAATTGAATGCTGATCTAAATGCAAATGTTTTGCTATTAAGAATAAACTGAAGAATAATTTTACAAATATGAATGAATTTGAGGATTGGCGAATTCCCAAAGTTGTCTAAGCAATCCTATTTATATCGCTATGCGAATTATACCAGCTGTTATTCAGAATTATTGTTATTGAAACATAGCTCTAAATTGAACTAAATGGAAATTTTAATGACAGAGCTAAATCATCTCACGATATTATTTTCAACAACTTTAGAATTACAGATATTTTTTATAGTGAAATTTTACCGTCATTGCAAAATTTAAGGTCTTTTTCAATTAGCGTGCGCTTTAGTTTTTTTTTATTTTTAATCACCTGGTCAAAGTGTTCGATCACATTAGCATTTAAGTATATTGATTTTTTTAAATTTCAAGTTAACATTTTCCAACAGGCACAGCTACATATAAAATTAATTAATTCTTACTGATTAATTTTATAATACATACAACTCAATTAAAGTTTTTTTTTATGACCAATAATTTATAGAGTTTTTGTTTTGAGTTTGGTGTAGTCTCCAATGTGCAAAAGAAAAAAGTCTTTTCTAGCTCCCAGTAAAAAATTTTACACAGGAATAACCACCTCCTTTTTTGATAGAAATGTTTTTATAATATATTTTTTAAAGAACATAAATGCATACCATTAGTATTACTAAACACAATACTATTATATTGCTCACATTCTTCATTGAATTTTTTTTTCTCCATCTCACGATATCTTTTGCGTATCTCCGATGGAATATTTTAACTTCCAAGAGTTGATAGAAAAGAGAACAGTTCAGAAGAAGAAAGGAAATGCAAAGTAAGATTAGGAGGGAAAGAATTTAGGCTATGATTCATGGAAGTTTAACAGCTGGTTTTAAAACATGATTTAGTACACTGTTTAGTAACTAAAGCAGTAGTGCATAAAAGTTTGAGAAAAAAAAGGCAGTTAGTGGCTAAGGTGAAAAAAGGACGAAAAAAATTATTGAGTAAGTAAAATTATTGAGTGCTTTTAAGTACTAGACTGACGCGCTGCTTACTGCGCTACTGCAGTTTTCAATCTTAAAATGCTATGCATAAACTTTATCAAAGAAATTTAAAAAAAGCAGACTCGAAGTAAAAACATATTACAGTAAGGTATAAATAAAAGCATTTGATGTTAAATGATGGATTTATCAATTTTATAATAAGTTGTTTGAATCTTTCTATATACCTTTATTGTTAATCATTATCATTTCATAATATTTCTATAATGGAACAATAAAATTCATCCCATTTTATTTACTCGTATGTAATATTTACTCGTAATGCCGGGTCTCGAGCCCAAAACCCCTGACACCGACAGCCAGAGCGCTAGTCGTCACTCGACTATCAGGCCCCTTGTTAATAGCTAGTCTAAGGAGTGGAATCTAGTCCTTTTATTTCTTATTTAAAAAATACACTTTCCAAAAATATAATATTAAAATTAAAATAAATTTCCAAAAATATAATATAAAAATTATATTCGAAATATAAGAATCAAATATTTTAAATACAAGACAAAATAAAAAGGAAAAAAATTACATGGAGTGGAATTTAAAAATAAACATAAAGACGATGATTTCTTCTATTCTAATCAAAGTAATTTTTAAAGTTGCGAAATAATGTGTACAAAAACATACACACACACACAAACATATATATATATATTGTTATATACAACTAGCAAAATTGGACACATATTCATGTAGGTCGAATAAATGTTAGAGACTGTTTTGCTCTGATCGATACATAATTTACTTAAAGGCTTAGTGACAAATTCTTTTTATCCATCGAAAAAAACTTGGGAATAGAAAAAAAACTCATTCAATATTCAGTTTTTAAGGTCATCCTGATTAATGGCGGACGAATCAACAATCAAACCATCAATAACAACTAATGAAACACGATTCTCATGGTAAAAATCCTGCGAATTTTCCCACCACTTATTCAAACAGAGTGCTAGGAATTCAGGATGCGATGTCCAAGTACTTAAAATACCCAGCACGCCATAGTGAACGAAAAGAGTTCAAGACGGTGTGTGCTTCTTCTATCTCAAGCATGGCAGTAACGCTTCAGTTCAGCCCCGTCAAATCTTCTGTAGGGAAATAATCCTTCAAAAAGACACGCGCCGGCTCTGGTATCCATATGTCATCCGTGAAGGAACGCCAACCGCTGTTGCCTAAACATTTGGGCAAAACTGGATCGACAAGACAATATTCACGGTTCACAGGCGTCACGCAATGTGCTCGATCATAAAATGTTTGGGGAAAAGGATATTGGTGGCGAGAAAGGGCACGGGGGCTTAGCATAGTTGGTTTCAAGTATGGTAAAGATTTGCTTATTCAGCGTCGTTTATTCTCTCAAGAGTTAATCTTGTCAATGCGTTTAGCCATTTCAAAGAAAGAGATGTTTAGCTATTGAACTGAAAAGAATTAAAATATGCATTTTATATAGATTATTTCATAATGACTGTTGAGAATTCCGAATTCCATTCCTAGAATCAACCTGGGAAATGTATTCTTAGCGTCCTTTTGTGAAAAAGAAAATAATTGCTTGCTTATGTTATCACTAATGATGCGAGCATAAAACATTAGCTTTGAAATTTTTATAGCGAAGAAAATGTCGTACATGCGATTTGCATACTAATAGTAAAATTATTGTTTAGTTTTAGTATAACTGATAAATCCGTTTAAACGAGATGATATTCACCATATTATCTAAAATAAGTAGGATCGTTATGTTAAGTAAATCAAAACAAAACTAAGGCAAAATTCTGATTATAAAGAAAGCAAGACAATTATAATATAAAAGAGAAATCGCATGCATCTATAAAACTACAATTGAAATTTTTTAAAAATAAAAACGCTTTAAATAATAATTATATTTGTTCAAGAATATTTTTTAGGTATTCAAAAGTAATTAGAGTTTGTTGTACATAAAAATTGTAAATAATGACATTTCTACAATATTCTTTCCCCAAAGCACTTAAAGAATTTAAAAAAAAAAAAGTTTGCAACTCAGAGAGGTCACAATGTTTAAAAATTATTGTTTTAAGAATAGAATAAAGATTCCAATTTGTTGAAAATAACATCTAGAATTAATCAAACTAATAATAAGAAATAGAATAACCTAAAAGATAGTTACATAAATTTTACTTAAAAGGCAAAAGGAATAACTCAGATGTAAACGAAATGAAACTAGATTTTCCAAATGAAAATCCTTCAAGGCTATAAATTTTAAACATATTTTTCAGATTAAAAGAGCACAATATGTATAATAATTTCACAAGTGCTCAGCTCCGTAAAATTAAATTTCTTAAGATTTTTTGCCAAATAAATAACAGAAAATACTATATATATATATTTGTGTTGTTGGGACTAATTCTCAGTGTCTAGCAGACACCCTATAAATAGTCTACTCATGAATGGAACGGCTCCAAGTCGCTGAAGAAGAATTGCAGTTCCTTTTGGAAGGACTTTTAAGGGGAACTACCCCACATTTGCGTATCATATGGGAGAAAACTAGGACAACTCCCACCAGGTAGTCCAACTAACAAGGAAAGAGGGTGAACATCACAAGCGCCATCGAATCTCCTCGAATTTTGAAACAGTGTCTACAACGAAGTGGTGCTCGTTAACACTGAGCCACGAGTCGGGTATACCATATATATGGTGTAACTATCTCTCTCTCTCTCTCTGTATATATATATATATATATATATGAAAGAAAATCGTAATTTTAATAAACATTTAATTTCTTTCTAAGTTATAAAATGAAAGCAATCTATTTGTTTTGTATAACTTGAATTAAAAAAAAATGAGACTATTAGAAACGTTATCATCGCTTTATATCATTGTTACCTGTTTATACTATACTATACTTTCAGAATAGGATGTAATCAAAACCTGGAAAAATATTTAAAATCATTGGGAAAAAGTGTATGACAAATATATTTTGTTTAATATAACATTGATTAACATAAAAAGCTTAGTTTGACTCAACACTATTCAGCCATTAAAGTTTAAAAATTTATTGCAAACTGTAAAACTAACTGAAATAAATTATTACACGAATAATAATAATCTATACAAAAGTATACAAAAAAATGGATCCATTATGTCGTGAATATTTTAAAGTAAGATGCTGATAATAAAATTCACTATCGAAATAAATTTTATTTTCCCATTTATGCGCTTGAAACACATATTTCATAACCACCAAGAAAATGTATTCATTTATTTACGGAAAAAACAAGCCCACACAACATTTAAATGCATGGATTTATCAGCCACCAAACCATTTCCAATATTACCTCGGCCTAAGTCTCCCAAACGAAATAACTCCTGGATCCCTGTTTACCTTTCGGCAGGAGCATAAAAATGCGCTGGGGGGGGCGGGCCGGAATTTATGCATTTGGATTACATCGAACGGCGTACATTTATAATGACGCATACGGACAAGACAGCGCGAATTACAACTGCATAAAAGGGTGGATTTTCCATGTACTCTGACGTCATAAAAAACCCTGAGATCACGTAATCTATCGCATTAAGCATCGGATTTTAGCTCTCTCCCGGGATGGGTACGGTTCGTTTTGCTGCATTGGCCAGCAAATAAATTTATATGACATGAGGCACGCGCGTTGAGAGTAGAAAGCGAATGTAGTGACAAGTGGATGTTTATGGTCAAAATAAAAACAAATATGGGGACTGTTTACAAATTTATTCAGTATATGGGAATAAATTTGTTAATAGTTCCTATATTTAAAAAATTCTTTATTATATTTTTATTTAAATTTTTTTTTATTTCTTTTATCTTAAAATTTCTTTATTAAAAATAACTTCCATGAAAATATGCATAATATATAATAATACTTTAGTGGCATTTGCATTTATACATATAATTGCATTCTTTTTAAACATCTGCATAATCTATAAAATAAATAATACTTAAGATTATAAATAATTTTAATAATATTTAATATAGTTCTAATGTTTTTATACATCCATAAATAAATGTTTATTTTATTTTGTTATCAGTTATACCGGGCCCGATTGTTCAGGGACTAGCACTCGGTGCCACAGGTTTCGGGTACGAGTCTCGGCGGTGCCATGGATATTTGTAGTGGTTCGGAAAACCGTAGGTGCTGGTCTAATATGGCCGTAGAGCGTTGGGCGTAGGACCGACAATCCTACCCCGTAAAAAGAAAAATCTCTCCTGTCTCGAAATCTGCCAGTTGGCAGAGGCCTCAGCCCACCATGAGGCTGTTGTGCCAATAGTGATGATGTAGATGACCAGTTATATAATCTCTTATTAAATAGAGATCTTCAATTTTAAGAACATGTAATAAAAGGAAGCATAAGATGTTATGATTTTTCTTCTAACGGTAGTGGGGTAATTAAATTAAGATTTGTAATATAAATTAATAATACCAATTATGAAACACTTTTTTTAATTTCATCACATTTTCAAATCGCAAATCAATAAAAGATTTAAAAAATCTGATTTCATTTTTTTATTTAAATTTGTAAATTATAATTTTCCCTTTTTTGGAATTAATTTAAAAACAATGTTCTAAAACAGAAAATGAGAATAAACTAACAGCGTTACAAATCACTTAAATATATATATAGGTAATCGTTAATAAAAGTTAGTAAAATCTTACAATTAACTAATTCGGATACTGTTATTGGTATCTGAAAAACCCATTTTTATATTTCGTTATTTCTATTCTACTTTTTTTTATTTATCTATGCTGCATTTTGATAATCATCGATTTTTTTTAACCGCAGTTCATTTTATATAATTTTTTATCATGTTTTATTCTATAACATCCACTTTTTAAAAATATGCGAGTGAAAATTAATTAACTGTGACTTTGTAAAATCAGTTTTAATTTTTAACTTGTCATCAAGAGAGCAGTAACTATCGAAAAAAAACATTAAATAAAAAAAAATGCACCATCTTATAAATTATTGCAGGCTATAGAGATCTTTTACACACAAAAACCTTTAAATAACCTTAAACCTTTACCTTTTAAATTATATTTTACAACTATATTTGACAGATAAAAAATGAAAATCCAAATTAAAAACTGCATGGAAAGAATAAATTAATACAAAATTAAAGATGAAACGTTCTTAAATAAATAGTAAAAAATGATTAAAACGCTGAAGTTAAATAATTTAAGAATTTTATGAAATAATTTTTCAAAAATATATGTTAGTTAAGTTGTTAAAAATAAAAAGTATATTTTTAAAACCTGAATTGAAATTCAAAGGCAAATAAATATTCCTAAAAAAATTAAAAGAGCCATATTTTGGAGAACTATTATTTTTTTCCCCAAAATTAATTAATTGGAGTCTGAATTTATCATATTCACTTAGATATTGAACGTTTTACTTTTTTACTACTGAATAAATAGAAAGAAAAAAATAAACACAATTATTAAAAATTTCAACAAAAAAAAGTAAAACTACATCTTTGTGTGTTTTTTGAATTTTTGATAAAATATTTCATACAAAAAAATTATTGACGTTGCATGCAAGTTAATTAATATTCGCGAAACTTTATTGGAATCGCTCCCTTTTGTCAAATAATGGATCAAACTATTAAAAAAAAAAATGAAAGTGGGAAAAATAAAAGTTGGGAGAAGGCTTATTTCTTTTATGCTTTCAAATAATAAAAATATTTCTAGAAAAGAATGTTTAAAAGTTATTCGTAAAATGCTATGGATTTAATTAAAAGACTAGCAGCTGTTTTGGGGATCGTACAACACCAGCAAACTAATTAAAGACTTTTGAAAGGCAGGATTTTCCAAACATTAACAATGTAAAAATATTGCTTTCTTGGAAAAAAAGGAACTAATCTTACATGTAAAATTTAAATCTCCAGGATAATAGAAAAGATTTAATTATATACGCAGTACCAAACATTTTTAAACACAAAATGATTCTTTGAAATTAAAATGTGTGGTGTGTCGCAAAATTTTGTTTTTGTCGCCTTTCCTTTTCAATGTTTCCTATGGCGGTTTAATGATAAACGACTTAACGTCTTAAAAATAAATGCGAAATGAATAATAAGAATTAAAAAACAAAGCGATAAGAAATACATCCAAATATTTTTCATAAGAATGGAAGAATTATTTACTGAATAATAATTAATACATTTGTGTCAGACCAATCAAAAGTTGACAACAACAGAATCATGAGTTATCGTCTAAAGAAGGAACGATATGGTTCTATCCCTGCTTTAGCCTAATTTAAAATATTAGGCTAATGCGCTCGTTGACAACATGATTTACATTGAATGGCTATGGAGATTTGGTGCTTTTCTAATTTTCTTTGCATTTCGTAAAAAAATCGAACCAATTTAAAAAAAAAAAAAGATTTTGTTGTAAGATGATTCTCTTTCGCTTATGTGTGTAATATATATGTGTGCTTGTGATACATCGGAGCAATAATGATTCTTCTACGAATCTGTCATTGGTAAATGTTGACAACCAGTCTACATTTACTGACACATGACGATTAAAAAACTATTTGTAAATTTTATTCATAATTATCAATTTCAATCGATAATTTTATAAAAAAATAATCTTTTATTATCATATAGTTAACAATAAATCATGTTGTTGTTGTTCTCGTAGCTCTCATGGAAGGAGGGGGGGGGCAGTTTCTGTTGTGATAGAACACCCGTAGGTAGAAATCTGTCTCGGATCCCTGTCGCTGAAGAAGGAGGGCAGTGCCTTTCGGGGGAACTTTTAGGGGGAATGACCCCGTATTTGCGTATCGTATGGGAGAAACTCCCGGAAAACTCCCACCAGGTAGTCCGACTAGGGAGGCAAGATGCTTAACATCACAAACGCCCTCTAGACTTCTCGTCAAAGCCATTAATGGACTAAACCTCCCCTGCAATGTTCACCAGCGGCGCACATTGCTACTGAACCGCGACTCAGGCACAATAAATCACTTTAATTCATTACAATTTCAATTCTGCTTGTTTATTTTAGCAATACTGTAATAAGATGTAGGAGTTTCATTATCTTAAAGTTAATATAATATAAAGTATAAGTTAATTTAAAGAGATAATAAAAAATAAAATTATTTCTATCAAATACTCATTAACTATAAAATTATTTACACTATAAAATTATTCCTATCAAATACTCATTTTTTATATTAATTCATGGAAGTATGGTGACACTTTATATAAATAAAGAGAGTGATTCTTTAAATCTTTTAAAGAATCTTTTTCATGTAAAACACATGTGCAGAAATCACAAATAAATTAATTGCCATGTCTTGAAAATAAAAATACATAATACCAAAACACGCTCTATTGTTTGCATGTGATGTTCCATCTTTCAAAGAATAATACCTAAGGTAACACATCCACGGGGTCGATGTTCGGTGTAAACCCAGCCCACATTTACTGACACATGACGATTTCGGAAATAAAAATCTTCGTCCGAAATGTTATAGTTAGATGGCATAAAATATCTATGCCCATGGAATCCATTACGGCCACATCCACGCACAGCTGGTGCTCCCTCCAGTTCAATATCCCTCCGCATACTTCGAATGAAACATGTAAAGTTCTGACAGCTGCCATTTCGTCAACAATAGAGAAGTTCCGACATGCAGTCCATATTCGGAATTTTGTTCTTGTTGGAGGTTTTGAGTGTCACTGAAACTGTTCAATATTCAGGACTAGTTCCGGAGTTGGGTTTCCTCAAAACCAATAGGACGGAACCACCAAGAGTATTTAGAACACGAATAATCTTTCCATTTTTCTGATAAGGCATACTATATATTTAAAAATTCCAATGAACTAATCAACGTATTAAACAAAAAAATGCTGATTTATAGATAGGTCATTAATTTTTTGTAATTATTTAGAAAAGAAAAATGTAGCACTTCCGTAATAAATGATATATAAATTTGATAAAATAAATTACTTTTCGTAAACGGTAGAAACCTACATTATTTAAATATTTGATTTTTTTTTTATATAGAAAAAATCCTATCCTATTTATCAACCAAAATCAATAATTTCTTTTTCTTCCAAATTCAAATAATTTCTTACGTGTATTTGCATTCACGTAATAATATAGAACATATAAAACAGTTCAAATTAAAAAATATATATATTCGTATGAATGATGAAAATAGTAAGAAATAAATAAGGAATTCGAAAAAGAAAATGTTAGTAAATTTAATTCAGATTTTATTTTATTCGAATCCATTTAAAAATAAGGATAAATTTTCCTACACTTGGATTTTTTGTCCCTTATCCCACATGGTAAACAGCAACATCTAGACCAAGTCTAAGAAGCCGTGTGGTCTCATGGAAGGGAGGGGGGGGAAACGGGGGGGCGCCGCTTCTGGTGTGATGGAGGACCCGTTGGTAGAAGTCTTTTAATTCTAAGCTTTTACTAGTTACTTTAAATTTTAATTTTACCACCTTGTTTATTAGATCATAGTTAACATTAAAATGAACTGAAGTTTCAATTAGAAGAGGATCATATTTTAAATACTGTTGCGGTTTATATATAGAATGTGTAGGAAAAGATTTCTTTGTAGGCACGTGTTCGTTTCAAAACTCCTTCTGTAATAAGTGGGAGGAGTTTTGTTTCCAATGAATTAGCATGTGTAGAATTACATTCTGAGTGATGTGATTATTTACGCATTTTGTCATAAAATGATTAGATAAGCGGTGACCAAATCTATTTTGTGAGTTAAAATTTTTTTAGCACATTATCATTACGAGGATATGAGTTCATGTTAATATATTAAACATACTAGAAGGATCTACTTCCCGCTCGATTAGCTTTCCGTTTAATCATCCTTTCGCTTTTTAAATTCAAGGTTCATTAAATTCTACCGTCATCGAATGAGAAATAACATGAACCAAAGCAGAAAAACAAGTCATTTATATAGTGTCTACTAGTTTTATTAAATGAGGGTTGACTTCCTGCAATTTTTAAAATCTTTATGATGCCATAACTTTGATTCGCGTACTTAATTTCTTGCTCTTAATATAAATTTATATTTTTTACGTAGAATATTTTCAATCTTTGAATTATTCTACCAACTGTTTGGGCAATGAAAATGAGTCAGAAACTCGCCAACAACAATAACAAAACAAAAAAAATAAATAATAATAATAATAAATAAACAAACTAAAAAAATCGGATTTTAATTTAACTTTCTTTCTGTTTTTAAAATAAAACTTAAAAAGTAAAATTATTATATTTTTAAATTCACCATGCTTTCAATATGTACAGCGTTCAAGTGTTTTACTGAAGATACAACAATAAGCGACCTTGTCTTTCGGAATAAGCTCTTATCCGTCTTAGCCCTGACAATAAGGGATTCACCCATTTTTTTAACCTCTGCTGGCAACCCCGAAGCTCCCCAAAGTACACTGGTCGTGGAAAAGGAAACACTTTGAGTCGGCTTGCACGAATTCTTGACGCACCCTCTTTCTATCCGGGGTGTGTAACGTGAGAAAAAACATGTGTTCGCATTCGCCTCCCAATAAAAAGCAGGTCCCGCATTTTCCTCTAAGGGATGGGTTGCCATATTTTCTTGATGTGTTTTCACATGAAACGGAATTAAATTCGTCCTCTCAGGGGGATGCGTGTTATCGGCAAAGAGAGCATTAAATGAAGTAACGGATTGGGAATTTTGTAAGGATTTCTATTATTCTTACTTATTTCTGATAATGTATTGTACTTTTATAAAAGGTTTTTCGTCCTTTTTTTTAGTTTAATTTGATAAAGAAAGATATATTCTACAAGATTAAAAAAGGTTAAGGCAATGAATTGTTGTTTTTTTTCATAATAAATAAATAGTTTTTATTCTGAATATAGTTTATTATCACATATTAAAAAAGCCGATAAATAATTTTGAAAAAATGTTTTCTTTTCATTTGAAATGTTACTTTTTATTTCAATACCACTGTTCTCGTATTAGATTACAATTCAATATAAAAGAACTCACTATAAATTAACTCAAATAATTTCATTTAGTTTTTTTTTTAATGACTAGTATTTAAACTTCGTTTTATTTCATATAATTTAGAATATGGATATAATTTTTAAGAATAAAAGTTGAAAAGTTATAGTTAAATTTATGAAAATTTATAATACAGTACCGCAATATAAACAACACAATAATTTTTGTTACTTAAGCTTATATAATGAAACTGAAAGAGAGAATTTTTTTATAAAATATATTACTTTAAAACAATGATACTCACAGTTTTTGATTTATTTATGATCTAAAATGACTTTTTATAGTAAGGAAAAAAAATTGGGAGAAAAACTAATAAAAAAGGAAAAATTTAATCCTAAAAAAAATCCAAAAAATTTATATTTTAAAAATTAGACGATTAAAATTGTTACTTTGACCTCTTAAATATAATTAATAAAATATTTTACATTTTTATGTATTGCTAAATTGATACAATATTACAATATTAATTGTTAAATATTGCAACCATACTCTTGATAACGATAGAAGCAAAAAAGAAAGTAACTCAAGAAAAGTAACTTATATTAAATGTTTGTTTCTTAAAGTGAAGTCCTAAATAAATAAACTATGATGCTTCAAAATAAACACACAAGCTACACAATATGACTGAAAATATTAACACCCATAATAAGATTTTGGTTTTTAGATTTTCATGAAATAAAAATGCTGAATATTTTTTCTCTGCTCATTCAAGTTTTCCTGAAAATCTGTTTTTAACATGTTCCAGTAACATAATTGGCAGCATAGACAGTTCTTTAAGAAGCCAAAGCCAGAAGAAGATAAAGAATTGAAAGGAAAAAATCCTACTTATACCAAAATAGCATGCAAAAGATGAAAAATTGAAGTGAAGAGGCAAAATGACGTGCACTTTTACCTGAAAAAGTTTTTAAGCTCGCGATTGAAGTGGTGAAAGATAGAAATACAGACGCAGTGACTTTTTTTTTTTCTCATCTGACTTCGAAAGCCACTTGAGGATTTATCTCTAGAGCTGGGACATCAATCTTCAAACAAAAAAAAAAGGATTTCTCTTATACGACGGAGAAAGTTAAAGGAGATATGCAAATTGTACAACGACACGAGATGCCGATGATACAATAGAAATAAGATAAATTAAATTAAAAAAGGTTAACAAAAGATTCACTTAAAACTGAAAGAAAATGTGATTAATTGAAAATGACATCAAAAGTGTTATTTCGTAAGTGCGAGAACAGAAATTTACATATACATATACATATACATAACAAGTAATATAATATAAAATTTTTTAAAGTCAATTCCTATTTTTTTTTTCACTATATTGCAGAAAGTCTTTTGTAAATAATTTTCATTCATTTTTTTTTAAGTTTATCTGGCGCCATCTATTGCTGGATATATGCAACTTGAATCTTAAAAAAAAAACTAAAATTAATTAATTAAATTAAATTACTGAATTAGTATTTGAAAAAACTGCATTAACATCCAGTGTCATTCACTACAAGTTCAAAAAAAATATATTTGAACTTGAGTGGACGAATAAAAAGTATTTTATCAACGATTGAAAATTTGAACAAGATATATATAGGGAGAGTGTGAGCTAATAGAAGGAATTGAAAAAGATTAACAAAAGATTCAGTTAAAACTGAAAGAAATTGTGATTCATTGAAAATGACGTCAAAAGTGTTATTTCATACTTGCTAGAACAGAAATTTACATATACATAATGAAACGGAAATGAAGAGCTCCATTTGAAAGTTTTAATTTTTTATATTGGTTTCTCACAAGGATTAGAATGCGTTATTTAAAAAAATAAACACAAATTAATGTTTGCAGTTTAAATGTATGTTAATTGTTATTTCGCAGGTTTTTTTTTAACAAAATACCATCTTGAAATCGAAGTTTTGTTTCGTTAAAAGATTTAGAGCATAAATACGTTATTACACAAACTCACTTTACCAAATTAACTAATTCGTTTAAGCTTTTATTAACATCTAGAATAGTTAAACAGTTTTTTTTCTGAATGATTGAACATTGTTTAAACTAATTTATAAGCCTAATTGAATGTTTAGTGATATGCACGAAAGCATATCACAGAACATTCAATTCTGAAACTTGTCATTCATTCCAACTTTTAAACCATGGGAAAATGGGGTGTAAAACGATAAATAACTTAATACTTTTAACAAAATAATTTAAAAATAATAAATTCAAATTGAAACAACAAAATATTGAGCAAACAAAATATTTTAAAATTAATTTCTATTATAAGCAAAATTCTGAAAAGACATGCATTGCATAATATAACGAAATCCGTAATTATTTTTTAGACTTAAATATGAAAACAACTTTTTTATTCAATAATATTATAAAATACATCACAACAACATTTCAATGAAATGTATTTAAATTATATAAGCTTTTGTCAAATTAAATAAACAATATTTTTTAAAGAAATTACTGACAATTGCAATCCTATAAATATTATCAGTTATCTCAAACTTTTAAGTAACATCCATTAAAAGGAAATAATATTAGCATCCATTAAATATGAAATGTTATTAAAAACAGCATACTATTCTTAATAAGCGACTAAAATATATAATATGTTTAAAAATATAATAACTATAGATATGAATCTATATATAAACAATAAACACAATGAAAATTAAATTATTATACTCACAATCGAAGTATTATCATCAACTTCTTTTGTTTTCACAAATTAAGTATCAACAAAAACCAAAATTAATAATTATACTATTCTTTTAATTGGTAATTTGAAAAGAAATGGTTATTATTTCCGTCTATAGAATTTTCATTGGCAAACATTGATCGTATAGATATACGGAATATTAAATTAAGTGCTTACATAATTTTATTACGCTCCATATCATTTCTGTCAACTTGAATACCTCATCAGTTTGAATTTTGAAGGAAAATATAAACTACACACTTGATATAACACCTTATCAGATAACTTTCAAAATACTTAAAGAAAAATAAGTTGGAAGTATGATTAAAATTTATGCATCTTCTTAGATTAATATTCCTCAATGATTTGACTACATATTCCAAGAGTATTAGTATCCACTTTCTGTATTTTTAAGCGAAGTACTGCCCAATTTTCTGAACCACTGGATTGATCAAGGATTGTTTACGTATGAACGCAACGCACCCACACAAAAGGTTGCATTTATACTAAGAAAATTTATCAAAACAATGTTTTACTTCCTGTATCGCTTTTAAAGAAGATAAAACATAACTTACTAACAAGTAAGAATTATTTGTTTCCATTCGTATGTATTTTGTAAATTTCTAGATTCCATTTTATTGTTTAGTCTAAATTTTACGCAAGTATTGTGACTAAAAACTGTCCATAATTATTATTTATATTATTTTGCATTCAATTCTTACTAGTATATTATATTCAAAAGTTTACACGCGCTTAGAACACTTTTTGCTTTGCAAAATATCATATAAAATGGATACTGAATTTAAGGCTACCTTATGTATAAAATCAGAAACAATGTAACCTTTTAGAAGAATCTTCACTTTACGAAATAGAGCAGATGTTTTATGTTAGATGTACAACTTCAATAAGGAAAAAAAATTATGGAAAACACCACAGATAAATATCGTTCGCAAGTCCATGAATTGCAAATTCATTTCATTTTGATTCCAAGTTTTATTCTGAACTATCCACCACCTGTTTTTGTCATTGGGACCCACGTTACGAATTCTTTGAAAAAATCATACCAATAGGAAATTCAAATTTGAACCAGCTTGTTTGGTAGTATGTCCCGAATTTAAATGTTGCCACAAAGAAATGGTAGAATATTACGAAAGAAAAAAAAAACACAGGGACAATAAAAGAACATTAAATAAATTGTTCATATAGTAAGTCCTATGTCTTTCTTAATATTTAAAATATAAAAAAATCCATATAAAGCTTACAATTTTGACTTATTGTATAAAAAGGATAATCTGCTTCAGACATACTTAGCCATATTCTACTGCTATAATTTTAATGCTATAGAGAAAAGGAATTTTCTTGATAATGAGCAGAATGTAAATTTAGTTAAAATTAAAAAAAATATTATTTATTCTATTAATTTGTAATTTTAAATTTAAAAAAAAAAAAAATATGAATAACGTTTAAAAAGGTTTTATGGCAGTATAAGATTATAGAGTAAATCTTTAATATTAAATAACAATATTATCTTAGATATTACTGTAGTATTCTTAAATCGTAATCTGTATATTTTGTATAAAATAATAACATAAAGAACGCCATATAGATGGAAATAAAATTTTGATTTAAATAAAAATAATAATATGTGAATGACATTAATTTTTACATAAAAATAAACATAAACATCTACTTTTCCTAATAAAGATAACGGTTTTTTCAATTTTAATTATAATTGATGATAATTTATAACTACTTTCAACTATCAGGATGACAAAACTGAAGATAATTATTATTTTTATCATTCAGTTAAAAACAATCGTTATTATTTTCAACACACAATATCTATTTTATTGCATTTCAGAACAATAAAAACTCTACTTTTTAAAACAAAAAAAATTATTTATAAATAAAAATGGAAAATTTGTACTGTTTATAAAATGCCCAGGAAATTCAACTGATAAAAAATTAAAAAACTTTTTACCTGTAAAATCACAAAATAATATATTCTAATGACGGCCAGCAGTCATAATCTCATAGTCCAATAGTCATAATCATCATCTGTCTGCTTCGGTGTCTTCAAAATCACATTGAGCATATTTTCAATAACATCACTAGTAATATTTAATTTTAGGAAATTCGATTTAATATAGACAAACACGAACAGAAATACAAGATTATCTAGCGATTAAAGCACAGAACTGAGGAATGACTCCATTGTTCGTTCCTCATAGTACAAAGAAGAAATGTTATTATAGAGTATTTGCTTCCAAATCTCGGAATTTTTCAGTGACGCGACATCTTTATCCAGAAGGCAAAGCAAAACAGAAACAAATTAGTGGGGAAAAGGGAGGTATCTTCATGTAAATCAGGCAGAACATCTATTTCTAGATGCGTCGAAGCGCATCTTGGACATAAGTAGAAAGTACGCTTTAGGAATATTAGATCACAATTACTAAGTTTCGTGACCGCGTTGCAGGGTAAAAAAGAAACTTTTTGGAAATTCGTGTACAGGAAAAATAATGTATGAAAATAAGATGAAAAATTAAAATTGCCATTAAACTAGGAAATTTTTTGTACTTTGCAATAAATAAGTTCAGCGAAACGTTGAGAAAATATGGAAAAATTTCAAGAGATTGTTTGGAAGATAAGTTGGTTTAATTTATGGGGTTAATATAGCATTTAAATTAATTTAATCTAGACCAAAATAAAATTTTTGAAATACTATATTAATGAAATTAGAAAGTTTATATATTGTTCTAGTTTAGTCGAAAAAAAAATCACAAATTAAAAACAACAATGCATTATAACGTTTGAGGAAAATAATATGAATTTATTTTAATCCACGTAACAAAGATGTTTATGCATAACATAAATTTTATTTACACTTTTATCATCACTCAATAAATTTACTAATTATCGAGTTGTAAATAAAAAAAACAATCCTCTGAATATTCTGTATTTAATGCTTATCATTGGATAAATATGTGATTGTTGCATTCTTATTTAATGCATGTTAAATTTAAAACAACAATTTTTGGACTGAAATAAATGAGGAATTCAAGCAAGATTTTCCATGAACTTGTAACAGCCGTTAAGTTTGCTGTTTAATATTAACGAGAGTATAGTACTAGTATTTCTCTATTTCCATTAATAATTTATAGTTTTTGTTTGGATTAAAAACTTTTTCATTTAAATTTTGCATAATTAAGCATATCAGGATTTTTTGTAATAAATTGCTTATATAGTTATGAAAAAACTTAAGACATTTATATCAGCAAATATTGATATGTTACAATTTCTTTTTATATAAGATCACATAAATTCCAGAAAATATTTCACATAAATTGAAATTCAAAACAAATATTGGTTTATTTAAATATTTTTTTTTTTGTAAAATTTTCTTAAATCTCGAATATTATAATTATAAATTTAAGTTATTAAAATAAATTAAATTATAATAGTAAAATTTTACAACAAAACTACTCATTTAAAAAGTTCCTGCTGATTCTCAAAAAGAATATAGACGAGTAATGTAGACTGTGGACGTACTCACACAGACACAAAACATTATATATATCTAAATTTGTTTACAAAATAAATAATCAAATAAAAAATCGTTTAAGTGAATCATTTAATTTTTGCAATAAACAAGGACAAAAGTAATTAGTCAAATCGTTCTTATGCAACGGTTTTTTAAATTCATACCTAAAAATGTTTGTTCTCAAATAAGTATTTGTCCAAATTGGCTTGCGTATTTTAATGTACTATTAAGTAGCAATCGCATATACTTTATTTAGTGCAATTTTAAAATGGAAGATGATTTGGGCAGCAAATATCATATAGATAAAACAAATACGTAGATAGGATTCTGCATCTAGACTATCACGTTATTGACAACGAATCTACTCTTCTAGTCAGCAATAATATAAAAAACATTCAAAAAATATTTTTATAAAATTTAAATTATTTTTTTATTAAATTAAAGATGTGCAATATTCCCTTTTTAATCGTTCATCAAAACTTAAAAATGTTTCCAAAATAAAATAATTAGAATAAAATAATTTCCAAATTAAATAAATTAGATTTTTTTTTACATGAAATGGACATATAACAAGCCAGAAGAAAAGTGTAGGACTACTGTGTGTGCATTATTGATGTAGACTCAATTTTGTGTTAGCATGCATTTTATAATTAAGTTAATGCATAGTTACGATATTCTTTAAATACAAGTTAAAGAATTACATTAAATTTTTAATGACCATCAGAAAAACGAATTATAAAATAAATTTAAGAGCATACAATTTAGATGATTAACATTATGATTTAAGTAAACCGAAGGAAAACAAATGCAATGTTTAACAAAAAAATAAGGATGATTTAAAAGTACAAGTTGCCAATTCCTGAGGATGGTAGACATTTCAATGATAAAATTTATAGGTTAAATCCTCAGGCAGAGTAAACGTTTGAGTCATCGCTGGATTTAGAAAAGAGGGAAAGGGAAACCCTCTAGGACAAGTCAAACAATCCTCCTTCGGCTAGGGCCAAGCAATGTCAACAGAGAAGGTAAAATTATATTTAGATCATGCGGTGGTGAAAAGTCATCCCAAGTTGAGTTGTGACCTACCTATTAACATAACAGACGTCTGACCCGCGAGTTGTTGATGTAGGTAGGTCAACAGCCTATAGCCAGCGGAGGTTTCATCAAAGCTTGACCTGTCAATTCAACCATCGGTGTAAAAACTCTTTTCATTGAAATTGATAAGATATTGCAAGAGGTAACCGATAGTGCTAAACTAATTGGTAATTTACACGCACGCGTAGCTTGGATGTAAATGGATTCGGTATCCCAATTAACACGCGTCAATGAATGGGGAGATACATTGTGCGACAACCTTTCGACCCCATATGCAAAAACTCGTTATATGTGCAATGGTTCTTTTTCGCTGTTGTCCCTCTGGATAAAGCTGACGAGGAAAACATTTTTTTAAAATTCATTCAGCTAAAAAAATGTATGAATAATGTAACTATAGTGGTTCACTACTAAATTTGGATAATCAATTCTTCCTTATAATCTACATTACAATTAATGATCTACTCTATAATTTATAAAATACATTACAATTTCATATCGTTAAATTTTTTTTTCAAGAAATTCGTAATATAATCACAATTCAGAAGTTATTTAAAAACTATTAATTGCACAAGTATTTTTTCTTGCGTGACCAGGAAACTATTTGAAATAATAAATTAACAAAATTTAATCGGGAACAAATCTGTATTTAAAAAATTGGAGACAGGATGCAAAAATTCGGATTATATTATACAATACTATTTAAAATATTTGAAGACATCAGACTTTACTCGCTTCATCCACCAATTCCCATGATTTTAATTTAATCACATTCTTCAGAGAATTATAATGATACTAAACCTGTAAACCTGATAGTAATGAACGATTTATTATTCAGGACATTTTCTTTATTTTTCTTCATTAATTGTTTTTTAAAAATTGAAATAATCGACGATTAAAAAACATCATATTTGAAGTTTCCTATGTCGGGCCCTGTTTCAAATATGGAATAACCAGTTAAAAAAACCAACATAATTTTGATCAACACACATCTTTCCCAATAATTTACATTGCAGAAATAAAAGTTCACAATTGCTCCCTTTTAAGAGACGCATTGTAAGTGTTTTCTTTGGTTTGCGATATGATGAAAATTAGAAAGTTTAACTGAAAATATGATGGAAATGATGAAATTTAGATGATATGATGAAAACTAGAAAGGTTTATTTTTTTTCAATTTTAAATTTGTTAGAAAACGCACGTCGTAGAGAGAGAAAAAAATACGCTCTCCAAATAATTTTTTATAATGAGGTTGTTTATATCTCAGTGAAAAAGAGTGGAAAATGAAATTTTTTACTCAAATCATATATGAAGATTAAGAATATGTTCACCACCACTTCAAAACAACTGTAATATGCTTCAATATAATCCATGTAGCATGATAATTTAATCACATTCTGAATACTTCCCGATGCTCCCTGTAGAGAACTCGTTCTAGTAATTGATAGTTGGCGCTGAGTAATCTGCTCTTCTGGCAGATAACATAATACTCGCCTCCCAATAACTTTGACACAAAACCTCAGATTTCTCTTACATGAAGTAAATTAACGCTGCATCTCAATATTAATAAATAAATTAATTTAAAATTTTCTATACATAAAAAGGAGAGCGATCACGCATAATTACATGCTCAATTTCTGTCAAGAAATGTGTTACAAACAATTGAATGATTGGAGTTGGGTATTCAGATTATTGGAGCTCACAAGCCCCATCCCTTGTAGGTAAGTTGAAAAACTTTGCGAAGAATTTTCTAAACTTAATTTTTAAGTAGAACACAACAAAAACTTTTTTTAAATAAACCTTTAAGGAAGTTGAAAAAGATGAGAAGCTTATAGGGTATCAGACAACGCCATCACCAAGACAACAAATTTGTCAATTGGTTCATTCTGGCCTTGATGCATCTGTTTTAAGACATTTGGAAATGCATTCATGATACATTTGCGGGTTCTTTCAAAAGGAGGAGGAAAAGTGAGAGGATGTCTGATGAAACAGGAATTTAAGAAGTTTGAAACTAGGACTTGAAAATCGGGGAGTGAGAGACATTGGGGTAATAAAATTTCGATGCTACTGAGATTGTTGGCCTGGTCGGTAATGTGAAATGGTCTGACGGCGACAGTTCGCATTTGAGGGGTGGAAATGATTGCAGTTAAAGCACTGCACTGTAAGGTTTCTTCTAGAATGCTAAAATAAAACAATCTATTAATCTTGTAGATATTGGTCGTATTGGAATTCTTTTCAGTTCGGTCAAAATAATAGGAAGTGGAACAAGTTGTACACCATTAGAAGCTTGAAAACCGATATTTCGGTAATCAGATTTATTATCAACAGTTTTTGTGTCAACTGGGAGACTCTTAGGCACAACTTTGATAGGTCTTTTTTATTTTAGGTTTGATAACATATAATTCAAATTTTTTCTGGACAAAATGAGTCCTAATGACAAGGTGTTCATTTTCGGATTGCGGGTAGATTTTGATATTTTCCTTTGCAAATTTATTCGTAGATTCAGGATAAAGCTTCTGTATTTCTTGTAGTGTCGAGTTGTATTTGTTAGTCGGTGTTAGCATGACGAGAGAGGATTTAGAATCGAGAGGAACAATAGGTTCTTGACTATCCTCGGTGGATAATGAATCCAAAATAGCATCAAATGGTGTTCCATAACAATTCTAAAGAAGAGTTTTCAAAAACTTAAAAAGATTTCTTTTTGTTTCTTGAAACCACGGCTTTAACTTTCGAGAGTTTGAGAGAAGAAGATCGGCTTGTCTTTTAGTCGGAGAAATGACGGAATCTTTAGCAGCACTGGAGATTTTTCTAAGCGGAGATTCAAGAAAAATTTCTAGTGAGAGATCACTATTGCTGACAAGAGAAGTGGGCTGATAATTCTTATTCTAAAAAGAGCTATAACGCGGCATCGCGTTAGTCTTATCGGGAACCCACAATAATCCAATTTCGATGCGGGCGTTGCTAAGTATGAACGATTAGAAACGAGATAGTGTGTAGATATAATCTGCCGTGCCTCTTCATCTGGTAATATGGTAAATTAATATTAATATGCTGTTTTTCTATACACTCTTATCCAGTTCGTCAGATATGAATGATTGCATTTTTTTTTTATGAAATTAATTTTTCATTTAACAGATTACAGAGTGGTAATATGCTCCTTTTTTTCCATGAGTAGAATTAATTAATCTGGCTATAATCTTAAGGAATAATATACAAGTTTTATATCAGTTTATAATTAATATCATGAAAAATTAAATGTTCAACAATACACATATTTTTATTTTAGCTAATAGAATTCAATTGGATGTCCAGAACGATACAAAATCTAGCCTTAAGGCAAGAAATTTGAATTATAACTTTCTTTTAGCACTTGTTGTTTACACAGTATAATAATGTCTTTTTTTAAAAACTATTTACAGCAAAGAACTCCACTTCATATACGTTAAGGCATTTATTAAGCTATATAGAATGATTTGAATACTGAAATAACATCCTAATAGCATTTAAATTTAGAATATTTTTAATATGTTATTTTTATGAGAACAAACGGCACTTAAAATAACAATTATTCAACATAAAAATTTTTTTACAATATTTTGATGAGTATTAAAACATTTAAATTCTGAAATTTTTATGCAGTCCATTTGTATTTCATGAAACAAAAATACATGTCAATAGCAATGATATGTGATATGCAGTGCTTAGAAATTTGTTTGATAATCTTTAATAAAATTAGCTTAGCTCTTAATCTTTTACAATCTGGTTATTATTTGTGAAAATGATTTAAGCTGGAAATATCCAATCACCAGGACTTAATCTTTTCAAACGACTAACAGACTCTTTTAACGCCATTTCGACGAACTCGAGCAAAATTTAATGCGAAAGGGGAAATCTGTCTCCCATATTAAAAGAGGTCATCGCCAGAGTGCAGAGAAGGAAAGGCATCGATCGTAGTCCAAAAACTGAAACCCAGGAACTGCTAGAATAATGCATGAAGTTTTCGCACTAAATTCCCTTCAGAGCCGACTGTCTTGAGATTACAGAAAAATTTCCGGTAACTCTATTCCCAGGGCACCAGCAAAAGGCTGTGACTCAAAAGACGGATTATTTACGTTCGATGCTTCGAGTTACTGTCTCCAGAGGCTGCGACAAAAGAAGGCGAAGAAGGGGTGTGAGTGGCGGCGCTTATATTAAAACTGCCAATTGTCTCTTGCATTTCTCTAAAAGAAGATCTATGGATATTGAAGAGTTTGTGTTTCTTTTCTTTTGGCATAAAGTTGAAATTTGCATTTTGGCAGTTTTCTTCCGTTTCACTTATTAAGAAATGTTTCATCTATTGAAACATTGAAATAGAAATAAAACTGAGTAAATGAAGAGAAAAATAAAATCAGACAGATTCGTAGCCCAAAGGCTATGTGCCAGCTCACGTGCAGAAGAGCACAAGTTAGAACCTGCTGGGAACATTCATTGCAGTCGCTGCTTTTAGAACAGCGACAGCGATTGTAGTAGCGAGATTCAATAGCGTCTCGCCACATAGATAGCCACGCTGTCTGGTGGAAGGCATTCAAGATTTTTCTCCTAGAACACGCAAATGCAGGACATTACCCCTAAAAGTACTCCCGGAAGATATTATCACCTCCTTATCGCCCATCAGTTAGCTGTTCATGACATACTGGCAATAACAACCCCATCGATGTTCAACAACAATAAAAAAATTGTAAGTTTTTATTTTTAAGCATATTATATATGTTTTGGTGTTTAATAAATGTATATATTTTGATATCAAACAAACAGATACATAAGCCTAGAAACGTAAATATCACATTTTATTGCAAAAAGAAAAACTTGACATATATAAAGAAGCCTTGGACGATGGAAAAAAATTATTTGAACGCATTTAACATCGTCTCGGCATGTGATGTAATGGTAATTGTTGCAAGCTAGCTAGCCTGTAAGAGGGTGAAGGTATAAATACCGTTACTTTGCGTACATGTAAATGCGGGGTAGTTTCTAAGAAGCAGTAACTTCTCACCTCTTCATGTCAGAATTATTTGTGATATAGCACATCAGACACGAGTTCTCGGAATAAAAAATAACGTATAAACAGAAAAAAATTATATTAGAAAAAATTGAAATTTTTAAATAGATAAATTAATTTTTAAATAATTTAGATTTGCTGTAAAAATGTTTAGAAAATATTGATACAAAAATTTTAAAGTTATTTTATCTGCATTAGGAAATAAATTGAATATTGAAAAAGATTATTTCAAGTAAATCATTTAATAATGCCATTTTAACTTTCCCAAAGTGAACAAAAAAAACTGCTATAAATTTCTATAAAATGCACTTTGAATATAAATGTAACGGAAATTTTTTTTTTAATATTTCCCATTTTATATCATTAAATAAAAAAAACAAAACCTTATTGGCTTATTATTTATTAAAACAAATTTTTAAAATACCCTTATTTAAAAAGATTTTATTATTATAAGCAATGTTTTTTTTAGGGTTCTTTCGTAATTTTTATATTTCATTTTTTATCTATTATCGTTTATCTTTCATCAAATAATTACCGTATACATAATTACTGGGTGTTATTAAATAAATTGCAACAGATTGTGATTCATTATCAACATTGAAACAATGCAACAAAGGTAAAGTTGCTTCTGCTCAAATATTAATTAGTTGTTTATTCAATGATATTAAAAATTTATGTCAAAAGGACAACTCCTCATAAAGCGGACAGCTGATGACAACAGCTTAAAAGGGATGCACAAACATCTGCGATCCACGGCGCCACGTGAAAAAAACTTTAAATTTAACTTACATATACATATACGATATAGCACGTGACAATTTACGCGCAGCGAATATTGATTGTTGTGGTTTCTATAATACAAATTGGTCAAGTTTCTTGTTTCTTTTGAATTTTGTACTGATATGTTGGGTTTTATGTACATATATATAACTTAATTGGAATTTTAATTCTTTTGATAATACTTTAAAAGATTGAAATGACTATATAATTTTTTTGAAAAATATATCTTCTTAAATTAATTTTTGGCTGTTGGTACCACAGGTTTCAGATTCGAATCTGGGTGGTGGCACGGATGTTGCTTAGTAGTTCGAAATACACATTAAGCTGTAGGTCCCAGTCTAATTAGCCCAAAGTGTGCAAAAAAAAAAAAAGACTGTAGAGTGATAAACCAAGCCAAACCTTAAATTAATTTATGTTTAATGTTGCATTTAGTAGTTACATTTACTAGAGTTATTTCTAGCGTTGTTACTAGAAAAAATATCAAAATAATCTATATCTATAAAGATATTCATGGAAATATTTCATTGCATTTTAATATTAACATCATACGAAAATTTTTCATGTAGGCTTTGGAAAAAACTGTTCTAAAAGCAAAACTTTTTATCTCTTTTATAAATATCTAATGCTTATTATCCCACGTGCAATTAATTTAATTTTGAATTACATATTAGTTGGTTTTTAATGATTATTTGTTTACATAAATTAATAGTCGTAAATTATTTATTGAATAAATAAAATAAATAAGACAAACGTTTATTTATACAAAAATTTCGTGATTAGAGACAGAAAGCATTAGTTTAAAATATTGCCTACAATTCGATTCTGAATATAGCTGACAGAAAAGAATGCAATTTTAAATATAACGCATAAATATCACAGAAAAAAATGATAACAACATGTATCAACTATTCTACTCATGGTATTAAGAAAATTTCTGATATTTTTTAAACATCCACATAATTATTACTTATAAATAGTAGTAAATTATAATCAAATATGAAATAATAAAATAAATAATACTGAGATATCACTTTAAAGATAAAATATTAAGAAAAGAATAAATAATAAAGTAAGAAGTGAAATATAATTTTACCCAAAATACTAATATAATTAATATTACTACTAATATAATTTTTCCCAAAATGTTTTATTGCATTAAATAATAAAAACTCTCAACTTTAGAAAACTCTACAAAAATTAGAAGTTTTAGATTTCTACAAATTACAATAAATGCCGAAAGTTTTTTCTTCTTAAGATATGTTAAAGTTCTGTAAAGATATATTAAATTCTCAGTTATTATTCGAAAAGTCATCATTCTCAGTTATTAATAAAAATTAACAAATAAAAGAATATCAAGGGAAAAAATGTATAAAATTTTTTTCTTACAGAAAAATATCAAAAATATGAAACATAAATACATTTTTGAATTACGTAATATTTTTCAAACGAACAATTTTTTTTATATTCAAAAATAAAAAAGGTTAATTTAAAAACACTAAAAAATGCTACTAAAATTGCTACTTACAAGAGCTTTAAAATATTTCTGCTTTTCAATTTCGGCACCTAGAACAGGAAAAAAAGTTTAACAACAAAAATTAAAAAATGTGACTTAAAATATTGTAAGTTGCATTTTTTTATTTAAAAACTATAAAAATAATTTTTCTTCATTATGTAATTCTTTTTATGAAGACACATTTAAAAATCAGGTTAAAATATTGAAAAGAATAAAACGCAATTAAAATATCAAAGCAATTTATTCACTGATAAATCCCACACTTAGAAACTAAAGTTAGACAAAAAGTAAAATTTTTTAAAAAATATACAATTTATAAAGCATTTTTAAAAAGATATTAAGCATAAAATTTCAATCAATAATAATTATTAATGTTGATTATCACGCGCAATTTAAATAATGTAGAAAATAAAGAATCAACAAGAAATTTTTAAGAATATTTTAAATTTTTACATAACATAAATATATAAGTATAAAAAAATAAATATTTAATAAGTTTCACATGTTTTTATTTAAATCTAGAAGAATATTCTAAAATTAAGAACAAAAACAAGAAGAATATGGCAATTCTTTTTGAAAAAGTAAAGGTCAGAAATGCTTTAAAAGAATAAAATTGATTGAAGCTAGTTAAAATTTTGAACAAGGAAGTTTCCTATTATTATATTAGTTAACAACTCTACGCAAGGCTACTTGTCAATTTCATGTACTTTAAAAGTTGACGTGCCTTAAAAAATAACCTAGTTCACTATGACTAAAAATTTTATAAACTAAAAAAAGTTAAGTGTTAGAATTCGTGATCACTATAAAAAAATGAAAGAGAAAAACGAATGTTAAAATTTTTTTTGTCAAAAAACTATGTGTGATACAACACAGAGGTTTGATTTATTGTGAGCATGATAAAGAGTGCGGAAAAACGTTTACACAATAAATTTCCCTTATTCGAACTCCTTAAAAGAAAGTTCAGTTATCTAGAAAATGTTTTGAAATAAAACTGAATAAAATGGCACGAAAATTGTAAAATTCTAAATATTCAATATAAATGAAATTTAACGTTTTATTTATAAATTACAATACAGTTTATTAATTAGTATTTATAAAATAAATAATAGCATAGATTGTCAAAATTTTAATTAAAAATAAAAATAATTAAAGTGTACTTACAGTATTAAATAATTTTTATCTAAGTATCAGATTTATAAGACAGATATTTTTGTTCTTAAATACATTTTTATGTTGCTATTGTTTGATATATTGCCAAGAAAAAAAATATTAATATCGACTCAAAATTCTAAAATCGTTTGCGGTTTGTATCATTATAAATATTTACAAGAACCAATTAAAAATCAAATAAGTATTTCTGAGTATATTTTAGAAATAACAGCGATTTAAAAACGTTAAAAAACTTTCGAATTTTGTATAACAATTGATACCATAACCTAAATTTGTGTTTAAGATAATTTTTCGAATGACAAATAAACAATTATTGTTTATTTTGTTACAAGGAAACCAAAAATTGTTTATTTGTGAAAGAACAATTTCTTTGTTATTGCATTTTTAGCAAGATTTTTTTATAAATTATATCTAATAAATTATATTTATAAATTATATCTGTTTAATATTCTTTTTTATTTCTTTTTTAACAAAAATGCATAAAATAATTATAGTGAATATAGATTTTTTAAGGTTTCAATGAATTTTTCAAGGTCAGATTTATACACATAAAATTTTAAGAATCTTTTTAATAATTTAATAAAGAATACTGTTATAAAAATATTTATTTATTATTTTTATATGGTTAATCAATATTTGTTTATTTTTATCTCATTAAGTAAATAATGACGAACATATATTTACTATCAATAATTAATTGCCTTTATCTTCATAATAACTGTTCTAGACTAAACAATAATATACAACACTAACTTATCAAGAGTTACAAAAATATAAAGTAAACAAATAATTCCCTTTTGACACAATGTTACTGTATAAATATTTATTCTTTTTAATGAAATTTCTTCAAGTTAAATTACATATATATATATATTTTTTTTGTAATGATTGGATGAAAAAGAATTTTGAATGTTGCGTATTGCTTTTTGGATAAAAAGGATTCCAGGTATTTTACATATATGAACTCTTAATGTGAAAAATAACTAGAATTTTCAGTTTTAAAAAAATAACTTATAATTTAATACTTTAAGAACTATAAATTACTTAGAACTTTACATTTATTTTGCAATATATATTTTTATTTTCTTATTCTAAGATTATCTGAGACTATATGATTATGATCACTCTGTGATTACTTCTCTTTGTGTAATGTAGTAAGTGTAACATGGCTCCATTATAATTCGAATTTATTACAATTTCACCAAAGAAGCAAATGACATATAAATCATACACTTAAGTCTCCGTAAGTACATAATAACAAATAATAAAATACTATACCATGTATTTTAACAATACAAAAATAGTAAGAGCTTAAAACTACTGAATTATATTCGAAAAATAGATTCAGACGAATTTGATAAGAAGCCAGCTTTTGAAATGTAATAATCTATTTTTCAGAATCCACTTGACCTATTAAATTCTGGAAACCATCAAACGATTTCATAAAATCTGGTTTTTTTTTCTCTTCCGACATCTTGCTTTCTGAAATAAATATTTTAAACCAGCGTCCAGACAAATAACAAGATTTCTTTTTTGGAAACCATGCGCTGAAAAGAACTGGCAAAGAAGTATGAAATTTATGAAGGGCCACTCCTTCAGTAAAGAAACGACTCAACTCAGGTTATAAACCTCAGTGGTGCTAAGTGGCATAACAGAAATGGAGGCCGATTCAGAGGTTTCTTTTTTCAACGTGCAACAATGCCTGGCTTATTTCTGGTCGATTTTTAAGGCACATAATGAATACTTCACTCGCAGATGGCAGACGCCAAAATGAAGGGTTCGCCATAACTTTTTGGGAAGTGTGAAAGAGGAAAGTGCGGTCTCGGGTTTTTAAAAAATTGATTTGATTTTGAGCACTTAGAAACAAAGAGGTGGTTTAATAACCCACGCAGAGAGATAAGTCCATGCCTTAAGATATGATCAAGGGTAGGGTGGACCTTGGGTGCTGTTAATAGCCATTTTTTAAAGTTCTTAAGGGAAGATGAACGAATTCATTGTGTATTAATGTGAAAGATACGGAATTTTTCAAAAGTTAAGTAGGTCTATAATCCTATGATTGTGTCAATTTATGGGTGACATAAATATCGTTGTCATTTACAGCATGAAATGAGAACAGGGTTGTAACAATTAACAAACAATGGATATTAATTTGAAAAACGATATCAATATGGATTCCACAAATGAACAGGTATTTAAACAATGTAAATTTATCTTGAATTTTGAAATGAACATAGAATTTAGAACAGATATTAAACAATATAAATTTATCTTGAAACAAACACAGAATTTCAATTTTAATGATTTTTATTGTAATAAATTTACATTTTATTGCAGTTGCAAATTAATTACTAAAAAGAAATACTACGCAAATAAATATATTTTATAAGCAAAATATATTCTACTGCGAATGATTTTATATTATAAATGAATTATGATTAAAATATTTGTTTTCAAAAATCATTATTTAAAACATGCAATATTGCATCATATCTAAACAACAAATACAGAAATTAATGCAACATGAATGATTTCTGTGCACGTAGGTGAAATAAACGAATTTTTTATTTATAAATTTATATATTACGCCTTTTTATATACAAATTTCTCACTTCAGGAATTAAATAAAAATAATTATATCTCCATAATATTTTTACAAATTTTTTTCTGCTGTACATCGGTGGGGCACGTTATGTATACAACAAACAGCCAGCCATTAGATCATAAAGGAAGGACATTGCTTCTGGGAGAGATCTTTAATTGCGCCGCTTTGGCTGTGGATGCGAGAAAACTCAGAACACTTCCATTTTCCTTTTGATTTAAGATGCTTAGACATGGTATCTAAATTTCTACAGAATCTCCTCGATTTTAAAATTAATCACTGCAATGGATGCCACCAGCGGATTACGACGAGAGCCCTTCTACACGATAGCTTCACATTTTGCACTAGGTCAAGAATAGGGTTTTAACATATTATTTACAAACGCATGAATCATTTGATTAAATTTTCACGGTAAGTATCTTTAATATATTTTCTTTTGCAAATATTTAAAAACAGTCACATACATTTTACTTTTTAAAAAAATTTATAAAATTAAACAGTAAATACAAGATATTTTTTTTTCCCTAATTAGATATTTAATATGAATATCAAAATTAATTCTTCATTTCATAAATTTGGATCATTTAAAATATTGAATCAATTTATAGGGTTTTTAATTATTATTATTATTTTATTGGAACAAAGAACTTGTATTAAATTAAGTCAAAGAATCAAATAATTAATTACTGAGTCCAGTTCAATTTCAATAAATTAGTAAACTTTTTTTCAAAACATCGATGCAACTAAACTTTTTAATATCTTGTAACAAAACATTTTTTTACATCTAGATGATATTATTCTACAAAATCAAATTTATCCAGTTAAAAAGACAAAAATACGAAATTCAAAAAATTCAATATTTTTAGATTATTTTTAACCTTAGTACATTCTAAAATATTTGAAAAACTATTAATTAATTACTGAGTCTAATAATTATTAATTAATGAGTCCAGTTCGATGTCAATCAATTAGTGAAATTTTATTTCAAAACAATACATCGATGCTAACAAACTTTATATCGATGTTAAACAAAGTATCGATGCTACTAAACTTTTTAATTTCTTATAACACATTTTTTACACCTAGATTATGCTATTCTACAAAATTAAATTTATTCAGTTCAAAAGACAAAAATACGAAATTCAAAAAAATTCAATATTTTTAGATTAATTCTAATCTCAGTACGTTCTAAAAATAGCTAAAAAACTAAACAACATAAAAACAAATTGAAAAAAGGGTATTTTTATGTTCCTAAATTACAACAATAAATTATAAATAGAAAAAAATTTGTATGGCTGTTAAAAAAAAAAAACTTTTCCCTGAATTCTAAAGAAAAATTTATTTCCATCATAGCGTATAAACGCACTATTTACGATAAGTATACACAACACGCAAAAAAGCCATTAAAATAGTAACCAAAATGTTATTTTTAGTTATTATGCGTAATAAAAAACAAACAAACAACGCTTAGAAACATTAAGGAATGTAAATAAAATTTTCATTTACCTTTTTCCTGATCCTCATCCTCTAAGTAATCATAAAATCATTAACTCGTTGACTTTCGAATGGAAATAATCTTGCGAAATTTAAATTAAGATTTTATCGTATATTTGAATAAGTAAGCTGTATTTCATCATCTGCAGTCTGAAATAGATTTTCTCTTCATTCTATTAACTAAGAAATGGAATTTCGATTAAGATTCAAACTAGCAATTTTGATTAGGAAAAGAGAAGATTGTCAAACATGATTGAAAAGGCTTTTAAAAATAACGAGAATTATTCAGGGAAATATATATTGATGTCAATTTTAAGTGTTAAGAACATAATTTTTTTTATTATTATTTTATTTGAAATTGTAGTAGGAATTGATTAAATGGGAATAAAGAAAAATTTAGATGAAAATATGATGCGATTCTGAATTTATATGAATTGGAAAAAAATTAAATTAATGAAAACGTGATATAAAATCTTATTATGTTATATTTCTTATTAAAATTCCTGAACAAGTTTTAAATTTTAAAGACTATAATGTGAAGTTTTAAAAAACAGTTTTTACTTTTAAAGCATAATACAATTGCATTCTATAATTTTAAATTTCCGATACATCGTAATGTTAATCTAATAATTTTTCGAAATTACTTTAATACGATAGAAAAAATGTGTCGTATTTTTAGTGTGAGGAACATAATTTTTTTTTATTATTATCTTATTTTAAATTGTTGTTAGTATTCATAAAATAAGAATAAAGAAAAATTTAGATGAAAATATGATGCGATTTTGATAATTTTTGATAATAATTTTTCGAAATTTTTGTCGGTACCATAAAAAATGTGTTACATTGTGACGAAAGCACTTTTTTGAAATAAATTTAACTCTTAAACTTCTTATAACAGTAGATTGTTAAAAGAATTAGTCTTTTCTTGAAAATTGATAGTCTATTCTTGAAGATTTTAAAAAGAATAGTTCTAAATTCTGCAATGGAATTATACTTTATGAAAGACATAATTTTACTCTTTAGTTAAAAATAAAACTAATTTTCATTTCGCTTCACTCCTTTTCATTAAAAATAAAACTACTTTTCATTTCACTCACTCATTTCACTTCACTACATTTCATTAAAAATAAAACTACTTTTCTTTCTTCTTTTTATAGCAACAGTTATTTATGTAAAGAAATTCCGATTGATTAATTATAAAGATTTATATTAAATATCTCAAATTTTTAGTAACATATAAAATGTTAATATTTAATATTCTTATATATTCAACAATCGAAAAATTAGTAACTAAAATATAAATGCTTTAGCGTAAGAAATTGATACGTCAAATAGCGTAACATTGTTAACATATAAACCGCAGAATTGTTTCGAATTGCAATTGAAAAACGAAAATAATTCCTTTAAAACTTTTAGAACATAGTTCCAAGAACACAAGATTGAAAGAGAAACTTATTTGCGCAAGACCGAAAAATCCATTTCCTGAGTTTAACAACGATAATCAGTTCCAGAGAAAACAAGAATCAGAAAAATCTATTATCTTTTTAGTTGAAGCAAATAAACAGAATTAAACCCCAAAAGTATTAAGGGTATCTTTTAAAAAGCTAAGACCTACTACGAAGAAAAACTCTTGGTAACAATCAGTTTCTACAGAATAAAATTTCACACACAAAATGGAAAAAAAGAACGAAATATTTATTCCGCATCAGTAGTTTCGGGCATCTTGCCAAACGATAGTAGTTTTTTTTTTTTTATTCCTTCTAAACTCCTTTCAACGTTATTCTATTGTGCAGGCGTATTCTTCTTTTTTACTTTTTCGTTCTTTTTTTTTCCCTCGTATTTTTTTGTGATATCAGATACAGCATAAATCACGCTGGGCTCAAACAGGCTACTTTATTACGAAGCAGGCATTTCAACAGCAATTCGATGTTATATTTCTGATGTGAAAAAATCTATCACACTTTTCCACCTCCTTTTTGGAAAGAAAAGACAAAACGCTACTCTTTTGTCACAGCCCTGTTTTGGTCTTTCTTTATTTTTTTACTGAAATTCTACTCGTACATGACAAATATATTCTTTTTTTAAAAAATTTTTGATGAAAACAAATCAGAAACGTTACAAAGATGTTGATAAATTTTTTGTATCCAAACATAAATATGTTCATAAATTAATAACTTTGGGAAATCTTTTGTTGTAAATCTTTATTTCAGTGAAAAACATTAATAAAAAATTGTAAACCGTCATTTTAATCTTTTTTTCCCATAACAAAGATAAAAAAACCAGATAATAATAATAAATAATAACCCGAAATAATTGTATAATATAAAAATAATTGTTCCAAAAAATATATAAGTTAATAAAGAAAAATCCGCTTTTTTAATATTATAAAAATAATTTTCAGGTTTTTTTATAAAGACAAAATAAAATATTTGTACAAAAATCTAGGAAAAGTTTTTGATTGAAGAAAAATGCATTATAAAATAAATAAATATATTCATTCAATCTGTACTTTCTGGCTAATTTTGTACTAAGATGCATTTTTAAAGAAAACCTTTTAATTAGTTTAATCAAATAATTCGTTTTCTCCTGCAAAAAATTTAATTACCCTGTTTAAAAAATAGCATTGTTGTCAGAGCAATTATTTCATGTAAAAATATTTTTTTTTTATATCCTAAACGACATTTTTAATTAATAAAAATTTATTCTTTTCAGATGCATTTAAAATGTGCGAGTCTTTTCCATAAAATAAATTATTATTAACAAATAACTTATATAAATATTAAAAAATATAAATAATTAAAAAAAATTGAACAGCTAATTTGAATTATTTAGAAAACAATTAATCTAAATGTTACTTACACAAAACTGAACTTTAAAGTAAGAAACAATAAATAATCAATAACGTTTATAATGATTTGAATGTTTTTTGATCTTCGTATTAAAATATCTTTCAAGTCGCTGGCGATTAAACCTTTTCTTAATTGGAACTTTAAATGTTTCGTATATTATACAATTATTTAAATAGAAAGTCGGGAGAAAAGAGTATTTTTTAAAGGAGTCGAAGTAACGAGTCAGTTTAAAAATTTCCCCACTCTTGATAAAAAATAATTTTCATTTTTCCCAGACTCTAGGAATTTATGCCGAAATTAAATGCTAAGGAGTAATTCAATCGTGTTCTTAAATACATCAACAGCAGCAATGTCAGTTTCTGATTGAGCAGCATACAAGCAGGGCCGGATTTTCCTATAGGCTAACTAGGCTACAGCATAGGGCCTCAAGATCAAGAGGGATTCAAAATTAGAATCACACTATTCTAAAAACAGTAAACATTGAATGAAAAATAAAGCGAAATTCTACACATATGAATAATAAACAAACATAATAAGTAATTTACAAACTTAAAAATAGGAGGTGAAAGGGCCTCATAAGTGGAATAGTCTAGGGCCTCTTTTCATCTAAATCCGGCCCTGCATACAAGTAAATTTTGAGAGACACTTCTCAGCTTTGAGGCTTGTCCGAAATTATATTGGATAGAATCTACTTTATTATTAAGAATCAGAAAAATTGAAAGTACAAATATATCATGTCTGTAATTTTTCTTTTCTTCTAATGCAGCTGGCAAACACTTAGACATGGACGTCTTGGATGCCTTAAGGCAAGCGCTGTACAGACGTACTCACTTTGCATTACCCAGGGGGCGCGTGTAACTTGAAGATAAGCCACGGACGCGGAGTAACAATGCCCCCGCAACGCTCTACGATCCTATTAGGACCGGGACATACTGTTTACAGTGGATTCCGAACCACTACACACATCCATGGCACCGCCGGGACTCGAACCCGAAACCTGTGGTACCGAGCGCCAGGCCATTCAGGCCCTCATGTCTGTAATTAAAATGCACAATTTTCTTTTGCTTGTCTTAAGCTATTTTGCAATACTTTGATATCTTACAATTTCGCGTTGTTATTTTTTTTATAGAATACATATATTTTTCCTTCTTCATTGATGCAAAAGCCCCATGGTGGACCAAGGTCGTCCGTCTACAGGCAGATTTTGAGACAGGAGATGATTTCTTTTTGAAAGGGTAGATTATTAGCTCTATGACCAATGATGGTTTAAAGTGGATTCCGAACCACTACAAACATCAGTGGCACCGCCAGGACTCGGACCCGACACCTGTGGCACTGAGCACCAGAGCTCTATTCACTCGGCCATCAGACCTCATATATGTAAATCAGGCCTCCTAACTTTCTTTACAATATATATATATTCCGAGTCTTGTCGGTGCCATGGATGCTTGTAATGGTTCGGAATCCACTTTAAACAGTACGTCCCGGTCTAATACGACTGTAAGGCGTTGGGTTGACAACCCTACCCTGTAAAAAGGAAACATCTGCCTCGAAATATCGAGGAGGCAGACGGCCTTGACCCACCATGGGGTTGTTACGCCAATGAAGAAGTAGAAGTAAATTAGAGTGCAAGTCTGTTTTTTTAATTATGTACAGTAAAGATCACAGTGCATAAATTGAAAAGTCAGGAGTTAGGAATCTTTCTAAAAAATTTGACGAAAGAGTCAAAAATGTTTTGGCTGACAACCCATCCATGATTAAAACACATCTTAGTATTATATTTAAAACCATAAAACGCTTTTATTTAATTAAGAATTTATTTATTTATTTTTTTATACAAAAGACATGCTTCGATTGGAATTATTTGAGTATCTGCCTTAGGTGAACAATGATACAAAATACCTCTAATTTACAATTCGAAATAGGTTTTAGTTTGACCTCTGGAATAATTAGCACGGACCACATTGTAACAACCGCATGTGCCCTAATAAGCACATACATGCAGATGTATGTTCCTATGTTCTGCTCTCCAAACAATACCGTTGTTCTCTTTAGAACAAACATAAATCAAAAGGATGATCTCTTACCTCGTCTCGGAGGAAAAGAAAGGTGTAATAAATAAAGGTCAATGGGTCTGCAGAAGCCTCGGGGTGGAAGAAGAAAAAAGAAAAGAAAAAAAAAAAACTAGAAGAGGGAAATCGGGTATCTGCCTCTAACTAGATCAATGTCATCGTCAAAAAAAGGGGGAAAGAGTTCTTCGTTCGATAGCGTAATTGGGTGGAAGAGTATGAATATGTTTACAGAAAAAAAAAAATGTTCGTTCGTGTTCTGGGCAGGTGTTGGTTGCGTATGAGCTATTAGATCATTCTTGTTCTTTATGCTCGTCTATTTTGTGTGGAATATCTCATGTCTTCTCGCCTAAAGAACTATGATGGAGGAGAAAGGCCAACAAGAGAAAGAATAAGACACACTTAATTTGTTTGTGTTAGTTTTTGGTCAATAGATTAAGCATATTCTAGTAGAATTAATAAAATTAATTTAGGAATACCATATACATATAAGTGATTCTTTTAGGAATACCATATATATATATATATATATATATGTATATATTTGAGTGACTAGCACTCTGGCACTCGGTCTACAGGTTTCGGGTTCGAGTCCCGGCGGTGCCATGGATGTTTATAGTGGTTTGGAATCCCCGTTAAACTGTAGGTCCCAGTATAATTAGCCTAAAATGCGCACAAAATTACCGTAGAGCGTCAAACTAAACCAAGCCTATAAAAAGGCATTCATATTTTGTTGTTACCATTTTGACGTATTACCTTGAAATCGATAATTGAGCTGTATATTTTACTATATAAATATTAACAAATAAATAAACTTAAAAGTATTACACGAACCTCTGCACATTGATGTCCAGAAACCTCTTCACATTATGACGGAGTGACCTACTAGTCAGTGTATTGTTAAGACAGTTCCAAAAGTAAATCTTTTCTTGTGTAATCTAAAGATTTACTCATAAGATTATTTAAATATTTGGATAGTAAGATAATTAATTAAAATTTGTAGGTTTTGCAACTGGATTGTAACTGGGTGTAGTTGGGTTGAGATACTTGAGGTTCTGAAGTTTGAGAACTCGCAGCTTTATTTACACAAGCACAAACAGAACACACATACAATTAAAGATAGACAATATTTAACACTTTTAAAGGCAGATAATTATAGATTCATGGAAAGATTTCACTTGAAAGCCGAAAACCCGAAACTCAGATATGCGCAGGATACGCGAAATATACTTCCTCTCCGGGTGAGAGTCTGTCGGCCAACTAATGCGCCGGAATGAGATAAATATATATTCTCTCAGGATGAGGGACTATAAACTAAACGTTTCTAAGCGTTGGCTCGTGGCATATTGACCATTTCTCCTGAACGTCATAGGGTGGAGATATATTTAAAGCAACCCTGCGTAGAAGTTGGCCTACATACTGTCATCCGGAGAGGAAGTATCTTTAGCGCACCCACGCGTACTTAAGTATCGAATTTTTGGCTTAAAAGTGGAATCCCTCCACTTCTATAATTATCTGTCTTTAAATGTGTTAAATGTTGTCTGTTCTCTAAATTGTATGTGTGTGGTTGTTGGCGCGTGTATAAATAAAGCCTTGTGTTCTCCAACCTGTGCCTAAGTATCTCAACCTAACCACACCCAGTAACAATCCAGTTACCCAACCTGCACATTATAAAGCTGATAAGGAATAATAATTTGAGGATATTCCAGGAAGAATAAAAAAAAAAAAAAAAAAAAAAATAGGAACCTCTTTGAAGACAATTACAAATTTCTAATGTCAGGAAATTATCCTTATCTAATACAAATATGAGTGCCTTTATAAAAAAAATTTTTTTTTGACTTACTTCAGCCTTTTTCATACATGTAAGGTATTTACAGATAAGATTTCGAGATCATTTTACAGGGATTTAGAATACGTTAACAATTAAAAAGTTTTAAAAACAAAATAAAATATACACACTGTCACGAACGATGATTTCAATTAATGTTCAGATATTCGTGCAAGATATGCTTTAAAATTAATTAAAAGAAATATTGCGACATGAAAATATAGCTTACATATAGAATCATACAATTAAAAGTACACATAAAATTTCACGCTTCAAAAATGAGGATTAGAATATTTTAATTGGAAATGCGTATTTAAATGTCTCCAACAGAGAACAATTCTTCTTTCCGAATTAAACTCTACACCGAGTTTAACAGTGCAGATTAATGATTCGTTTCAAACATGTTTCGCGTCCTATTATGCTAATGCGATAAAAGGATCCCCAAAGTTTTAAATGCCCGAAATTCACAATTATCCCATTATTCAAAATCGCGTTTAGTTTCGTGAGACAGAAAGGAGACCACGACAATCATTCAAAAATTCCGAAGTAAATCTTATGCATGACTTATTAAAACGTAATTGCTTCATTATTTTAATGTACCTGTCATTCTGTTCTTAAGTTATTCGGAAATTGACATTTGGAAAATTTGTTTCTTATCCCACTTGATAGACCGCAACATCTTGACCTCGTCAAGAACTAGTGGGGTCTCATGGAAGGAGGGAAGGGCAGCTTCTATTGTGATGGAGCACACGTAGGTATAAGGCTCCGAGTCGCTGAAGAAGGAAGGGCTTTTAGAGGGAATTACCTCATATTTGAATATCGTATGGGAGAAAACCCGGAGAAACTCCCACCAGGTAGTCCGACTAACGAGGTACGATGTTGAAAATCACAAACGCCATCGAGTCTCCTCGGGTTTTGAAAACAATGTCTACAACAAAGTAGCCAGTGGTTTGAGCATCCGCCCTAATGCTCACCAATGTCGCGCGTTTTCACTGATTTGGTTTGTCGCTATACGGTCATCTTGTGCACACGAGGGTTAAACAGACCGGTATCTACAGTTTAAAGTGGATTCCGAACCACTCACAAACATCCATGCCACCGGCCTGATTCGAACCTGAAGCTTGTGGCAAAATTCAATTTCAATAGCATGGTAACTATCAAAATAGTTTCTTGAACAACGATAAACAATTTCTACTTTTATTTATATAATTTAATTATTAAATGGAATTTATAGAACCAGCCACAATATGAATCTCAAAATACATTTTTTTTCCTAATGCAGCTGGCAAACACTTAATCTTGGATGCCTTAAGACAAGCGCTGCACAGACGTTATTCACTTTGCATTACCCAAGGGTCGCGTGTAACTTGAAGATAAACCACGGATGCGGAGTAACAATGCCCCCGCAACGCTCTAGGATCCTATTAGATCGGGATCTACGGTTTAAAGTGGATTCCGAACCACTACAAACATCCGTGGCACCGCCGGGGCTCGAACCCGAAACCTGTAGCACCGAGCGCCAGAGCGCTAGCCACTCGGACATTCACGCCCCGAATCTCAAAATATTAAATGAATCAAATTTAATTAAGTTAATAAAGAGAGCATATATTTTATTGTCAATGAAATATTTTCTTCGCTTATAATTTAAATTCATTAAAATATCAAATCGATCCAAAAGCATCTTAAAAATACTTTTTTACAAAAATCATTACAGGATTCGTAATGACTAAGCAAGAAATAAGCTAATGGATGAAAACAATGTCATTAAGATCAGATTAACACAAATAGCTCCTTACCTATAAAGCATAATGGTTAATTTTTCTTTTTTTTAGTAGTTTGAAATATGCATTAAGTAGCTGAATAACATTCATTAAAGCTCACGTGGGCCTGAATTTGATTCGTTATTGATCTTTTAATTAGCGTACAGACGAACAAATAAATATCCATTAGGCGCGTACTCATTTTTTGATGGAAATATCTTAAGATAATTAGGTGATATTACGACTACTGATAATTAAACACTGTCTTTAGAAACTGATACGAAATTTCCTCAGCTGTTATTATTATTATTATTATTTTACTTTTTCAAAAATAAAAATGCCATTTTTTATTATGCTTGTGAATCAGTTTAAGTAGTAAAAAAAATGGGAGAATTTAATTGGAGTATCCCATTACTGCTACAATTAGATTTACTTCCTGTTGTGCAATTTAGATCAATGCAATCCACTTTAGTGCAATCATCATCAGTGGCGTAACAGCCCCACGATGGGCCAAGGCTGTCAGCCTACTAGCACATTTTGAGACAGGAGATATTATCTTTTTACGGGATAGATTTGTCAGCCCTACGCGTAAGACTCTAAAGTCATTTTATACCCGAACCTATAGTTTAAAGTGGATCACTACGAATATCCATGGCACCGCCAGGACTCCTGCGGCACTGAGTGCCAGATCGCTAATCACTCGGCCATCAGGTCCCTAAGAACAACTATAAACAGTTGGCGTTGTAGTTTATCTTAATTCATTAACGACAACATCAAATTAAGTATATAAATAATGATATCAAAATAGAAATAAAAAAATGATGAAGGTCAAAGTGATATCAATTCATAAATAAATAAATAAAATCTACTGTATGGATTGATTGTCAGCAAAATCAGATCAAATTAATAAATAAGCGATTTAAAGCATTAAAATTTGAATATTCCAAAGGTATCAGGTCTAACATTATTAAGGATTGTGAGAGGAAGAGGACACCAACCATTTGTCACTCTCCGGTCATTTTCTTCAAACTTTGGCTAATTTGACCGGGACCTACAGTTTTCCCCCGAAAGACAACATTGGCGCTATGTGTAACCCAGGGATGGGCCAACTTTTTCGGTCGCGGGCCAAAAATCGGGAAAAAAAAAGTTTGGCGGGCCAAGATAAATTTTTCTAAAATTTTAAAAACAATAGACGAGTATTACAATTTAAATATGTTAATGAGATGAATGAAATTGCGATTTCATTTTAAAAAGTTCCTTATATTGATGTTCGAAGTGAGATGTACTGATTCTAAGGATCGAGGCTAAATGCTCATCTATCTGTTTGGCTGCTGCTGGCTGGAGATTAAAATGAGCAGTCTGCACACATGTGAGGTCTAATTCACCTATATTGGATTCTCATATGTCTGCCCCCCGCGAGAAAGAGATAACGCTTGTTGGCGCCAATCTACAGCTATAACTAACAAAGAACTTCCGCTTTTAACACTTTACCGATTGCCATACTTTGCCCATCCCTGGTGTAACCCATCAGAGTGAGCGTCCCCCAAGGCGGAGGGGCAGTAATTTTTCCTGATGACTTTTTCATGGGTAAATGTTTCATAATTCACATTTACATGACGTATCAGAAACACCACAGAAAACTCCACAGCCAAGTAGTTCACCTATCGATGACAGACACCCAAAAAAAAATCACCACCAGTCTACTCGTTTTTAAAAGCAATGACACCAATGGAAGTCGATAATTCACCCTATTGTCTGCTGACTAGAATTCACTATCACTGGTCCATGAATAAGGCTATTTTAAACATTAAATTCGTCTAAATAAAAACATAACAGAAAGCTTAAAATAAAAGATTTTTGATCAAATCCATGTAGATGGCGATATGAGAAATGTTGCATATAAAATGTGACCTGATGAATAGAACTTAAAGTTTACGAACTATTAGAACTTGGTTCGAGATTCGACTCACTGATGCTGAACCGAAAGCTTTCATGCAATGGCGGGAACGATAAATCTGTAATATGTGAGAAATAAACCCATAAGCTATAAATAAAGCCAAAGGAGATGGGAAGGAGGGTAAAAATTCCATAGATGACATCCTAGGAGATGTTTCTAATTAAGGCGGCAAAAGATGGGTAAAGAGTATCAGATATCCCATAGTGCACCCTGATAATGATGAATCTGTTACAATAACTCCCAAATGCTGGAAACACACACACCATAAAAACTTAGACACAAAATGGAAATAACGATTGATACAAAAAAGATTAAAACGCGACTTAATATGACCTTCTTCGTTTGCGCAACAGCCCCATGGTGGGCCAATACCGTCTACCTACTGGTAGATTTTGGGACAGGAGATGTTTTCTTTTTACGGGGTAGTGTTTTAAGTCCTACGCCCTACATTCATATAGATTGGAATTTACGGTTTAACAAGGATTTCGAACTACCACAAACATTCATGGTCATACCGGGACTTGAACGAGAAGTCTGTGGCACTGAGCGCCAGTGCGTTAGTAACTCGGCCATCAGATCCAACAAATAAATAAATATTTTTTAAAATTGCTTTGTAGATGTATGAGCTCATTAAAATTCATTGAATGAATTTCGTAGATTCTAAAAATGGATTTAGAACAGTAAAAATCACAGCACATAAATTTATGTGAATAAATTAAAAAGTCAGAAGTCGGGAGTTAGAAATCTGATAAAAAATTTGATTAAGGAGTCAGAATTGTTTAGGCTAACAACCCATCCATGATTAAAACACACTTTAGTATTATTTAAAACCATACAAAGTTATTATTTATTTTCCGGAATTTATTTATTTATTTAACAAAAGACATGTTTCGCTTTGGAATTATTCGTGTATCTCTCTTCTATTCTTTTTATGGGGTAGTTTTGTCAGCCCCACTCCCAACAATCATAATAGATCGGAACCTACGGTTTAGAGTGGATTCCGAACCATTACAAACATCCATAGCACCACCGAGAATCGAACCCGAAGCCTATGGCACCGAGAGCTAGTCACTCAGCCGTCAGGCCCCTTAATAAGATCACAAGGAGATAAATTTATAAGAACTAATTTATTGGATGTGAATGAATTTTAAAACAATATTTCTAAGGATAGATTTTTTTATTAGATAATTACTCAGCTTTCTCAAGAAAATAATATCTTTCCTTAAGTGATTAAAATTCAGTAACAACTTCAAATAGTAGATCCAACAGAAGATAATAATTTAAGATTGAAATACAAATTTATTTTTTTAAATATACTATCATTGATATTTATAAAGAAATTAAAACGAAATGTTCCCATATTACACATCGAAATTTGTAAGCCTTTTTCCTGTATTTGGAATAAATAAATAGTAAACATAAAAATAATTCAAAACATTTTATTCAAGTTCAAATAAAAAGCTTAAAAAATAATTCAAAAGTACAAAAATACTAAATGATTAAATTAAGTGAAATAATTTGACATATTTAAAAAGAAAGAAACATCGAATGTTAATGTTGCAATTAATCTAAACTTTTCTCTTAAAATATAAAGGCTTTTTCTCTTTTTAACTAATCAAATATTTGTATCTTTATTTGTATAATCAAATATATATCTTTCAACTAAATAAGTAAGTTCAATCATTTTAATCGATTTGCATTTCGTTTTTTTAAAGCAAACAGTATTAAAAAGAGACAATTAAGGCTACTTTTAATACTAAATAATAAACGTTTTAAGTATACAAAACTTTTAAGTATATAAATTTTTTTTAAACTTTTTTTTTAGTATAGAAACTTTTTAATACTAAGTAACTTTTACATTTGAAACCAAATAATTTATTTAAATAAAAAATAACATGTTGATGCACCATGTTATTCTTACAAGAAAGTAATAATTAAAAAATCGATTTCCATCGCCTTTGTAATACAAAGAACAAGTAATATTAAAAAAAAATTTTAAGTCAATTCCTACGTTTTTTTCACTATATTACAAATAAAGTTGAAATTTTCCTCTTACATTTGGCGCCATCTATCATTAGATATATGCAACTTAAATCTAAAAAAAAAAACTAAAATTAATTAATTAAATTTAATTAATGAATTAATATTTGAAAAAACTGTACTAACATCCAGTGTCATCCACTACAAGTTCAAAAAATGTATTTGAACTTGACTGGTTGAACAAAAAGTATTTTATTAGCAATTGAAAATTTGAACAAGATATATATAGGGAGAGTGTGAGCTAATAGTAGGAATTGAAGAAAAAAAACTCAAGTCTTATTTGCAAAGAAAACAATATATTACAATTACCACAATAAAATAATTAAGAAAACAATTGCAGACTGAAATGCGGATGTATTTTACAAGTCATTTCAAGTGGAACGTGTGTTTTAATAACAAACACATGTCATGGCGGTGGAATGTACGGGATATTTCCTATTAAATGTTTGCAGAAATATAATTACAAAACTTAATGAAATGGAAAACTAATCTAAATATCTTCCCTGTTAGAAATACGAAATGCTAAGTATCGCTAATACCGTGAAATTGAGTTTATATCTGCCGTATAAGAAAAAAGAAATTATTTCTAATAATAATTTCCTTATATTGCATAACACATATTACACAAATAGCTTAGTTTTTACCTACATACCATGCATGAAAAGAGGAACTAAGGCTAAGAAATTACCCAACTAAGAAACTAAGAAAACATTCATTTGAGTAATAAAAATTCCCTATTTTTAAAATATATTAAAAAATAACTTGAATTTTGTAAGATAGGAAAGATTCTCAATTCAAGTTGTTTTTGAAAGCAAGTATATACATTACTGTGCCCAAAAAAGTAAGACCAATTATTTTTTTTCAAAAAGTCTTTATTTTTATTCTCCGAAATTTATTTCATCGCCTCCTGACACTATGCACATATGCCAACTTTTTTTCCAATCCTCAATGCATGCTAAACAGTCATCGGCAGGGAGGGCCTTCAAAGTGCGCGGCGATTGACGATGAGTCTCTTCAATCGACTCAAAACGGTGTCCTAAGAGTGGTCTTTTGTGTTTAGGGAATAGCCGGAAGTCACACGGTGTGAACACGGTGGTTGTGAAACGGTATGGATTTCATTTTTGGCGAGAAAGTCACGAAGAATCAATGCAGTGTGAGCTGCCGCATTCACTGTTTTCGGTACCAATCGAGATTTGATGCGTTTGAGGCCCAAAAACATCTTTTAAAATGGAATATTTAAATTCCAGCATCATCAGCAAGGTCTCTAATTGTAAATCGATGGTTTGCAAGCACCAAATCTTTATTTTTTTGGACGTGAGCTTCGTCGGTTGAGGTTGATGGTCGACCAGAGGGCTTTTCGTCTTCAACGCGTTCTGTGCCTTCTTTGAATTGTTTATACCACTTCTAAACATTTCTTTCCGATATAGGAATGCTCATCGAATGCCTTCTGTAACATTCTATACGTTTCTCCAAAAAAATTTAATGCAAGCTCTTTGCTCAATTAATTCAGACTTTTCAAAAATTGCCGGAATCAGTTTTAGCGTCTCACAAAGCCAAGCGTAATTCAAATACTAATGAATATTTTGATGTCAAATTTGTGTGTCAAGGACAGTGCCAGCAAACTAAAAAAGAAAAAAAAATTGAAATTCCATAAGCTCCGGGAATTTTAAATTGAAAATTGGTCTTACTTTTTGGACACAGTATTATACTTGGCGAAAAATTGGTTAAATTTCCTGATTAACCTTAATGAGAGATCATGTGGAGAATTGAATATTTACCAACCCCCAAAGATGAATAACTGCTTCTCATTTCCGTTTCGGGTCACATAACAAACAATAAAAACCCAAATTTTGAAATGCTGTCGATTAATTGTAGGTAATGAATATTTGTTTACAGCTCTGATCAATGCATCAATGAGTATTTAATATCATCAACAAAAATATTTTTTTTTCAAAGGTTCATTTTTTCATAACTAAATAATCATTAATATAAGAGTTAATGTAACAGCATGTCGAATGTTAATCAACGATGATATTTGAATTTAAACAAGTAATATATAAAAAAAAAATTATGTAAGTCATACTTAGGTCAACAAAGAAAAATTTTATTTTAGTTATTTTTAATTAAATAATTACAATTAATATAAATTTTTCCATTTTGTTCCCTTCTTGATTCAGATTAGAACCCAGAATGAAAAAAAGAATCTAAAAAAAAAAAAAAAAAAAATTCCAGCGATCTACACGCTTCGCCACTGATGGTATTTATTACTAAATTTACATCCTGAATTTTTTTTCTCCCATATAAAACTAAGATTAATTAATTAAATTTAATGAATGAATTAAAATTTGAAAACACTGTATTAATAACATCAAGTGTCATCCAGTATACAAGTTCAAAAAAAAAATGTATTTCAACTTGAGTGGATGAATAAAAAGTATTTTAATGACGATTGAAAATTTGAACAAGATATATATAGGGAGAGTGTGAGCTAATAGAAGGTATTGAAAAAAGAAAACAATCGGGCAATCCTATGTAAGGTATACTGCATGACCTTGCAATTCCTGTAACTACACGGCGATTAGCGTTGTCTGGTATTGTCCCACTTTTAAGTTCGAAGAACGCAAAATGTGGTCCAGTAGGAAACGCTTTGTGTACTCTTGACGTAATCGGCGTTCATGATGCTCAATAACCACCGTGGACCTTGAAATCTGCACAAATGCGGATGGTAGTCAACAGGAATGTTTTATGAGTACTTAATGGTGGAAGCGGATTAGCATTTCAATGGAAAAATTACAATCGAAATAAGAGAAATAAAACAGAAAAGAAATACAAAAAGTATCAGTATACGTATATACAACAAGTTAAGTTTTGTTGACTGTTATAAATAACTGATTTCTCAAAGTAATTTATCTTAGTTAGTAATTTATATTATTTAGTAATACATTAATTATTCAGTAATTTATCTTATTTGGAGCCTGACGACCCAATGGCTGGCGTTCGGTGCCACTGGTTTTGGGTTCGAGTCCCGACGGTGCCATGGATGTGTGTAGGGTTCGGTATCCAGGTAGGTTCCGGCCTAATGTGACTGTTCGGCGTGAGACTGACCATCTACCTCGTAAAAAAGACAGCATCTCCTGTCTCGAAATCTGCCAGTAGTCAAGGCGGCCTTGGCCCATCATGGGGCTGTTGCGCCAATGAAGAAGAATTCATATTACTTAGTAATTTTTCTTATTTATTTCTTAATAAATAAGAATTAATTTATTTAAGTATCATCCAAGAAAATACATAAAAACGATTTAATTGGGATCAATCTTCATCTAGAACAGTGCTTACCAAACGTATTCCTCCTACCATCTCCCTTTCAGATAAAAGATAACTCTACTCAGTGCCTCCTTCCCTCACTTATGAAATGCACCTTCTTTAAGCGAACAAAAGGGAAGTTACAGTAAAAAATATGTGTTCTTTTACACATTTATGAATCTATCAATTTCTTAACACATAGTAAATAAAAATGTAAGTAAGCCTCCTTGAAATTATAAAATTTAATGAATGGGCCTTAAATTTGTATAATTTGTACATAATATACAAATAACAATTGGGCGTGTTATACTCGTTGGATGCCATCCTTTGGACAATAATTATTTCTTCTTCTTCTTCATTGGCGTAACGTCCCCATGGCGGGCCAAGGCCGTCTGTCTACTAGCAGATTTCGAGACAGGAAATGTCTTTTTTACGGGGCAGGGTTGTCAGCCCTAGGTAGGGTTGAGGGAATTTTTTACAAAGAAAACTAATTTTTTGATTAAGGGGTCTAAAAAAAAACACATAATCGCAAAATTGCAATTATAGCACAGATATTTTACAATTAAACAAACAGAAGTTTAATTAAATTAAATGTCCATTGCTGTCTAACGTGAGACTTAAAATAGAACTGCTGTAAATAGGCTAAAAAAATTATATAACCTTGATTAAAAAAGAATTCAACAGTAATTTAAAAAGTAATATTTAAAAAGAATTCAACAGTAATGCCATTGAAAAAAAAAAGGACACACTATCTTATTACTCATGCTTATTTAAAAAGATTTCCTCTTCCTGATACTGATATATGCTTGCTTATTCGAAATACAAATTTTAAACAAACCCAGTTCTGCGTTGGAGAGATCACATAATCACTTCTATTCTATCCTTTTTTTTATCCTTTCTTCGTTTTCTATTCTTTTACAATTTTCCTTCTATAATCAAATGCTACGCTGGTATAACATGCGTTTCTTACGAATATTAGAGACAGATGCTAATGCACCAAATTAGCGTGTGAAATTGTATTTGCATTAAAACGATTTTACCATTACCATTCTTAAAAACCACCCATTAAATTCATACAGAATCAAAAAAAAAAATATGTTACTTTCAGTACAAGTCTTTAAGAAATGAATTATAAGAGAAAAAAAATTATATCGCACATATTTTCCTAAAACATTAACGAAAATATTTTGATATTATATATAATGTATATTTGTAGTGTTCAGATTGGGCAACCAGATTGTAAATGGGTATGGTCGGGTTAAGATACTTGAGGCATGGTTGGAGAACTCACAGTTTATTTAATATTTAACACATTTAAAGACATGTAATTATAGATTCACGGAAGGGCGCTCATTTGGCGCTCTTGCCAATGTGTAGCAGGAAGCACGATTACATATTATACTTTAATTGTAAAAGATAATGTATTTGCAATTTGTGTTATCTATTAAGTATTGTCTGTATAATTACAATTTTACTGCATATAATTTAAAACAGACATTCGAAAAATACATTCAAATCCACATAATTTTTATTATTCTAAACACATAAGAATACATTAAAAGTTTAAAACTACTTTAAATCAGAATTTGTATGAAGTAACAAATGAAAAATGTATGAAGTAAAAAAAAAGAATGTATGAAGTAAAAAAAAAGAATGTATGAAGCAAAAAAAATAATTTTAAAGAATACTTTGAGCTAAAAATTATTGAAGATTAATAATTATTAATACAACTATCTAGATATATTTTTTTTGAAATGCTAAATAAACTGCTTAAAAATATTCTTATTCTTTGTCAAATTAAACAAACCATCAGAAAATTGAAAAAAAAAATAATAAAACGCATACGAAGTAATTAAAAATGTCTTAATATTTCCCACACATATTTAAAATAATCATTTTTATTCCATATATATTTTCCCTTAAGACTGAAATATCATTTGAAATCACCTTTTAAAACTGATTAATCCTTTAGAATATTCCCAAACTAAGAAAGCCCTTCTACGGGAATCTCTCCATTGATTTAACAAGGACTAAATTCTTCCTAATCCGAAATCGAATCCTCCGCTATCTAAATTAACGATTAAATGAGTCGAAGATTTCACGGCCACTAAACGAAGGAACGATAAGACCAGTAATTTTCCCTTGGGACCAATCAGGTTCCAGTATCTCACGCGCGCACACATCCAAGTAATCGACAAATCGTGAAGACATTTGCAGGAGACACAGCCAGGTGGCGTGCAAATATAAGAAAGTAAACTTGGCGCTGAGGAAATATAGTTCCACCTTCGTTAAATCAGTACGTTCACTTTTCGTCATAAAGTTGGAAATTATAAAACTTTTAATCATGCTAAAAAAATAATATTCTAGCCGACTCATGACAGCGTGCTCCGCTGGTGAGCATTATGGCGTAGATTCAATTTGCAGGCGGCATTGTTGTACACACTGTTTCAAAAAACGAGAAGACACGGTGACGATTGTGATGTTTAGCATCTCGCCTAGTTACTTGGAATACCTGGTAGCATTTTTCCCTGACGGTGTTTTCATCATACGATACACAAATGAGGGTTAGTTCCCCCTAAAAGTCCCCCCGGAAGGCACTTCCTTCTTTTTTCAGAGACATGGAGTCAAGTCAGACTTCAACTATGGGTGCTCTATCACAATAAAAGCTGCAACACCACTTCCTTGACTCCGTAAAGCTGAAGAAGAAGGGAAGTGCCTTCAGGGATGACTTTTAGAGCCAACAACAGCACATTTGCCTATCGTATAAGAGAAAAATCCCACCATGCAACGAGGCACCCCTAACGAGGCAAGGTGCTGAACATTCCAAACGCCATCGAACCTCCTGGTTTTTGAAACAGTGTCTACAACAAAGCGGATTTAGCGGATTGAACCTCAGTTTTAATGCTCACCAACGGCGCGCATTGCCTCTGAGCTATTGCAAAATGTCAGAAATAATGTAAGACAATTCAAGGCTATATTTATAATTAAATCACATTCATCATTATCCTCATTGGCGCAACAGCCCCATGGGGGGCCAAGGCCGTCTGCTCATTTTCAGATTCCTAGACAGAAGATATTTTCTTTTGAAGGTGTAGGGTTATCAGACCTACACCCAACGCTCTACAGTCATATTAGACAGGAACCTACGGCTTAAAGTGTATTCCGAACAACAACCATGCATGGCACCGCCGGGATTAGAACCCGAAACCTGTAGTATTGAACCCCAGTCATTCGGCCATCAGGCCCTAACCATATCATGTAAGCGTTTGCTTTATTGAATTTTTTTTTCATCTTAAAACAAAGCACAACATGGTTCTATGGAAGGAGGGAAAGGGAGAAGCTTCTGTTGTGATGGAGCACTCGTAGGCAGAAGTCTGACTTGTCTCTGTGACTGCTGATTTTTTACGGGGTAGAGATAGCCCAAAGCTCTACAATTCTATTAGACTGGAACCTACGGCTTAAATTGGATCCCGAACCACTACAAACAATCGTGACACCACCGGGACTCGAAGCCGAAACCTGTGATACTGAGCGCCAGAGCGCTATTCACTCAGTCATCAGGCACTAACCGTATTTAAACGTATGCTTATTGAATTACTTACTTTTTATATCTTAAAACAAAGCACAAGATCTTCTAATAAAATTGAAACTCTTCTATACCGGCACCATTTTCCAATCGCCAAGTTTATAAGAAACACGCCGATTTAACGAGGTCGAAGGAATAATTTATAAATTTGGCGAGTTAATAAGCAGCCAGAACTCAGCATCGCTTTTACTTTCCTTCCATGTTGTTATTCTTTTTTTTCCATACTTAAGGTGGTTAATGGTATTTGTCCTTGGCCTTCGAGAAACTGATGTGACCATTTCTGAAGGAACGCTTAATTGTAATTTGTTGGCAGAGATCCAAATCTATCCTTCCCCGACTGCGCATTATTATTGAGCAATTTTCGGATTGTTTCGAAACAGAAACAATGCAAGGTTAAGGGGGGAAAATAAATAAATGTGGAAGACATAATGAGGGAAATTACCTGTAGAATGATTCATAAAAATTGATAGTAGAAATGATAAATCAGCAAGAAGCCGGTTTTGAAAAGTTATTATTAATTCATAACTGCCATGAAATAATGTTTTTATGAGTGTGTTTATTTTGCTACTTAGTAGTAATTAATGGTCAAGAGTTTAAAATGGCAATTTTAATATAAAACTCTCAACCATTAATGGACCAGATGATTTTTTTCCCTATAAGATTTCTAAGAAAAATTTTTAATTTGAATTTATCTCCGAGTTTAGTTAGTGGTAAGAATTAAACTCAGCAATAAGATTTCTATTTTTCTTAGATTCCCTGCCTCTTGTCAGCAGTATTCTTAGATTTCTATTTCTTTCCGCAATAAGATTTCTAAGAAAAGTTTTTAATTCTTTGAATTTATCTCTGAGTTTAATTAGCGGTAACAATTAAATTCAGCAATAAGAAGTAAGATATCTATTTCTCTTAGATACCCTGCCTATTATCCAAATTCATCGCATTCATCCTATTCTCTCTTCATTTTCTCTTCTTTTCTATTCTTCTCTTCTTCATTTCTCTGAGTTGAATTAGTGGTAGTAATTGTTTTCATTTTATATACAATTTATACATTTTTTTTACACAATTTACAATTAACAGTATTAGCAAAGCAAAATGTTTTATATTTATTTTACGGAAAATGATTTAGAAAACATTTGCCGAAGAGCCACGTATCTTGTTCACATAGGATCATATTTTTAGTATTTAACTATACTGCAAATCAGCAAAAGCAAAACATTATACAATTTGAGTATTTAAATGTCATTAAACTGCAGTTTTTTTTTAACAAACAAGTAGTAATTAAAATCTTTTTTTAAGACATTAGTTTAAAAACAAAGTCTAAAATACATCATTCTTGAACATACTGCATTAAAAAAATGGGGTTAGTGAACGTTGCACATGGCTTAGAGCCATTTTCTAACAGAAAAAACAAGGCCACACAGGTGTCAACAACTAACGTGCCTTTCAAATGCGGAAAGTTACGTGTTGCTTCGAGATGGATATTCCCGTTACAATTTTCGTTAAGTCTGCTTATAGGAGTTTAAAATGAGTTCATCAGAAATGTAGTTATGTACTACTGTGTCCAAAAAGTAAGACCAATTTTCAGTTTAAGTTTCCCGAAGCATATGATATTTCAAATTTTTTTCTTTTTTAGGTTGCTGGCACTGTCCTTGACATCTGTGTGAAATTTGACATCAAAATATTCATTAGTGCTTGAGTTACGCTTGGTTTTGTGAGATACTAAAACTGATTCCGGCAATTTTTGAAATGTCTCTTCAATCGACTCAAAACGGTGACCCCAGATTTTGTTTTTTGAGTTTAAGGAATAGCCAGAAGTAGCACGATGCTAAATCAGGTGAATACGGTGGTTGTAGAACGATATGGGCTCCATTTTTGGTGCGAAAGTCATGAAGAATCAATGCAGTGTTTTAGATACCAATCAAGATTTGACGCGTTTGAGGCCCAAAACATCTTTTAAAACGTAATTTTGAAATTCCAACATCATCAGCAAGGTCTCTAATTGTAAATAGATGGTTTGCAATCACTAAATCTTTAATTTTTTGGACGTGAGCTTCGTCGGTTGAGGTTGGTGGTCGACCAGAGGGCCTCTTCGTCTTCAACGCGTTTCTCTGCCTTCTTGGAACTGTTTTTACCACTTCTAAACATTTCTTCCCGATATAGGAATGCTCACCGAATGCCTTCTGCCACATTCTATATGTTTCTGCAAACAAAATTTAACGCAAGTTTTTGCTGAATTAATTCAGACATTTCAAAAATCGCCGGAATCAGTTTTAGCATCTCACAAAACCACGCGTAACTCAAACACTAATGAATACTTTGACGTAAAATTTCCCACAGATGTGAAGGACAGTGCCAACAACCTAAAAAAGAAAAAAAAATTTAATTTGTCTTAATTTTTGGACACAATAGTATTCTTCAAAGTGGATGTCTCCATTAAAATTTTCGTTAAGGCCGCCTATAGGAGTTAAAAATGAGTTTATAAGCAATGAAGTTACGTGTTGCTCCAACATGGAAATCCCCATTACAATTATCGTTAAGGCTGCTTATAAGAGTTAAAAATGAGTTTATAAGCAATGATGTTTATAAACAATTTTTGTTAAGGCTGCTTATAAGAGTTAAAAATGAGTTTATAAGAAACGAAGTTACGTATTGCTTCGAAATGCATATTCCCCTTACAATTTTCGTTAAGGTTACTTGTAGGAGTTAAGAATGAGTTTATAAGAAATGAATAGATATGAGTTGGAGATAAAAAAAAAGGTACCTTAAAAAGATACTGTTGCGAAATAGAATCATGCGGTAAACTTGATCGATAGCTTTGAGAATAAATTTTACAATACAAAAATACTGCGTAAGAATAACTGGAACGAATGTACTATAAACATGTCACAAAATTATAAAGTTGCCCTTTCTATAATTTATTTTAATTATTAGATTAAATTACCATTTTTTGTCACACACCAAAATAAAGAAAAGAAATAGTCCTTTGGTACTCAACTGGCTCTCATTTTTACCCAATTTAGCATTCAATGATGTAATTGCCTTTACGAGAATTAAATGCAAAACAGATTAATCCCATTGTGTTCGTGGGAAACCAACAAAGGGCTCCCATACAACTGGCAGTCGATTCCCTGATGTTTAGACTGTGAAAAAATAACGTCCGAGTCCACTGCAATCAAAGAAGGGTCACTTCCTTTTCAGTTGTGTCACATGGATGTCTAGATTGTCAATTAGACGAACGGAGGTTGGCAACACGCCAGCCAGTCATCTAATAGTCCTAAATTACCCCTTTGACATCAAAAGGTCACAGCTTCCAATTACCAATGACAATCGATTGTGCCTCTGTGTTTTATTCCCCAAGATTGCCAAGAACAGATTGCACATTTGGTTCTGCGTAATGCTTGCCTCGTCGCTGGAAAGAGAGCGATTTGTTACAAGTGAAGATAGGTATATATGAGGTATCATTTGTGGGTTTATTGGCACACTTTTTTTTTGATAATCTTGATTGTAAAGTTTTTTGCTTAAGCAATGATTACATACAAAGATGGATTCTCTTATTAAATGGTAATTGCAATTGATTTGTGGCATAATGGTGCCTCGAGGGCCAAATCAGAGGAAAAGAGATTGCTGTATCAAAAGGTCATTGTAATGAATATTGATTCAATAAAATGGGACTTTCAAATGGTCTTCTTAGAAATCAAAATAACAATTAGTTGATTGATTAGGATTAAACAAGTAATTCGTTGTTGAAATAGGAAATATATTTATGTTAATCATTAAATCACATTCAAGTTGAACTGAATATATCAGTAGCCTACGTTTAAGCTAATTTCTTAGGAAAAAAACTAGTCTTATAATCTATCATATGTTATCTCATAAGATGCCATGTTCTACTTATATTCACATACATCTTTTTTAAAACGATATAACTTAAAATTATTGTCACCGTTATATTTCAATATAATTTAGTAAATATAAAAATTTATTGCGGTTCAAAAACAAGATATATAAAATATGATGAAGTATTTATCGCTCAAACATTACTACTCTTTATTATCATAGAAGAATTTTTAGTATTTTGTTTTGAATAAAATATATGGATTACGAAAAAATAAACATTTGAATGAAAAAAACAACATTCTTGTTCGAAAACAGAACAGTTTTTTAGAATAAGAACTTAGAAGAAGAACAGTTTTAGAATAAGAACAGTTTATGAAATTCATAAGAATAATTTTTGAAAAGTATTAAAGTGAAAAAAAAATCAGTTGAACAATGACGTTTTATCTAGCGATTATATTTTTATTAAACAGTATTGATTAATATTTATTAAACAATAATAATATTTATTAAGCAATAACCTAATATTAATTAAATTATTTAATATTTTTATTATTCTTAATATTTTAATTTATTATTGTAATATTAATATTTTAATTATAGTTAAATATTTTTATAAACAATACTATTAATATTTATTAAACAATTTTGTTTTTAATTGAACATAATAATAATTCTTGAATACGAATTATTAATATGTCCAATTACTTAAATGGAATTTATAAATAAGAATGCAAAACTATGCAACATTATTTAAAAACCCTCTTATTTTGTGATATACTTTCTTAAATTGTAAAAAAAAAATATATATATTAATTTTTAAAAGTTCTCATGTTCTGTATCAGCTAAAAATCGCAACATTTGATTTCTTTTAGATATCGGAAGCTTTATTTAGTGATATTACGAAACTGCGATATTTATTTCACACGTTTCGCAAAGTAAACATAACCATGATCTAAATAGCCCAAGTGAAAGAGATAAGCCAATGCTATGTTTATATGTACTGAAGATACCACTATCATGTTTATTTCACACTTCGTATTATAGCAACCATGCTTTATCTCACGTTTCAGAAAGGCTCTTTGTTTATCGAAAATACCATCTTTTTCCAAGAAAGATGTGTTACATGCTTACTGCAATGCACACAAACTTTTTATATTATTCATCACAGGAAAAACCATTCTTTTGTTTCGGGACAGTATAGACAGTAGTTGACCGATGCTTTTCTTGTGGGCCACTTCATCGTATATCAATTTACTTAAAAATATAATGGGTTATATTTTCATGATTTTCAGTTTTTATACAAGATGAAATTAGGGAACACGATCCAACAGTAATTTAGTAAGAAAAATTAAAGATTGTAGTGTACAGGTTGAGCAACCAGATTGTAACTGGGTTGAGATAATTGAGACACAAGTTGGAGAACTCAACAGAACAACACGCACAAACGCCACACTTTTTATTATCATAAGCTTAAATTACCACAGATTTCCAAAATGACAAAGAATTTATCTCTTATTGTTGAGTAACTTCCGATTTATAAATTAAAACCACTATTCATCATAATTTCTTTACAACATGTCTATGCGAGAACGCCTTTTTAATACGCTTTTATTAGTTTCACCTGTATGTTTGTATGTATGTATGTATGTTTGTATGTTTGTATGTAACTCACTTTTTGGGCTCGATTTTGGGACTGATGGCGCCATCTACTGGCGAGTCAGTCAACTGATCCGCGATCGAATTGCGCTCTTCCTATTGGCCGAAAATTTCGGTGGCTAAAAAGAGGTGGATCTCAAAGGCATAGGAGTGCGATCGTGTCGAATTGCGCTCTTCCTATTGGCCGAAAATTTCGGTGGGTAAAAAGTATGTAAACTTAGCGGATAACCGGCCAAGTGGAAAACAAAGTAAAAACAATTATACTTTAAAAAAAAACTAAAAAAATATGCTTTTAGAGTTAATCAGACTAAAAAGTAAAAAATAAATTAACAGTTTAAAAAAACTAAAAAATACGCTTTTAGAGTTAATCAAACTAAAAAGCAAAAAATAATTGTTAACATAAGAATAAAATGATTGACGAGAAAATGAATGTCACTGTTCTAAAAGTGTGGGGTGCTTTGTATGACATTTTTAAACTAACTCTGCATTTCGGAATGAAACTAGTGAGAAATTATAACGATTGATATCGAGCACCCCACGATTTTAGAACAGTGACATTCATTTTCTCGTCAGTCATTTTATTCTTATGTTAACAATTATTTTTTGCTTTTTAGTTTGATTAACTCTAAAAGCGTATTTTTTAGTTTTTTTAAACTATTAATTTTTGGATTTGGCTATTAGCATGTCTCATGTCAAGAACAAATATTTCTTAAAAAGTTTCTGATAAATAAATCATTTTTAAAAAGAAACAAAACGCAGCTTAGCCATAGCATACACAGGCACATGTATAAAATATAAAAGAGAGCAGTAAAAAAGAAAGAGAGAGAGAGAGAGAAAGTAGTAAGAAATAAAAATAATAAAAAAACAATAAAAAGAGAGCAGCAGGCAGTAAGAAATTAATTAAACGTCTGTAAATTCTATACGTAAGTTTAACTGTAGTCTGCTACGGAAAATTACACTGGTTTTGAATAATATAAGATATTCTTATATTGCTAATACAATATGAAAATTTAAAAAATACACTTATTTACTTAATCTTAATTAAAAATTCTACTCAACTAGTTTTAAATATTTCAACTTTTATGTTTAAATAGAAGATGATAGATAACGACTATTCTCTTATTGAAAATCCTAAAGCATCTGTAAGTATAAATTGAATTTGATAATTTTTTGAATTGAGAATAAATCGTTAAATTAATAAATTGATAATGAATAATTATTAAATTATTAATAATAAAGTATTAAATGTCAATCACATAATTGTAAACGGAAATAAGTATACATTATGTTTCATAACAATACAAATTCAACAGCTATTTCACTACAAAAAAAATCATACTAAAATTTTTTGAAAATTCATTCGAAGTCTTATTTATCATATTCACAATTTAGCAGATTATGAAGAAATTTGTTATCATACTAAAGCAATACGACCATAATCTGAAATTGTCACGAATTTCTCAAATAACTCCGAGAATAAAAATTTGTATGGTTAACTTATACATTCTATACAATGGACATGCCATTTTTACTTAATTTCCTAGGTTTTCTAGAAAACCTAAAAGTAAGAAACAATTATCCTAAGTAATCCTAATGATAATTAATAGACAAAAAAAATCGTTTGGTTAATGACATCTAATTTATTCGAAATATCGAATTTCTATATTCCATTAACGATTCCCAAACTAAAGGAATTAAGTAAAACCCCAAAGGGCACGAGATCAAATTGCAATTTCAAACAAATGAATAAAGTCCAAATAACGTTATAAACATCCGTGCTACACAAGAAAGATTATTCTAAAAGAACATTATTCTCTCCATTCGGAATAAAAAAAAGAACAGGTAGGTACAAATTACAAACAACTATTGGAAAGCATCCAAAAGAATTCGAGCAAAAAAAAAAAAAAATTAAGAAAATTCGAGTAAAGTTTCTACTATGTAACAGACCGAAATTACGTGGAAGAAAATAAAGAGAGATGGAAAATAAAAAGAAGTGAAGAGAGGGCAGATGAAGAAGATAAACATCACTTTAGTTTGCAAACCCCAAAAAGGGCGCCACGAACCTAAATATGGATCGAAGAACCGTGGAAGAATTTTCCCTTTCCACGCGATGTTTCCCTAAAACAAATACTTGATTCATAACTTTTTGAGAGCAGCTGCTGTTGTGATATATTAGGTACACAAGACTCAAAAAAAATATTCTGGGTAATTTTCGTAATTTAAGGGTGAGTTTGTTTGAGGGAATTCTGAAGTTTGTGTTAAAATGGTGTGTTATGAAATTATCATAACGCCATGAGGGTTTAATCTTTTTTTTTTATAAAAATCGATGGAATGTCATCTTGCATCAGTTATGTTTTTTCCCCTGCTGTATATATCACTATTTGGAAGTTTTTTCCCTCAGTTCAAGAAGTTTTCTTCTTTTTTTTTACCATGATAAATATTTTCTTAGCTTAATCATTAATAATTAATAATTTATTTTTAATAGAAAATTATTAGGGAGAAAAGTATGCTTATAAAAATCGATGAAACCATCTTGCATAGTTATAATGGCTTTTTTTCCCGTTGTATATCACTATTTGGAACTTTTTTCCCTGAGTGTAAGAAGACGATCTCTTTTTAAAAAAAGAAAATATTTTCTTCGCTAAATTATGAGTAATTATAAATTCATTTTTAATAGAAAATTATTAAAAAGAAAAGTATGCTTATAAAATCGATGAAACCATCTTGCATAAAATATGATGGGTTTTTTTCCCGTTGTATATCACTATTTCGAATTTTTTTTGCCTTTAAGTGCAAGAAGACGTTCTGTTTTATATTAAGAAAAATATTTTTAAAATGATGAACAATTAAAAATTTATTTTTAACAATGCTTATAAAAAGTATGCTTATAAAAATCGATGAAACCATCTTGCATCAGTTAAGTTTTTTTTCCCGTTGTATATCACTATTTGGAAGTTTTTTCCCTCAGTGCATGCAACAAGACGATCTCTTTTTTCAATTCCTTCTATTAGCTCACACTCTCCCTATATATATCCTGTTCAAATTTTCAATTGTTAATAAAATACTTTTTATTCATCCACTCAAGTTCAAATACATTTTTTTAACTTGTAGGGGATGACACTTGATGTTAATACAGTTTTTTCAAATATTAATTCATTAATTAAATTTAATTAATTAATTTCAGTTTTTTTTAGATTAAGTTGCATATATCTACCAATAGATGGTGCCAGATAAACTTAAAAAAAATAAATGAAAATTATTTATAAAGGACTTTCTGCAATATAATGCAAAAAAAGTAGGAATTGACGTAAAATATTTTTTATATTACTTGTTTTTTTTTAACTCATGAAAAATATTTTCTTAGCTAAATCATGAACAATTAAAAATTCTTTTTTAATAGAAAATTATTAAAGAGAAAAATATGCTTAGTAGTAATTATTAAAATGCAAAATTCAGTTTCCTTTTAACAGAATAATGTTTTTTAATTGTGAAAATAATATCATTCTGCGAATTAATAATACCTTTCACGCATATCTGTTTCCAAAGAAATTATCATTATCAAATCAAATCAATATGCTGTTTCTAACATAAAGTTTTAATTAAAAAAATATGCAAACAACTGTTTAAATTCAAAAACATTTCTTATTAAATAAATATATGTGTTTGTGTGTTCAATGTTTTTGTTTTGTTTTGTGTTTGTTTGTTGTTATTTAAATGTTGTTGTTGTTTAATGTTGTTTATTTTATTTTAGTTGTTTGTTTGTTAAAGTTTCTAATTTAAATTTAACATAATATCTAACATAAACTTTTGCTTTATTAAAGGATTCTAAACATGTCATTTGCCTAAAGGAAAATTTTGAAGCACAGCATATTCATCATATCTTTTATTTAAAATAAAAAATGATTTCAAAAACAGTTTTATAGTATTAATATAAACTATTTTTTACAAAACGGAATGCTTTTTACAAGCAGGATTAAAAAAAAAATTATTTATGAATATTTCACACCATTAGAAACTAATAATAACAGCTATTTCAATAAAAAAAATATATACAGATGCTAACTAACACTGAGTATAAAATAATTTCTGAAAGTTTAAACTTTTAAAGGAGATCGCAAACTACTTTTTTCATAGTTTTCTGATAAGAATAATTTCTAATTAATTACATAATTAAAAACAAAAATTATTAAATAAATCTTTACGAATTCTTTTCCATAAAAAATTACAAAATACATTAACAATTAAAAACATTCGATGTTAGGGTTTATTTTACGACTATGCATTAAAAAACAGTAAAAGTAATGACAATTCTGAAATAAAGAAAGTAAAAGATTTACGAATTCCTAAAAAACAAAAAGCGAAAAGAATGGAACACAAAAAGTTCCTAAAATGACTCATTCTCTTTTGTTTTATTTGACAGCACAGAAAGAAGAAACAAAACCATGTGTTCTTTTCATTTGTCAAAAGAACACATTTTTTTTCCACGTATTTTCGTAATTTTTTTTTTATCTGACGTATACAATTTATCAAGCGTATTGAGAAAACAAGTGAAGTGCTAAATCTACAAACTTTTGTCACTTTAAATCTTCAATTTAGTTAATGACATAAATAAAAAAAAAATCCCATTTCCATTCACACTGTATTGTCCTATGAAGTTTATAAATAGCTTTGGTTGTAGTAAAGGGATTTTTCGTAACAAAAGACATTTTAATCAATTTTGTGATTTTTAATGTTTAAAAACAGATACTGCATTACTATGAATTTATACAGAAATTTATCCGCCTTTTACCATTATAACAAAGTAGTTTACAATGAAAAGAAAATAAGCCAAATTTTCAGAAAACATTTTGTGTAATTAAAAATAAAAAATAAATTTATGAAAAGGTGAAATAGGATTTATTATGATGCGCCCAAGTTATGTAATAATTATTTATTGTATTTTATTTTATTTACGGACAAACATAAAAGTTAATTACAAAAATAAAAAGGAATGTCATATTCAACCACAGATGAGTATCTTTGGCCACTATTGAGAAAGTTCAATTAGTATAAAAAGGTGCACTGCTAAGGAGCTGTAAGTAGGTGTTTCGAATGGAGCAGTTACAAAATTAATTATTTCATTTATTTTAACTAAGAACAGACGTTACTTCATAAATAACTGAAAGTGTCCAGGAATTAAATTGAGTTACTTCAGATATGAATAACATGTAAAATGTTACGTATTATCATATTGTTAATAACATATAAAATATTAACTATTATTAATTAATAATAACAAACCGCAAAATAGGCGCCGTTGGGATTTGGTGACATTTTTGTGGCATCAACTGGGTGGTTTCTTGTACTGTTTGCAATTCACTTCACTTACAATCGCAGCCCATTACTTGGTGCACTTTGACAAAAAGATTTTTTGACTCCCAAAGGCCCCTTTTCTGCGATTTTACCATTTCTGACGGATAAATTAACTTTAACATAAACTGATCCTTAGACACTATTTTGAGGATATTGAAACACTAATCTGTCTATATTTTGAATGCCAGACAATCAAAGTGAACTACAGACCATTGGCTTGATATGGATCAATAGATAAATTTAGCAATAACTATTCCATGCCAGTTTTAAAACAAACATAAATAAAATCCTCTGAAAATCAGCATTTATTTTCAACAAATTTTTTGAAATGGAATTCTATAGTTGAGCGAGGAGATTAATCTGCATTAAATAATAACTTATACTCTCATTGATTTTTCATTTGGTAGCTTCACTTTTTGGAGACATCACGAAAACCTCTAACCAGAATAGCATCATGTTCATACATGATAAAATTTATATCGGTACGCTTCAACATTATTACAATGAAACAAAAACAAAAATTAAATAACTATTTCTTAATAATGAGTCACTATATTTATATATAGGTTTATATTAGTTGTACATCACTTAGATATAAAATTAATCTAGTTAGATGTAGTATCACGGTAAAAAAATTCTAAATTATAATTCCACCTACAAGTTTTTCAATGGGCATAGCTTAAGTCAGGTTTGTCTGTTTAGGCACGTTTATAAACGTAACACTAAAATAAAATATCACTTACTTATGCATACAAACCGAATATTATAAGAACGTATATAAAAAATATTACGTACACATTCTTTTGATAGCACATCATATTCGTTAATAAATATTAGCCATAGAAAACGAATCTCTTTTATGCACTCGATATTGATTTAGAGATTAGCAGGCAATCCGCTTCATATTGCTTCAGTAATATAACAGATGGGAATGTCATAGAGATGATTATTTTTCCAACAAATAACTTCATAATGAAGAAACAAATTCCAGCTCTTTCTGCAAATATTCTTATTTAATATTTAGGACACAATATTTTTCGCCTCTCAATTCATAATATTTAAAGCCATGTTATCAAATAGATTAAAGCGAATAAATCGATCATAAAATAAATTTTCCATAACATCGCAGTAATTTATTTATAAAAAAGATGAAACCAGTGTTTTAGTGTTTTTATATGAAACTATTTTGTATGAAACAAATAACAGCTGGTTTTTGGTATAGAAAAAAATTCTAGTATTTAATCTTCTATAATCAGAATTAATTATAATGTGTTATTATAAATTTTTAATTCTCATTAAAAAAATTCCCACTAAATGTTTGACATTTATTTGATTTGTCATTAGCAAATGACATCGCATATTTTAAAATAGATTCGCCAATACTCCTCATGGACGAGAAGGGCTCTGTTGCAATATATACAGGAAAAAAAAAAAAAAAAAAAAAAAAAAAAAAAGGATTTGGGTTTGTCGTTTTACGGTCATTTTTTTCTCACTTCAGACTAATTAGATGGGGAGCCAGAGCGCTAGCCAATTAGCCATTAAGCAGCTAAGAAATGGCGAAGAAACAATGCCTTCCGGTTGGATTTTCAAGAGGAACTGCCATGCATGAATTTTTTGTCTTGTGTTCAGATGAAACAAAAACAGGAAAATTCAAACCAGGAAGTGATACTGTCGATATGAGACTCTCTATTTAATCTATGTATGAGACGATCTCTAATCTTACGTATTGAGTTTTAAAGCAGTGAACGTATTGTACGCTACCAGCGGGAATCTAACTGTCTCCCATTAACAAGCTGGTTTGTGCATACGCATAGCTATAAAGTCACGAATGAGATGATTTTAAAAACTTTAGAATTTAAATTTTGGACAAATAATAGATGGAAAAAATTTCAAAATACTTGAAAAATATAGTGAGTATATCTTCTTCTTCTTCATTGGCGTGGTGGACCAAGACCATCTACCTAATGGCAGATTTCAAGACTGGTGTTTTCTTTTTACGGGGCAGGGTTGTCAGCCCTACGCCTAATGCTCTACAGTAATATTAGACCGAGAATTATGGTTTAAAGTGGATTCCGAGCCACTACAAGCACCATTGAGACTCGAAACCAAAGCCTGTGGCATCGAGCGCCAGAACGCTAGTCACTCGCCCACCAAGCCGTAGTGAGTATATCTATTCGATTTAAATCTAATGTTTAGCACATACATCTATGGAATTTATATTTCCAGAAGGTAGAAACAGCGCATTCTTTTCCTAATGTTTAAGTACGTCAATTTAACTATTAATTAATTTTATTAACTATATTTTATAACTTTACTACTTTTATTAACTATCAACTGTTTAATAAAGATTATTAATAATTCTACTGTACAAATGTATTCATATAATTTACCATAATTCAAATTTTGAATGAAAATTTTTGGAAAAATCACTTTATAATCCAGTAGTTAATCGTGATTGACTATTGCTGGCTTTTTATATCTAAAATGTAAAAAATGCGGAGCAGAAATTATCAAAATCAAGATACATCACTCCAAAATGGAACACACATTCCAAAAGCATTCATCACAATAATTCGAAATCAACACATACTTCACCATTATCTCAAAAACAAAGAACATGCATTTGAGCGTTTAGCATCTGAAAAGCAATCGTAATGGGGGAAAACTCATTTATTTTTCAAGAAGCAATTCCAGCTCTTTCAACTAACATAAATTGAAATGTGATAAAACAACACGGAAAGAAAAAGAACAATGAATTACACAAACAAGACAATGCGAACATTATACATAATCATTTGGTAAAACGAAGCAAGAATTCTAAAATAATAAACGAACAAAATCGTTCCTACTTGTGGAAACAAGGCATCATTTTTTTCATAATGTTATTTCGTAAATTTACATGATTTAAATAAAGATTGTTAGTAATTTTACTGTACAAATGTATTTATTTAGTTTACCATAACGATCACTTTACAATCCATAAGTTAATAGTGATTGACTATTGCTGGTATTTAATATTTAAATTGCAAAAATTGCTGAGCATAAATCATCAAAACCATGATATATCATTCCAAAATGGAACACGCATTCATCACAATAATTCGAAATCAACACATACCTCATCATTATCTCAAAAACAAAGAATATTCATTTGAGCGTTTCGCACATGAAAAGCAATCGTAATGGGGGAAAACTCATTAATTTTTCAAGCAGCTCTTTCAACTAACATAAATTGAAATGTGATAAAACAACACGCACAGAGAGAGAGAAAGAACAAGAACAATGAATTACACAAACAAAACAATGCGAATATTATACATAATCATTTGGTAAAACAAAGCAGGGATTCTAAAATAATAAACGAACAAAAATTGTTCCTACTTGTGTGTGTGCAGAAGAATATGAAGAGCTCTTCATGGAAACAAATACTCTTTCAAATTCAATTCAGCGATATGAGTTTAGTGAAGTGTGTTATTTGCCCATTCCATCGTTCTGATAGGAGAGTAAACAAAGGTGGAATATTTTTCCCGCTGTTCTAAAAATTAGGCCGAACGTTCGCAACGAGCAAACGAAAAACGAAACAAAACATTCTGATTCTGATTCTAAAACGAACGAGTATTATATGAGTGACGCATGGATGGAGATGAGCAAAGGATTGTTCTAAAGCGTGCCATCAGGGATGGATTTCATGCTCGGTAAATTCGACTGAGGGGGAAAATAATTCAGTAAAATATTTTTAAAAATAAATGGCGATGCATGCGGATATTGTTTTGCCAGGCGCGTGTCGCGCATCGACAAACAACGACACAGCGATTAGATCGTCTGCTAAGTTTTCCAACTACTATACATCCACGCGACTCTTGAATTGGCTTTTAAGAACATTGTTTATTCTGATTTTAAATTGTTTATCTCTAAATCGAATTAGAGGAAGGAGGAATTCGAAACCCAGACGATTTCCTTTGATAAAACGAAGTTTTTAGTTTGCAATGGTTGGCAACTTTTGTGATTTCCTAATCGGAAAATGTAAATAATGAACGATAAAATAGACAAGAAGTTTTCCTGCAAATATTTTTCATATCTTATTCATTATAATAATACATTAGTTCGTTTTTAACATATGTTGCTTATTTTTATGATAATTAATATATTTAAAATTGTATTATCTTTTTTTGATCAAACATATTCAGAAATGTACTACAAGAAGAATAAATAATATTCTGGGTCTAAAAGCTGAAATGCATTTGTTTTTATACATTATACCATAACAATGTTAACAACAATGTTATGTTAACAACCGTATATATGTATAATCATATTGTCATAATCATGTTATGTATAATCATACTGAAATACTCTGTTTGTTTTTTATCATGATGCTAAAACTAATGAATAAATGCTTATAAAAAATATAACAATTTTTTCCTAACTAACTCAGATTTATGAAAGCACTTTCAAGTTAAAATTTGTATTTTCATGTACATAAAACTTTTTTCACAATTAGTTTTACAAAACAATTACATATAACATACAAAATATACGTAAAAGTTTTCCTAATGTGAAGAAGAAATTATTCTAATAAAACATTGAATATAAATATAATCTCCTATAAATGTATAATTTTAAATTCTCAGCTTATCTAAATACTTACAAATAAAGCGAGCACTACACATATTCTAAAAAAATTCAGTAAAATGCTGTCATACGAGTTCTCGAAAAAATCACAGACTGTGTCAAAATAAACGAAAAATAATTATTTGCTTTCATTTAAAGTTTCAAAACAATTTAATTTCTTTCTTAATTAGTAACTGTAAACATCGAATTCGAAATCTCGTTATCTTACACATCAGCTAGATGGCGTGTACTACTACTGAAATACGAATTGGTGAACCTTAACTTTTAATCCTTTTGAAATTTCCTTTTGAAGAAATCTATTTGATCATTTCCTAAAAATCAAGTATTATGTAATGTTTAATTTTTTATTAAAAAAACAAATTAAAAATTGCAGAAAAAAAATTAATAATAATTTAATTTACACAACACTTGTTTTATTATAGAATGTTCCATAAATAATTTTTCGTTCTTTTTAGTTAGATGAAAAAATTCAAATAACCAGAGTGGTAGTAGCATAAATTGTTGGAATTGAAATATGCACTGATTTTCTACACAAAAATTCTAATATTTATGATTATTTTTAAATTTTAATTTTTAAATTAATAATTTAATCATTATTGTTTTGAATGTTCAAAAAATATTTTCAAAGTACATACATAATTTTTCGGCCTGTCTAGTAAGGTGAAAAATTCAAATAACCAGAGTGAGAGTAGCATAAATTATTGGAATTGAAACATACACTGATTTTCTAAGCAAAAATTATAATATTTACGATTATTTTTAAATTTTAAATAATAAAATAAATAATTTATTAGTTTTATCACAGAATGCTAAAAAAATATTTTTAAATTACATACATAATTTTTCGTCCTTTCCCGTTAGATGAAAAAATTAAAATAAACAGAATGGTAGTAGCATAAATTGTTGGAATTGAAATATATACTGATTTTTTAAAACCAAAATTCTTATATTTATGATTTATTTTTTGAGTGGGAAGAGAAAATCTGAATTTGAGAAGTTTCCTGCGGTTTCTGAAAGCGTCCGGGAGATATTTTTGGGGCGGATCAATAGATAAACATTGCCGCGATCAATGCAACACATGGCTGGAGCTGGGAGAAATAAATCGGAAATCGAGCGCGGATTGTGGCTGTTTATTTGACCGTGAGATTATCCCCCATTTGATAGAGTGGCGTCCTATTCGGATGAAATACTGCCTCTCCTAATATCACCCCAAAATAAAGAATGAAATCCGCTTATAAGCATTAATGTATTATGTGTGAACATTTTGATTTGGGTATTTTTTTGTATCAGGAATTAATATTTTAGCAGAAAATTGCTAGTAATTTAGATCTTAAATTGTTTTTTTTTCTTGGATCTCTTTTACGATTGGATTTGAATTTGTGAATTATGATTAAACTTTCATTTCATAGTTTTGTATATTGAATAATACGAACAAAAGGATAGTGGATGATACAAAGGCCTTAGAAATTGGCTGTAATATATAATATGTTGGTTATACGAAAGAATTGCAAAATGTGAAAAAAGTCTTATTTTTTTTCATATCCATTGATTGTGATTTGAAATGATTTTGCTGTTTCACTTATATACAGAGGTGGGAAGTTGGAGTCAAGAGTAAAAAGTTATGAAGGAGTCGGAGTGAAGTAAAAAATAAGACAAGATAAATAGGTCTATGGTCCTATTTTGGGCTAATTTAACGTGGATTCCGAACCACTACAAACATCCATGCCACCTCCAGGAATCGTACCTGAAGTTTGTAGTACCAAAGGCCAGAGCGCTAATCAATTGGCCACAATATAGGAGAAGTGGAGATAGGAATTAGAGAAATCGGAGTAAAAAATATTCAATAATTTTTAGGGAAAAAAAAAAAAAAGAATATTTTTAAGGACTTCTTCATTGGCGCAACAGCCCCCTAGTGGACCAAGGCAGTCTGCCTGCTGGCGGTTTTCGAGACAGGAAATATTTTTTAACAAAGTAGATTTGTCAACCCTACGCCCAACATTCTACAGTCAAATTAGACCGGGACCTAATGTTTAAAGTAGATTCCGAGCCACTACAAACATCCATGGCAGTGCCTGGACTCGATCCTGAAGCCTATAGCACCGAGCGCTAGAGCAATAGTCACTCGGTCATCGGGTCCCATAGGAAAATCTAGATATCTAAAATACTCACGTATATTTGGAACCAAATATATTTAAAGTAATGTTTAAATATATTCGAAAATTTTATATAAATCGTGAAATGTAGTCAATTCGCAATCTTTATAATTAATAGATCTCTAAATTTGATTCTATGGAATGAATTTATTATCAATGAATTGATGAATGAATCATTGAATTGATTCATAAGCTTATTTGTTAATTTATGAATCAGTTTATTTCACAATTAAATTTTCTAAAATAAATTTATTTCAATTATTGAACAACAAAAAGTTTTATACGTGTGACGTTTGTAAACACGGAGTAGAAGTATAACATAACAACCCTTAATTGTTTGTTACAAAAACCCAAACAATTTGATCTGTATTCGTAAAATAATTTTGAATCTACCTTCAAAAAAAATAATAAATAATAAATAAATATAGTTTTTTTAATAGGTCAATAAACCAAACACATCTTTTCAAAGTTATGATCACTCAATAGAAAATAAAACTTCTGATGATAACATTTTGTTGACTATCGTGGATTGTTTTTAAAAGGGATTTCAAACTGTCAATAATAAATTAATCTTGTGTGTCACGGCAGAAATAGGGCGGAAATTATCTACAATTTTCTCTAAAGAAGAAAGAAAGGGGAAAAAAAAAAGGTAAAAATTGGTGACAAAAAGCTAAAAATATCATAGGCCAAAAATAAACATCAAGAGTTAAATAAAATTAATAAAAAGCAAATAATGAATTTAATAAATATAATGAATTAATAAAAAAATTTCACGTGAGCAGAATATAAAGAATACCTCTCATCGAGCATTGTTTGTCCCTCTAATGAACTAAATGCAGTTAAAAAAAATACAGTAGAACTTCAATGGAGACGCCAAATAATTCGAGTTATAGAGTTTTCGACTTATGGAATATTTTGTAAGGAAATATTCTACTTGTAGAGGTTTAGATTCTTTCTGACTTATTTTGAGTTAGAACATTTAGAATATTTCATAGAATTGGTTATTCTATTTACTGTATACTCATACAATGTTTTCTAAGAAACAATGACGTGCATTGTCGGCAAATCCTTAAAGTAGGTAACTTATTTTTCTTCGAGCTGTAGAGGTAATTCGTTTCAAATGATCGAGTTGTAAAATCAAACATTGCTAAATGTTCGAGATACAGAGGTCCAATTTTTTTTCGAGTTACGGAGGGAAAATATATATCAAAATGGCTTGTGGGGATTGACTAATTATTTCGACATATAGAGGGTTGAAATTTCGAGTAATGGAGGTTTTGGGGCTTGAAGGGAAGGGAACAAAAAAAAATTTTGAGTTGGGGAGGTTTTCGACTTATCGAGGTTCGACTTAAACAGGTTCTACTGTATTTACAATGATTTTCTAAAAAATGTATTAACAACAATTCCTTTCCTTAAACTTCCTTTAATCCCTTCCTTAATTTTCCTTTTAATTTTAAAGTATACATAATTAATTGCTGATTTTTCACTACGAACATGGTATGAGAAATATTACTTCTCAGTAGAGATTTGTATTAAAAAAATTCCTGGTAAAAATTAATAATCAATTTTCTTGTTTCTTTATTAAATTCTAATGGCAGTAATTGAACGAACCAAAAAATAATCGGAAAAGCTACTTAAAAACTCTCATGATAGATATTCTGCTTCTGAGAGATCAATATAATTGGTCAAGAAAAAAAAAAGTATTTGCACTTTGAATGATGAGCAAAATAGAAAAAATAACATAGTACATAATAATTAATATGATAGTTATTTTTATTCTATTTCAGAATAAAAACTATTAATATTTAGAAAATCAGCATGAATTAATGTTAATGTGTGTGTTAAAATGTTCCATATTTATTCAATATATTTACATTTTAAATATGCTTTACGGAAATTTAAAAAAATCAGAACAAAAATAAATTCTATTGACGTTTTCAGTGCACCAAAATAATAAAGTACTGTAACCGTGCTTCCTTCTACACACTGGGGAGAGACCCCCCCCTTTGGCGTTCAGGAGAAATGGCCAGTAGGCCTCGTGACTCTCACCCGAGAGGAAGCCCTGCTCAACCTGCGCAGCCGCTAAGAAACGTTTAATTTCTCTCATCCTTGTATTTCAAAATATCGTGTATACCATGTATTTCAAAATCATTATTTTTCAATAATCTTCTTCATTGGCGTAACAGCCCCAGCATGGACCAAGGCCGTCTGGCTGCAGGCAGATTTCAACACAGGAGATATTTTTTTTTTACACGGTAGGGTAGTCAGTCTTGTAACCCAACAGTCATATTTGAAAAGGACATACGATTTAAAGTGGATTCCGAACTACTACAATCCTTCATGCCACCGCTCAGACTCGAACCCGAAACCTGTGGCACCGAGCGCTAGTCACTCGGCTATCAAGCCCCATTTTTCAATATCACATTCAGTATATTGTATCAACCTTTCAATTCTACTCAACGACTCAATGATTAGTACTTTATTTATTTTACTACCCAAATCATATTAATTTTAAAATACACGAGCCCTTTCCCATTTTTTTTTTTTTTTTTTTTTTTTTTTAATTTTAAACATTTCTAATACATTGTAGATAAAATTAAAATCAAACATGCTTTAAAATTCAATTAACATTTTTGAAACATCAGTTCACAAAATATCAATCTTCTGAAATTTTAATATATCTTTTGTTTCTTTCAATTTTTTGAAATGTTAATCTATCGATGACTAAAACTTCTCGACGAAAATCTCTTTCTAATTTTGTTAATCAAGTTTGTCAAATATTTACTTTGCTTCCAAGAGTTTTGCATAATTGAAATTTAATTTAATAGAGTGCTTCAAGCCCACTTATTGAGGAGCTTTGATAGGAAAGAAATTTAATTTAATTTAATAAGAATGCCATTTTCATTTTTAACTAGCTCTCTTCCGAGTGGCATCTTAAATAAACACTTAAGTAAATACTGATACAGAATATCAACTGGTAGGTAGACGTCTCGACAGGCAAAAGCGGTAACCAATGGAGTTATAACTAACTAGATTCAATGTTTTCATAAAATTTTAATTTTTTTAAACTTATATATAATATAAATCTAATAGGAAAATTTAATAAACGTTTCAAAGAAATGCAATTTATTTCATATATGCAGTGTAAATAGAATAGAAAAGGTTAAATATTTTTTCGTTGTTTTAAGAGAATTTGATTTTCGAAAAGGAATTTAAAAATAAATTTGATATTTTTATTGATAACATATATCATCATCATCATTGGCGCCACAGCCCAATTATAATGATGATCTTTTTTACGGGCGTAGGGTTGTCAGCCCTACGCCCAACACTCCACAGTCATATTAGACCGGGACTTACGGTTTAAAGTGGATTCCGAACCACTACAAACATCTTTGACACAACTGGGAATCGAATCTGACACCTGTTTTACCGAGCTCCAGAGCGCTAGTCACTTGGCCGTCAGGCCCTTGATAACATATATATATATGTATATATGTTATCTATAAATACGCTATTTTCAATAAAATGCATATGTATTGCGTTTAAATTCCTCTCTCTGTATAGGTTTAAAATTTATCGATAAAATATATGTTAAAAAAGGGGGACCTGATGGCCGAGTGACTAGCGCTCTTACACTCGATGTTTCGAGTTCGAGTCCCGTCGGCGCCATGTTTGTAGTGGCTCAGAATCCACTTTAAACAGTAGGTCCCGGTCTAATATGACCGTAGAGTGTTAGGCGTAGGGCTGACAATCCTACCCCGTAAAAAGAAAACATCTCTCGTCTCGAAATCTGCCAGTAGGTAGACAGCCTTTGCCCAACATAGGGCTATTGCGCGACTGATAATGATGATGATGATGATATATATGTATATATATATATAACAAAATTTTTAGATATAATTTCTGATATTATTTGTGTCAATTCTATTTCAGAAAAGAAATAACAAGAAGAAATAATTACATACAGAAATAAATTATTTTATTAAATCTTATTATTATCTATTTATTAATTATTATCTCTTATAGAAAAAAATAATCTTTTAAAAATGTTCTCCGAGCCATTTCGAAACTAAATCAACCTCCAAAAGTTTAAAATAACGTAAATAATCGACATCTTATAAAGATGACAAAAGTAGATAGATAAAAGGAAAGATTATACTGATGATGTGATAAAAGAAACATTTTAATAAAGTTGCAGTTTTAAAATGCCACTTTGACCCTTGACATATGACGAGGGCTTTATTATCAGACGCTTTAAGATAATAATCTATCACTGAAATAAAAAAAAAAAGGGTTTTGCTTACATTCAGCGACCTTTAATTAACTTTTCATTATCTTAAGTTACTGATAAAATAATTTATAAAAATGTTTTCAGTATAAACAAGACGTAATTTTCCTCTACGCTATTGATCTCACATCTCTCAGCACGAGACGTTACAGCCATTTTGTGAATGAAAAAAAAAAGAACATTTTTGGTGAAAATGTAATTAAGTGATAAGGGTAGCAATCAGCCACAAGTTGTTGAAATGTCCAAGTTGATAAGCTAATCCCTTTAGGAGATAAGTTACGTTAGAAACAGGAAAGACTACTGATAAGAGTCACAAATATTTAAACTAATTTTGAATCAATGGGTGCATAATACCTTAAATTTCCTTTTAAATGCATGGTGGGATTTTAATGTAAATCGTGCATTTAATTTTTCACATTTTAATTCTGAATAAATAATTATGATGCAGTCAATTAAAAAAATGTTAAGGGTACACAAAACTCACAAATATGTTATATTTAAATATATAATTTTAAAATATCGTTTTAGAGAGCTGGGTTTTCGTGTCCTTGGCCACTTTCAGTTTTTCACTGAAATCTGTATATTTTTTTATTTCTTTCACAATCTTTTTTATACATAATATTTATTTACAAAATAATTAAATAATTATTAAATAATTTAATAAAAAAATAATCCAGAATAAGAATTAATTTTAAATTGTTTTAAAAGATCATCTGGTTATTTCAAATCGAAAACGAGTTTTTTTTAGAACAAAAAATCGTCTCTTACATTAAATTCTACAGTTTTTGGGTAACCTGTCTATCGGCCCTGCAAATTATATATATTTTTATACCATATTTTAAGAACATTTCTCCAATTAAAAAAAATTAACGACAAAAATAAGAGTTTGAATTTAAATTTAGTTTTTAAATAGTTTTAGTTTTGATTCTAATTACTTAAGTTTAGTTTTATTGTTTTTATGTTTCTATTATTAATTAGCTTTTAATTTATTATTTATTATTAATAATTATTTTACATTGAGAACTGTCGTTTTTGTAGTATTCCATGCAGTGTGTAACTATATCATCTGAGGCCCGTGGTATTTGAATGGAGGCCCCTCAATGCAAAGTATCAGCATTTTTTTTTCTTTTTAATTAAGTACTACTTAAAGGCATCTATAAGTTTGCAATGTCCATTTTCGATCACAAACCGTTTTCCTTTATCAGTTAATACTTTAAAGGACTCTTATCAGTAATGTATGACGAAGTTGCAATTTTTTCCAACTCAATTTCAGTCATTTCACTCTGGTTTTGATTATGTTTATCGCCAGTACAGGGCTGTGTGTGGCTCTGAATCAGTGTTGTCGGGGACTACAATACTATCACTTTCGGTTCGGATAATGTCTTCATTTTCGCCACACTGTTCGTTTGTTTCTGCCTTGTTCTTAAAATATTGACTTATTTTAGGTAACTTCTATATTTTTTCCTTCAAACTCCAACTTTCTTTTTCGTTTTTCACTGCCACAAAGATATTTTCTATTTCTAGACATGTTATTATCTAATTTCCACAATCAATTAATCAACTTTACGACTAATCCTGGATCCTATGAAACAATGAATAATATTATAGTGACGGATGGAGAATCCGAGCAACAAGGGACTTCCGCGTTTTCTGGAAGTTTCTGACATGCCAGCGAGAATTCCCATTTTTTAATTTTGTGAATACCTACTCAGGAATCAGAGGAATTACACGACAAGTGAATTTAAAAATATCCCAGTGGCACATGGGTGGCAGCGGGAATTTCCATTTTTTATTTTGTAAGTACCTATTCACGAACCAGAAGTCGAGGAAGTCCCTTGCATTGGGATTACCAGTGCGTAACTGTTTCTATTACTACTACTACTACCAGAAGCGATATATTTTTCATACAAATAAATACATTAAATAATACAATAATATACATTAAATATACAATAAATAATTAATTTACCACTTCAGCAAATTAAAATTTATTAAATACAGAATTAATAAATTTTACTTTATTTTGTAATAAAAAAACCCCATACAGTTACACCAATGATTCCCCGAACACTGATATGTAGCAAGGGAAAAAGGACTGTTGCTTTCCGAAAGGACTTAAAAAATACAGCATGAGCTCTTTAAACCAGAGACTTCGGGATCCCGGCCATGATGGATTAGTGATATTGTCAGATTATCGAAATTCAATATAGTTTTAATGGATATCAAAGGTAAATAAAAAATAAAAATTAAAACATGGAAATAGTTAATATGTTTACTTAATCTGTGTATATAATAAAAATATCAGAACAAATATTTCGTCATTCTAGCAACTACAAAATTAAATTCACAAAATTTTAATTGAATATTCTTAAGCAGATTTATAAATGCTAAGCTGTACTGAGTACTGCCAGTTGTAATAAACACTAGGGGAAAATTCGAGCAGCACTGGGTTGCCACTTCGCGGTTAGGCTAGAACGCAACATACGCCCGAAACTACAGAAAATCCGAAACCGAACTCCACCGAAACCGTGCTCAACTGCCGAGGACTCTGACTCTTGAGTATTGTTTGATTTCTAACTAAAAGAGTTGCACATACACACTAGTGTTTTATTATTACAGATGTGATCTTATTTTATATATTGTTTGGTTTTAAAATTATATTATTTTATAAATTGATACGTATTGATCTGTGCAGGATTACAGAACCATTGAAAGCCGGATTAAAGAGATTTTACTGTAATTGTCTCTCCTTACCAGCTATTTTCGTGTAGGGAGAAAACTCGGAAAACTTCCAACTGTGGATGTAAGCTTCAAAAAATCTTCTTTCAATTATTGATCCCAGATAATTTTTTATAAGCCTTAGTATTGAGAAAATAACCAAATAACCGTCTTTGCTAGTGGTTGTGTTATTGAAGAATACAATTCAATTTCACCAACAATTTAATTTTAACATTTATTTTCAGAATTTTGAAGAAATAAAAATTATTTTTATAAAAGAGTGGAGAGTCGGAATTTTAAACCGATTCCTAAAAAAGTGCTTAACTGCCGGCTCCGTCTCTGACTCTAAGTATTGTTTGATTTCTAAGCTAAAATAATTGTGCATTAACACTTTTGTTTTATTATTAAAGATGTTATCTTATTTTACATATTGGTTTTAAAATTACATATTTTTATGAATTTTAAAAAACAAAAGAAAAAATTCTAATACATGGGCTCAAAATTATTTACAAAATATTCATTTGTTTTCCTGAAAATTACTTTTTTTTATATTGAATGGATTTCTTTTTTTGGGGGGTTGAAACCAGTATGAATTAACTGACGACTGAGTTTTAATTAAATTTCACTTAAGATTAACATTTTTAACATTATTACTCGATTACTAAAGTCACACAATACTTTATCTTTAAAATAAAAATACCCCCCTTTATTTAATAAAATTAACAAATTTATACTCATTAATTAACAGCAAAAAAGCGTACTCCTAGAATAATATATATATATTTTACAGTTGAATAACATATTATTTTTAATTATATAGCCTTTTAATTTTAATTTATTTTATCTGCATTTAATTGTATAAAAAAAAGGAAATGTCCAGCCATTTTTCACTTTTAAAATTAACATAATTATATAATAAAAATGTCATTAGAATCATAAGAGAGAAAATAAATTTGTTAAAGTAATATTTACAAAAAAAAATGTAGGGATTAGTTAAAATTATACACGAAATTTATTAACAATCAACGAAAGGAAAAAATAATTATCAAAATTAACATCAAAAATATTTTTCAAAAGTATTATAGTGAAGTATTACAATCGTGACACAGAAACTAATGCAAGTTTTAAAATAAATAAAACAAATGTGAACATTTAAAGCTAAAAAAAAAATTTTTTTTTAATGTTTTTAACACATAATGATGTTTTATAAAATTAAAATACAATTTTTTTAATTAAAAATGCACAACTAATTAAGTAACTATATGTAAATAATTAAAAATACACACAAAAAATAAAATGAACAAAAAATATTGCAAACATTCATTTAAATATTCATAAAACAAATTTAAAATAATCAATAAATGTTGATCCCTGTTTGAAAATATAGAAAAATAGAAAGGAAAAAAAAAAAAAATAGATTTCTTAAGTTATCCATAAACAATTAGTTAAAATATAAACCATTCTAAAGACTTACTTTTTATGTGTCGCTCCTCCAAAAATCTCATCAGAAATAAAAATTAAGAGAGAGAGAGAACTGCTCTTTCAGAATCCGATGAGCAAAAAAGTTATCCTGAGCAAAGAAGCAGCAGCACTAAAAATATGCAAGCGCATCCCGCCGAAGAAGAACCCGTTATCTGCCCACTTTCCAACTCGCATCTGTGAAGTGCTCATTTTTCCTTCATCTCTCAAATGGCCACGTGCTTTACGGCGAGGTCACGTGAGTTTCTCTCCCTCCGTTGCCGCGCGCAGCTGCCTCGCACGCACATTTTCTCCGCTTGACAGATACACAAAGGCGGCGCTGCCACAATTTGGCTGGGAATCGCCCAGAAAATGCTCGCCAAATGGTTTATCAATTCAACTTACCATGTATAAATTAGTAACACCCTGATTGTTGAAATATTTTACATGTTTGATGTGTAATCCTACTTGTGGATAAATTGCATATTTTTAATGCTAATATGAACAATAGAAAATAAATGCATATTTAAGATTAAATTTTTTTTTATAAATGCGAAATATTAATAATGCAATAAGTGTTTAAAAAATATGCATGAAATTGAGGAATGATAATCACTTAAAAAAAAAACGAAAAATGTCAAAACTATTAAATTACTCATGTTTTAAAGATCAAAATTATCTGATTTAGGAAATGCTTGAAATATTTTTTCCATGTCACTGATTAATCGGTTGTTGTTTAATGATGAAATAAAAAATTTTTTTTTGTGGGAATTAATTATTTAAAATTTGTTTATATTTTGAAATTTCTTTTTATCAATTACTATGAAAGAGACTTTTATTTTTGCAAGAAAATAGTTTATTATGAACAACACGACATTTGTCAACACTACGACACGACACACGCCAATTGCTTAAATAAATAAATAACAAAAATATAAATAATAAAATAAATAACAAAAATATAAATAATAAATAAATAATTTTTTATTTTATAAATAAGCATTAGGTTATTAAACAAAAATAAATTATAAAATTTCATTACTTTAAATATTTTCTTTTTTATAATCTTATGAAACTATATATATATATAAATTCCTTTTTAACTGAGTATAAATAATAAAATTGAAACAGCTTTTAATTTATTAAAACATAATTTCATACATAATTTCACTAACCCACTTCTAAACAGAAAAATAAGTTTTGCTAAAAAAATCATAGACATCATTAAATAGCTTAAGAAAAAAATTTACACTCATGTCGATAAATTAAGGATAATTCAGAATCACACAAAAATTGAACTCTAAAATAAAAATTTCACCTGTAGAATTATCACACATATCTTGAAGAAGAATATGCAAATTACAGGAAACCACCAGACGGCGTGGATAGTACGTCACAATGACGAGAGTGTAAGAGAGGGGTATATAAGGAATGGTGGCAAAGAAGTAAAATTGTTCACAAGCGCTTTAAAAGCCTTTCGGTGCAATAACCGCATAGTTATGGCACAAAGGAAGAATTTGAATGATTTTTTAAGTGGTAGAATTATCGGATGACTGGAATGTGGACGTACCCAGCTGGAAGTATCCGAGGAACTTGGAATCGCCCAGAGTGTCATCTCCAGGCTTTGGCAACGATTCCAAGATGATGGTATTGTGAGTAGATGTTACAGCACAGGTCGCCCCCGAGTTACAACGCCGAATGAGAACCGGTATTTAGCAGTTACTGCCAAAAGAAACAGACGGAGCACAGCATCAGACCTGTCTCGTCAGCTCTCTTCAGCTACCGGTACGACAGTTTCAAGGCAGACCGTGTACAGACGCTTAGGGAACATTGGTCTATATCCTCGTAGGCCTGCCAGATGTGCTCCACTTACCGCAACTCACTGTCGCCTGCGATTAACCTGGAGTAGAGAGCATGCATTATGGACACCGCAACAGTGGTCTTGTGTGATGTTTTCCGACGAGTCCAGGTTTAGTTTGCAGTCTGATTCTCGCCGGGCTTTCATATGGAGAGCGCCAAGTACCCGTTACCACCAAGAGAACACCATTGAACGACACCGTTACGGTGGTGCAGTATGGCTCGTTTGGGGAGGAATTATTCTTGGTTCCAGAACTGACCTGCATGTTCAGAGTGTAACGATGACAGGCCACATCTATCGGGATGTCATTCTGGAACAACACGTACGTTTGTTTCGGGGCGCCATGGGTGCTGAATTTCTGTTTATGGATGACAACGCCCGTCCTCACCGTGCAAACATTGTAGACGAATGCCTTCAATTGGAGGATATCACCCGTATGGATTGGCCAGCATACTCACCGGACTTGAATCCAATAGAGCATGTGTGGGATATGCTTGGCCGACGAATGGCAGCCCGTCAACCCCCTCCCACCTGTCAACCGGAACTTCGGAGGGCATTGCTTGATGAGTGGTGTAATATTCTCCAAGATCAGATTGATAATTTGATACTCAGCTTGCCTAGGCGTTGTAAGGCCTGTATTGCATCGTCCGGGAGACACACTCTATATTAACCATCATACTAACCATGTTATACTGTTTTTTGTAAATAGGTTCTTTTTTGAAATTTGCTCCAGGGAGTAAATATCGCAATTTTTATTAATTATTACGTGTGATTCATTTTTATTTACTACCTTCTTCATATGACATCATACGAAATTTATTTTAATTTACTACCATTTAGAACCATTATTCCTCCATTCGAACTCTATTCCACCAGTTTCGAACTTAATTGTAACATATGATTAAGCATTAAAATACATGTTTACATGAATATTCATCAAATATGTGATTATATGAATATATATTAAAAAGTGAAGGTCTAAACATTCCAATGGATAGAACGTTGCATTCCCGAACATGTTCGAAATCCGGCAAGCAAAGCGGAACCAAAATTTTTCGTATCTATGTCGGAATGAGATCAATAAATCCGTACGCCGCAAAAATCTTTAGTTGGGCTTCGGGAACAATTTGCAAATCCCACATATGCTATCCCCGGGTGTTTGGCAAAATATAAAGGTCTATTTTTTTCCCCACTTTCTAGACAGCAATTATTAGATCAACTCCAAGAACTCGTGTGGTCTCATGAAAGGAGCCAACTTTTGTTGTGATGGTGTACCCGTAAGTAGAAGTCTGACTTGGCTCCGAGTCGCTGAAGGAGGGCAGTGCCTTCTAGGGTGAACTGCCTTGTGTTTGAGTATTGTATGGGTGAAAATCCGGAAAACTTCCCCCAGGTACTCCGACTTACGATGTTGAGCATGACAAATGCCATCGTTTCCCGAAACAGTGTCTATAACAAAACCGCCGGAAGACTGAACCTCAGCCCTAATTGCCACTGAGCCATGAATCGGGCAAATATAGATGTATTAAAGCATGTTACATCCTCGCTAACTCTGAATGTCTTGTTTACTGTTCTAGTACTGGATGACTTAAAATGGCCGCATTTGAAAACAGCATTACAATGTTAGAATTATTTCCAAGTAGGTCATGACCGAAACGTATTCAACCTATGCAACCTATTTATTTACCTTACCCATAGGTTTTTTTTATCTAGCATTTTAATTTAAATCTAAATCATTTGGACAACAATGATCTATTTAAAATATGTTTATTTGTACTTTTAGATGAATTGAATCTTTACTGAGAACTTGAGGATTTAAAAAAAAAACAGTTCTGCCACACTTCGTAACGCACGTTGAAAAGTTAAGTGCCGGTTCTTTACGTCGCTCTCTTTCACTTCTGTGTTCTTTCAATAGTTGTGTAAAGTAACATCTGTGAAAAAAACACTATTTTTAAACAATTGCCATTATCACCCCTCTTTTTTTCCCGAGAGTCTCCAGTGACAAAACGCAAATGAGTCTGTCGACTCCCCCCGTTTCGAAATATTGTTTCCGGACGGCCATGGCGGCAGATATTACCGAAGGGAAAACGATGCTCACCAGGGCCTGAAGAGAATAAATATTCCTTGCACAATTGATCGTTGAGAAAGAAAGGCTCGCTGGAAAGTCCTTTCGTTGAGCTTTGGGAACAATTTGCAAATACCTCATATGTCACCCCTGGTCGTGTTAAAAACAATATGACATCCCTGGGTCTGTGACAAAATATAGATATGTCTTTTATCCCACTTGGTAGGCAGAAACATCTACACCAAGTCCAAGAACTCGTGTGGTCTCATGGAAGAAGGGAAGGAGGGAAACTATGGGGCACCCGTAGGTAGAAGTCTGACTTGGCGCCGTGACGCTGAAGAAAGAGGATAGTATTTTACGGCAGGACTTTTAGGGGGAACTACTCCACATTTGCGAATCATATAGGAGAAAACCCGGAAAACTCCCACCAGGTAGTCCGACTAAAGAGGCAAGATGCTGAACATCACAAATGCCATTGAGTCTCCTCATTTTTTGTAACAGTGTCAGTCTCCTCATTTTTGAAAGAATGTCTACAACAAAGCAGCCAGCGGATTGAACTTCCTCCCTAATGTTCACCAGCGGCGCGCGTATCACTAAGCCACGAATCGGGCAAATATAGATGTAATATACATGTCCCACTCTCACTAATATATGTCTCGTACTACAAGTCCCACCCTCGCTAACGCTGAATGGCTCATTATGTCTACTGTTCCATTAGCGGGTGACTTAAAATGACCGCATTTGAAAATAGCATTACAATATAAAACTTTTTCCAAGTAGGTCATGACAAAAACGTATTCAACCTATATAGACTTAATTATTCATTTTACCTACAGATTTTTAATTTAAATCTAAATCATTTGGACAACAATGATCTATTTAAAAAACGTTTATTTGTACTTTTAAATACATTGAATCTGAACTTAAAACTTGAGTATTTAAAAAAACAGTTCGGCCACACTTCGAGACACACACTGAAAAGTTAAGTGTCGGTTCTTTACGTCGCTCTCTTTCACTCCTGCCCTCTTTCAACAGTTGTGTGAAGTAACAGTTGTGAAAAACACTATTTTTAAACAATTGCCATTAGCACCCCTCTTTATTTTCGAGAGAGAGTCTCTCGTGACAAAACGCAAATGAGTCTGTCGACTCCCCCCGTTTCGAAATATTGTTTCGGGACGCTTCTAAAAATATGGCGGCAGACATTGCCGAAAGGAAAACGATGCTCACCAGGGCAACATTCCTTGCACAATTTGCACGCTGAGAAAGAAAGCCTCGTTAAATATGGCGAAGTTGGGTTTAAATTTTTCGGATCGCTATCTTTACTGTGCGATGATTAGGAAGAAAATTAAGGATGTTTATTTTTAAAAGAAAGTTTTTTTATGGATGGTGATTAGTAAGGCAGATTTGGTATTACTTAATTATCATTTTTTTGCTTACTTGTCTAGGGCATTATGGCTACCTTCCAGTTTTGTTAATTAAAGTAGTGAAAAGCGAATCCGTCATCTTTGAAACTTTTGTAGGGAAATTTCTGAGCATTTTTGAACACACATTTAAAAAACCTTCCAACAAATGCTAAATGAAAGGGGCCTGAATAGCCGAGTAGGTAGTGCTCTGGTGCTCGGTAACCCAAGTTTCGGGTTCGAGTGCCGGCGATGCCATGAATGTTTGTAGCGGTTCCAAATCCACTTTACACCAGTTCCGGTATAACATGGTCGTACAGCGTTGCGGGGGTAGTGTTACTCCGCGTCCATAGCTAATCTTCAGGCTACACGCACTTCCTGGGTAATACTAAGTGGGTAACGTCGGTGCAGCGGTTGCCTTAAGGCATCAAAGATAATTGCCTAAGTGTTTGCCAGCTGCATTAGAACAAAAATGTTAAGTGACATTGGGATTCTGTATATGATTACAGTACTTTTTTTTCCTTAATGCAGCTGCCAAATACTTAGACAGTTGTTTTTTATTACTGTCTTAATCTTTTTTTATTGTCTTTTATTCACCGATGTTACTCACTTAGCACTACCCAGGCAGTGCATGTAGCGTGAAGATAAGTTAAGGACGCGGAGTAGCAATACTCTCCGCAAAAGTCAACGATCATGTTAGACCGGTACCTATGGTTTAAGTAGATACCGAACCACTAAAAACCTGCATTGCACCGCTGGGATTTGAACCCGAAACCTGTGGTACAGAGCGCCTGACACTCGTCCATCAGGCCCCATGATTATAATAGTTCATTAGTTAAAAAACGAGGTTACGTTCCAAAGCGAGAAAATTTTCTGGTTCTTCCTTTTCCGCATTAATATTTTAACCAGAATTACATCGCATTTATTAGCATCAAGGACCACATAAAAGCACTGCGATTTTCGGTTGGGCTATCAAAAGGAAATGAGAGTTATCTGTAATATATTACTTTATTAATCACTTTTTGTTGAAATAAAAGATTATAAAATTATATTAAAAAAATGAACTTAACACGAATTATAAGTGCATCCATGTATTTTTGCTATTTTTTCCCCAATCTATGCTGTTTTTTTTCCTTTGTGCCGTGACGTCAAAATGATTAAATCCAGAGTATATATTGCACACTAATTTTTATTCACATATTATTCACAATTTTTTAATATGTAAGGCCCTCAATAGACGTTCAATAAGAGAATTATAGATACTTACATATTAACGGCATTTCCAACGCCTCATGCTATTGGTCGATGATAATCAAGTTGTGTTTTGGACGAAAAATGTTTAGCAAGAAATGTTCGTTGCAGGAAATGTTTGAAATGTTGGTGGTTTGCGAATATTAACCAAGTTTTTTTTCGGACGAAAAATGTTTAACAGAAAATATTCGAAATGTAAAAAAATTTTCGTTGTATAAAATGTTCGAATGATGTTGCCATTATCGCTTGCCGTTAGCGAATGTCAATCAAGTTTTGTTTGGGACTAAAAATGCTTAGCAGAAAATGTTCAAAACGTAAAAAATGTCCGTCGCAGAAACTGATAGAAATGGAAAAATGTTCGAACTGTACAAAATTTCGTTGCTGAAAATGTTCGAAATGTAAATATGTTCGAATGCTATTGACATACCAGCATGCCATTGGCGAATGTTGTCAAAGTTTTGTTTGGGGCTAAAACTGTTAAGCAGAAGATGTTCAAAATGTAAAAAGGGTTGGAATTTTGTTAGTGAAGAGAATGTTAATTCAAGCTATCAATCGTTGATATTAATACGCGCGGAGATTACTACGAGAGATCCATCGATGGCATAGAATTAATATATAAGAACCGAATTACTGAATCATCAAACAATCGACCTCAAACTCAATGGATAAACACTGCTGACCTCCGCGCCGATCGCAATTCTGATCATCATTGTTTTTCTTCTTCAGACAATACTTTACTTCCTAGTGCCATACTCATGTTTCGCTTGCAGTGGAGTGATTAGTGGCATTAATTTGTCTTCTTCAATGAGTATGTTTCTTGATGATCTTAATTCCCAACACTCAACGCTGAAGTTATAGGAAAAGTTACAATTGTAGTTTATCATGTTGAAAATGATATTGTTTCCGTATATTAATGACAAATGTTTGAAGTTAGCAAAAAGTGAGAGTTAAAATTAATATTTAAGACATTAACCACAAATAGTCTACAAAAAAGTGTTAATTTGTAACATGACATCATATTTTGAGCTAATTCTGAATTAAAAAATCTTTCAAATTACGGGAAAACTCCACTTGAAAATATAAAAAAAAACCAAGAACTGTACTCAACATTTCAAACTGATTCCTAAATCTGCTTCTTTTTGAAGTATCAACACGATGTAAGCACTTTGTGTCAGAATCTCAATAACACCAATTGAACTCTCTCTCTCTGCTTATTTTTCTAAATTTAGTTGTCTTTATTTTCATCTGAATTGTATGGTAATTTTTAAATATCCTCTCTCTTTCTCTCTTAAATATAAGGTTTTGCTATAAAGATAAGTTTTTATTTTTACTTAACTATTAAGAAACAGTCAAAGAGCAATAGACCAATGCAACTTATATCACAGCTCAAGATAGGGATCAGAGAATCGCTTTGCAACAAATATAATCAGTCAACTCACATACCAAAGTTTTTTTTTAATAAAAAGGAGAACTTTGAAATTCTTTGCTTCATTTTTTAATAACCATGTATCTATGGCGTAATTTTTTAATTAAGAGACACTTGCTGGTAAGGTAAGCTTAAAAATAATTTGATTCTTGGATTTTAATTCTTGATTTGGGCTTAAAATCTTCAAAATTCACCCTAAAGAAATTGCATGAAATACTAATTTTAAGTATTTTAATAAAACTTATGGATATGAAGTCGCGTAAAATGTGATGATATAAAGTAGTACGGGTGAACCATAGATGGTAGCTAAAAGTGGATTGCTTGGATGTTAAAGAGAGATTCTTTTTTGTTAAACATCAGTTAGTCTCGTATTCCACTTATATGTCTACTCCTTCTTCAGGGGCACAACAGCCCCATGGTGGGCCAAGGCCGTCTGCCTATTCGCAGATTTCAATACAGGAAAGGCTTTCTTTTTACGGGGCAGGATTGTCAGCCTAACGCTCTACAGTCATATTAGACAGGGATCTACGGCTTAAACTGGATTCCGAACTGCTACAAACATCAATGGCACCATCCAACAATAACATCCATCATCCAAGGGACTCGAACCCGATGGAACCGAGCGCCAGAGCGCTAGTCACTCGTCCATCGGGTCTCCAATAAAGTTCTGACATAGAACTAGCTCTGACATAGACACTAGCACCAAGTTATAGAGTGAGTCAATCAAAAAGAAATCCATTTTTTTTTTTTTACAATTTTTTTCGATTTTTCTCAACTGAAAATTTTTCTTTTTTCTTTATTTATTATTTTTTTTTTCAAAATTGACAATTTTTGAAAAATTATTTTTATCTAATCCCTCAAAAATAAATAAACACTCCCGCTAGGATATCCGGGTCAACAGCATCCAATGCAGTAGGGCTTTCGAAACGTAGCCTGGAACACGCGATGTCAAAATGGGTTTGTCACACTCCCATGGTTAAGCCTGGGAATTTCTTTGTCGGCCCTATACCGCTGTGCATATAATAGTTCAATTACACAATTATCTCTGTTTCATTCTAAGGGACTAATATTTTCTCAAGGAATTTCGAAAAATTAACTCTGAATAGTACAAATTCAAAAAAATAAATGAAGCTTGGAAATTTTTTTAGTACATTAACAAATCTGTAAAAATTGCATTATTTTTTTAACATAGGTGGAGCTTGTATAACACGGCCAGCCAATCGACAAGTGATGTGTAGTATGGAAAAAACCCCCAGCAAACTTCTACCAGGCGGCTTTTATACTTGCTGTCACAATCACCAAATAGCGACTCAAATTCTACTGCTGGAAACTTTAGCAGCTGCACACATTACCACGGGGCAATGTGGCCTGATGGCCAATTGGCTAACGCTCTAGCCTTTTGTACCATAGGCTTCAGGTTTGAATCCTGGCATGGTAGTTTGTTAGTGGTTCGGAATTCACGTTAAACTGGTCACGTTCCGGTTTAATTAGCCCAAAGTGTGCACAAAATGACCGTAGAGCGACAAACCAAACCAAACCTAGCATGGGGCAACGATTCGGAACTACCTCTTAAATACTAATGATTATTACATGAAAATAGAATACACATTCCAGTAAAGAAAATAGTAGAAAGTACAGTAAATGAGAAATTTATATTAAGATAAAAGGTTTGGTTTGTCAGTCTACGGTCATTTTGTGCACACTTTGGGCTAATTAGACCGGGACCTACAGTTAAACGGGGATTCCGAACCACTAACGAATATCCATGCCACCGCCAAGATTCGAATCTGAAGCCTGTAGTACCAAAGGGCAGAGAACTAGTCAATTAGCCATCATTTAGGTAAAAAGCCAGTAAGCAAGGCATGAGAGTCGAAACGATGCAACATCAGGGAATTCATTTTTGATTTTTTATAAAGTTCAATTCTTGCGACTATAATGACTAATTATTTTTACAAAAGAAGAAAATATATTAGAATATATAATCACATCTTCAAATGCGATTTATGCGATATTGATTTCCTATGGCTTTGCGTTTCTGTGTTGATATTTTTAGCCAGACTCATGAAATTGGAGGACATTGCCTTCAAAGAGAACTTTTAAGAGTGTTTTTTTCTATTTCTAATGCAGCTGGCAAACACAGACAGCTTGGTCTTTGGATGCCTTAAGGCAAGTGCTGCAGAGACGTATTCACTTTGCATTACCCAGGGGGGGCGTGTAACTTGAAGATAAGCCACGGACGCGGAGTAACAATGCCCCCACAACGCTCTACGATCCTATTAGACCGGGACCTACTTTTTAAAGTGGATTCCGAACCACTACAAACAACCATGGCACCGCCGGGACTCGAACCCGAAACCTGTAGTACCGAGCGCCAGAGCGCTAGCCACTCGGCCATTCAGGCCCTACTTTTAAGAGTGTCTAACCTGCATTCTCTTGTTGCATGGGAGAAACTGAAAAAACACCCACCAGGACACTTAACTGTTGATACAAGACGCTTTACACGCGTGGTGTCTCAATCGCCATCGAATCTTCTCATTTCTGAGAGCTGCAACTGCAATGAACGCTGACATCAGATTTAAACCTCAGTGACAACTGCAATAAAGGCATGAATGGAAAATCTCAAAGCACCTAGTTAAGTCAAGTCATGAATGGAGAGGAAGTGTAAGAAAACATTAAACAACTTAAAAATCCAAGTGATGTTCCAACTTATATCCATGAAATTTATTGTTCTCAAATTGAGCCTATTTGATTTGGTAGGGGTGCCTGATAAGGAATAAAAAAGATTATACAAAGAATGGCGTTTTTCATCAGAAAACCAATTTTTTTACTTCTCTTCATTAAAACGTTAAGAAAAAAATAAATAGAAATGACTAACTAATTTTTTCAATAGATTGTTCCAAAAAATATAATCCATGTTAAAAAATAGCATGTCGAGCAAATTCTTCTTATACGTGTTTATTAAGACGTATAAGAAGAATTTTTTATCGCCAATGGCTGTTTATTAACAGCCATTGGCGATAAAAAAAAAATCTCAAAAGAAACAAAACTTTTTCAACCCCAACTTATTGTTCCAACCCATTCGTATTAACTAACAAGGTCGATCGATCGATTTAAAAATTCGATTCCAAACTTAACAAGTTATAGATCGGTCTGTTATTTATTTTATTATTTTTCTTTTTCTTTTCACTGTGTGAAGCACGGAATTGCGATAGACTTAACCGCAACCGCGAGATCACCCCAGGAAACAGGAAAAGAGAGGGGGGAGCTGCAGGTATGGTTTTAATAAGAGCCCAGGAAGCGGAAGTCATGAATATGTTACAGATGCGAGGTAAACAGAGTTTTTTTTTTTTTTTTTTTTTTTTCCGTTTTGTGTATAGCACTCCCAGATTTATTTGTTTTTTCTGTTCTTTTTTTTACGATTATGCAAGCATATTTAGTGGGTAATTGTTTATTTTTGAAGCAAATATGGAGTTACCTTATATGGATATTGGATATAAAACTTGTGATTCTTTAGAGATTGTTTAATTATGTCTATTTATCGTTTACCTTGGTATGCATAAACTTCAATATTCAAAAATGATCTTCATTTAATTTTAAGACTTATTTCATTAATTAAATTATTGCAAAATAATTCAACTTTATTGAAAACTAGCAGAACCCAGCATACGTTGTCTTTAAAAAAAAAAATGCATTGTAGAAAATTACGCATCTCGAATATATTCTCCATGTTCCAATATATCGTATGTACATACAAATTTTCATGGATATCGTTTGAGCGGTATAGAAGATGAAATGCTGCAGCACCATCTGGTGGCAAGTAACAATAAAGTGGATAGCACAAACATATCTTCCATACTCGAATACATATTTATACCAATTTTCATAGCGAATGGTTCAACCATCTGGTGGCGACTTACAACAAAGAGGATAGCATAAAAACATTCTACAGATTTTGTCAAACACACACGAAAAATTTCATCAAAATCGGTCAAACTGTTTAGGAAAAGTTCAGTGACAAACACATGTACACAGTAATTATATATATAAAGATTAATGTGTTCCTAATGTATTTGTGAATAGAATTTTATAACTTTTTTTACATATTTGTTGAAATTATTGAGTTTGTATTCGCATTCCTATTTTAATTGAATATATTTTTTCGGCTACATTATTAGATGGAATTATAAGTCTAATTTTACATTCAGAATATATTTTACTGGAAATATTTTCAGGATTTTAAAATTACAACCTTCATTTATTATTTTTTTTAACAAAACTATTTAAAGTAGATTGTGATATTATTGGAAATTTTTAATAATTTCATTTAACTATTGCTATAATTTAAAAAGGGCCTGATGGCCAAGTAACTATCGCTCTGGTGCTCGGTACCACAGGTTTTGGCTTCGTGTCCCGGCGGTGCCATGGGTGTTTCTAGTGGTTCGAAATGCACTTTAAACCGTAGCTCTCACTCTAATATGATCTAATAGAGCGTTGTGGGGGTAGTGTTAATCGTTTCTTTAACATATCTTCAAGCAATACGTGCCCCCTGGGTAGTGCTACATGAGTAACAGCATTCGTCGGTGCAGACCACACGACATGCCTTCTTCAATGCTAGTTTGTATTAAGTTGCTCGCAGGGAAATGTTCAATACGACATAGTGCTTGATATAATTAAAAAAAACTTTAAACCGTTGGTCCCAGTCTATTATGATTACTACTACACTACACCACATCACTATGCAATAACTGAGTTGCCTCTTCACACTTTGAGAATGATGTCGGTTAGAAGAAATATGATTGGGCTCTGTGACGCTCTATGGTCAGATGAAACCGTGAACCTATGGTTCAAAGTTAATTCCGAACGACTGAAAAACCATCCATAAACACCGCAGGGACTCGAACCAGAAACTTGCGGTACTGAGCGCCAGGGCGCTAGCCACTCGGCATCAAGCACTGGTCTGCTATGACTGTAAGAGTGTTGGGCTAGGTGGTAAAAAGGAAGCATGATGGTCGAGTGACTTGTTCTCGGTGCCATAGGTTTCGGATTCGAGTACCGGCGGTACCCGTGGATGGTTTTTCAGTCGTTCGGAATCCACTTTAAACCGTAGGTGCCGGTCTAATATGACTGTAGAGCGTAGGACTGAGAACACTACCGCGTAAAAAGAAGAATTTCCTGTTTCGAAATCTGCCAGTAGGCAGATGACCTTCGCCCACCATGAGGCTATAATGTAAATGATGATGATGATGATGAAAATATTTTTAAAAAGAAAAACTTGAGTACAGAATATTCTGATTCATTTCTGTGCCTTACATAATCGTAAATGCAGAATTCCAAAAACCGCATCTTGCCAAAGAAGACCGCAAATGGGAAAAAGAAAAAACTTAAGAGAGCTCTGATTCCAAACCACCACTCCTCTTGTTTTTCGTAACAAGCGACAAAAGGCACTTACCAAATTAACTAAAAAAGGCCCGCTCCACCACTCGACTTTGTCCATGACGAAATCACCCTTGGATGTGTCAACGTAATTGTGTTGTTCTTTATGACAACCTCACCACGCGATAGAACTTTTTTTTTCTCTTTTCACCACTCTATCCAGATACAATTCATCCCTGGGGAAGCGAGAGAGCGGAATTTCGGGATGACTGATATTTTAAGTGGTGGGGTTACTAATGCAGTCGTGCCATTAGTTTTCCCTTTGGGGAGGCCTCTCAATACCAGAAATGACATCATCTTCCCCGTTTCCAGGAATCCCTCCTCGCGATTTATCTCTTTCCAGAGATTCTCTCGTCGTTTTCGTTTTAGGCCATGGAATCTTTATATCTGTGTGAATAGCGCCGATCTGTCATATTTGTTAATAATAATTTCATAAGCAGGAACTACTGGTAGTAGAAACGACTTAGATTTCAGTTTGTCTCGTAAAGATACTTGCTTCCAGCTAACAAGATTGTGGGAAAAGAAATTAAAAAACGGAATACATGAAATTCAGAGTAGTTGGTTAAAATTTAGTAAAAATTACTCGCAAATTAATGAAAAACGTAGAAATCGATTTCCAGTAAAGGGTAATTAGAAAATATTTTGAAATAAACGTATTTCAAAGCTATTGGGGCCTGATGGCTGAGTGACTAGCACTCTGGTGCTCTGTGTCATAGGGTTGTCGGCTTTACCATGGATGTTTGTAGTGGTTCGGAATCCACTTTTAAGCCATAGGTCCTAGTTTAATATGATTACTAATACTACACCACATCACATCACATCACTACTAATACTACACCACTTGACTAGAGCTGAGTTGCCGCTTTACAATTTGGGAATGATGTGGTTGAGAAGTCTGATTGGGTTCTGTGACACTCTTCGGTCATAGGAGACCGGGACCTACGGCTTAAAGTGGATTCCGAACCACTGCAAACATCCATTCCCATCGTCGGGACTCGATTCCAAAACCTGTGCCACCGAGCGCCATAGCGCTAGACACTCGGCCAATCAGGCCCCAGTCTAATATGATTGTAGAGCGTTGGACTTAGGGCTGTCAACCCTACCCTGTAAAAAAGAAAACATATCCTGTGTCAAATTCTGTCAGTAGACAGACATCTTTTCATCATCAATTTTAAAGTGCAGCTTTAAAAAAATTTTCATTGAATTTAAAAATATTTCAAACTGCTTTTGTATTACATATCGTAAAAGAGATTGTACAAAATGCTATACAATAACCTCTTTCATCCCTTAAACTTAATTAGTAAAATTCCTAGGACGATTTCAGTCTATGTTAGTTGATCTATTTGGAGTATTTTTAAGAGCTTTAAGGATATTTAAAACGAGTGAGTATTTTTAAACAAAATTCAGCATATATACGCAAGATATCTCTGTGCCAAATGTGATAAAAACATGTGATGACGAGATTACATGATTTGTTGATTTGACAGGGAAGAATCCAGTACAAGAAAGACAGAATATGAAATTTTGAATTCACCATTAGGTCTTCAACAAAAGTTTTATTTCATAACTCTTTAACTACCTATAGATATCTGATATAAATTTTTAATGTATTTGTTGTTCTATTGCAGCTGGTAATACAGACAGTTAATCTTTAAGCCATAAGCAAGGGCTGCACTGCTGTTACTCATTTAGCACTACCCAGGGCGCACATATAGCTTGAAAATATGCTACTGACGCGAGTAACATTACCCCCACAACGCTCTACGATCTTATTAGGACAAGGGGCCTACGGTTTAAGTGGATTCCGCACCACTACAAACATCCATGGCACAGCCGGGATTCAAACCCGAAACCTGTGGTACGGAGGACTAACCACTCGGCCATCAGGCCACCTCAGATCGAGGGACGAACAGGTTGCGAAACTGTTCGACACTGGGAATTTTAATTCATGGATTATCATTCCAGAAGATCATCATTGATAGTCAATTGCGGTTATGAAGGCATTTAAATTGCTTTAAAAAATAATAAACCCTCATGTTTAAAGAATAGGATGTGAACTATATATCTGATCATAGAATAATAAGCAAATGTTGGATAATTGATAAGTATTGCTAATGTTATAACACCTCAAAAAAATCAATTTACATGTCGTGTCAATATATATTTATAAATATTTTTGTATTAAGGTTAAAATTGTTATTGTATAATTCATGCATTCGGGTGCTATATTTTATGTGTGTCCCTTGGAGGGGTGTATTTGATGGTCACTAGATTGAACGCTTGCTCTTGTTGAAAAGCTGCAATTGAAGTAATGTCTTTGTCCCTGCCGCCACATCTTTAGTCAAAGATGTTAAACTCCGTGATGTCCATCCACTCATGATATCCGTCTTTCCCATGCTGATCGTTGAAATCATCGTCAATACATGTAAGTACTTTGTTTTGTTAAAATTGAATTTAATTTTAGAAAAAACAACAACCCTACGTTGCCAGCAATTGTGGCATATGCACAGGGAATGGGTTTGGGCTGGTGGACTAATCATCCAGCATTATTTTGAGATGTTGGGACTCATGCGTTTTTTTCATTAATTGTTATTGCGGTATATTGCATATATATTATAAATGATTAATGCTTATTAAAAATCACTTCTTTTAATATAATATTAATTTTATGACGTATTTTAACTCTTTAAATTGTAAATATTTTATTTATATTTTAAATTGCACTTGATTTATTTCATGTGTATGCGCTTCCTTCTCAATCCTGTATAAGTCTCTGAAGGCTTTCGAACCAGTAGGTTTTTATGTGGCAGGGGTTATTACGGACTTCTTAGTGTTTAATGTGTGTATTGGGGAGACAGTTTAGCGTGTTCTCTCTGCGTTTGAGTTATTGTTATAAGGATTTAAAGCTTAAAGTCCTAAACAACACTACACATATTCTTAAAGCTTATCTTAATATATTTTGATGCTTCCCCCCCCCCTTTGTTGCTTGTCAAACATTGAGAATTCAACTGAAAGAAATACCAATATAATTGCTAAATTCCTTTCTTGTATGAAACACAGATATGCAAATGTTTGTGAATTTACATGTTTTCTTGATGTGTAATAGTAGAATGAATCACAGTAAGGTAGCCGTTCTCAAATCTTTCAATAGTTTGGTTTGGTTTGTCGTTCTACAGTCATTTTGTACACACTTTGGGCTAATTAGATCAGGACCTACAGTTTAACGTGGATTCTGAACCACTCACAAACATCTAATCCACTTCCAGGATTTGAACTTGAAGCCTAAAGTCCAGAGCGCTAGCCAATTGGCCATCAGGCAGCACGTAATTTTTCAATGAGTCCCTCTGATTAAAATAAATTTCTTCGCCTTTTTACCAATCATGCTCCTTTTCTTTCTTCTAATCGTAATTCGATAATAATTTTTTGTTTGAATTAAATAATATACCATAAATATGTTTTTATTTAAAATTTAACGAAAATATTTAATTCAGAACAAATTTTGTGGTTAGTGTACCTAAAGATAACTGCTTAAATATATCTTAATAAAGTATAAAAAAAGAGACAATTATATATTTTTATTCAGTTATGTTGGTTCTAAAATTTTCATGATATTTTATTTTCTTATTTTTTCATGAAAGATTTAAATGTATAGCTAAACTGAAGAAAATTGTCACTTCTAAATGAATCTGGAAAGATTTAATTTCTCAAATACAACCTCCACCTGAAAATTTTTTTCTTTCGTATTTTAATTTATGGTTATTTTCAATTATATGCGGCAATTTGGCCGTGGAAAGAACAAAAACCACTAAAGCCAGCTCGTAAATTTTCTAACATAACTATATTTCATTTCTTTACGTATAATAAATAACAATGAAAAAAATAAAGAATATGAGGCGTAATATTACATTAATTTTTAAGTATTTTGTTTTGTAGTATCCAGGTGCAAATGTGATTAGACAAATTTTTTTTTGATAAATTAAATTTTTTAAATATTCATGATTGAAAATATTCGCAAAAATGTGTTGATCCAAACAGGCTTGCAAATTTATGTTACGTTAATGCGTTATTTGGCAACAACTCTATCTAGTTTAGTTAATGCGGTTTTAATTGGATACATGTTCTTTGGGCAATGAATATTAAAGAGATAAAAAAAAATTTACATAGATAAAATCCTGTTCCTAGGCTTTCATGTTATTGACAAAAGATATGATCTATTCTGCGTTAGAAAAAAATTGAATAAAATATTTTTTAATATTTAAATATTTACTTTTTTATCATGTTCCCTGTTTTAATTAGTTATTATATTACTTATTCAGCGCGGTCTGATGACCAATTGGCTAGCGATCTGGAAAATTGGTACCACAAGCTTCAGGCTCGAATCCTGGTGGTGGCATGGATGTTTGCTAGTGGTTCGGAATCCTATTTTAAGCCGTAGATTCCGGTCTCATATAACCGTAGAGCATCACAGACCCCAATCAGTCCTCTCACCACATTATTCCCAAACTGTTCTCTGGTCTAGGCACAGTGATATGGTGTAGTAGTGGTTCGGAATCCACGTTAAATAGTAGGTCCCGGTCTAATTAGCCCAAAGTGTGCAAAAAATTACAGTAGTGCGACAAATCAAATCTTCTTCGGAACACTAATCCCATGGTTGGCCAAGGCAGTAAGCCTACCGGCAGATTCCGAAACAGGAGATGTTTTCCTTTTTACGGGATATGTTTGGTTTGCTTTGTTGCTATACGGTCATTTTTTGCTCTCTTTAGGTTAAATAGACCGGGAGCTACAGTTTAAAGGAGATTCCGAACCACTAACAAACTTCGATACCGTCTCCAGGATTCGAACCCGTGGTACCAAAGACCAGAGAGCTGACCAATTAGCCATCAAGGCCGCTTACGGAGTAGGGTTGTCAGCCATACGCACAACACACTACAGTCAAATTAGACTGGTACCTACGATTTGACGTTCGGTGCCGCAGATTTCGTGTTCGAATCCCGGTGGTGCCATAGATGTTTGTATTGGTTCGGAATCCCCTTTAATCCGTAGGTCCCGGTCTCATATGACCGTAGAGCATCACAGAGCCCAATCAGACTTCTCACCCACATCATTCCCAAACTGTAAAGGGGCAACTCAGCTCTAGACACAGTGATGTGATGTGGTGTGGTGTGGTGTGGTGTAGCGTAGTAGTAGCAGTGGTATCTAAGATTTAAAGTGGATTCGACCCTTACAACCATCCATGACACCCTCGGGACTCGAATCCCAAACCTGTGGCACCGAGCGCTATATATATATATATATATATTGATATGTTTATTAATTCGGCATTTGGTAAACACACTTCTTTTTTTAGTTAATTACCATGTATTATTTGAAAGAAAAAGGGATTTTTAATCATAACTATGAAAATAAACTTCTAAACTTAGGGCAAGAACCTTCGAAAGGATACGAAAGCTGGAATCCATGCATCTAACATCTGTCAAATACAACCAAAGTTGCCTTTTTGCCATAAAAGCATCACAATACGAAATGAATACGCGAAATAAATCCATAGGAAACTATATTCTTAGAACTGAATATTTCTTTAAAGAGATTCAAACGTTTTGTGTGTGAAATTGAATGAAAAAAAAAAGGAGAGAAATTACAATGCATGATGCCTTAAACGTCTATGTCACGCATAGAATCGTATATTTCACTTGCGGACAGATAAAGCTGTATAAACGGCAAGCTGCATGCACAGCTGGCGCTGGGTAATATCCTGCCTTTATTTGTTGAAGAATGATAAAGTGCAATCCCGACTTCCGTATGGATTTATTATTTTAGATTAACTCTTGAGTAAGCAGGTATAAAAGTTATGCTGCAAGTTGAACGAACTTTTATTTTTTAAATAAGTTAATGACTTTTTGAAGAATTAATGCGCTCTCTCTGTTATGATCTCTTAATGAAATTAAGGCGTCGTTACTTTCTCGGCTGAGTATTGTTTTAAAAATATGTTTTTTTAACGAGGTGAATTACTGGCGCTAAATACTGACTGACTCTAGGAGGTCTAAAAATAGAAATCGAATAACGTGTAGTCATAAATTTTGAGAATTGTTTTCATTGGAATTCTGAGAAATTGTTTTATGGTGTTTATAAGAATGAGAACTGTTGTCGCATGTGAGAGTAAATACTTTTATAGTATGGTCGATGACTGAGCAGTCGAAATTAGAGAAGTAATGTTCGATTTCTGGAATTCTTTATTGTTCTTTCTTTTATTCTTTTTTTTTATTCTAAATGCTTCAAGATTTTGAATAACAGAATTGAAAGAAAATTGTACTCATATGAGTACAGTTACGTGTCAAAGTATTTTATTCTACGAAATAAGTTGTTGTTGTTGTTTTTATCTCACTTGGTCAACAACAACATCTAAACCAAGTCCATGAACCCGTGTGTTTTCAAACAATGAAAAACAGTTCCAGGACATGATAAAGGGTAAAAAAATGCAGCTTATTTTTGTCCTTGACCTTGCGACACAGAGACATGGGGCACCCAAAGAAAGAAGTCGGACTTTACCCCATTCGGTTATACCACCGGGTACTGGGTACCCATTTTAGTCGCCTTTTACAACAGGCATGGGTTACAATGGGACTATTCTAACCCGGACCCACACGGGGTACAAAATAAGTAAAATTGAATATCAGAAATAATTTGATGAATTTCTGTATTAATTTCTCAGATACTTGAATAACACATTAAAGTTATGTACCCTGTTAAAACCCTTTCTTATATCCATTCACTTACAAACTAATACTCTATCTCATCGACAAGAAATGGTACATTAAAATATGCCGTGACTCTTGTAAAATATATAGTTTACAAGTAATGTATAATGGTTACCTTTAAATAAAAGATGCAGTATGCAGGTTTGGCAACCAGATTGTAACTGGATATGGTTGAGTTGAAATACTTGAGCCAATGGTTGGAGGATTAATAGCTTTATTGACACACTCGCAAACACCACACCATACACTTAAAAACATACAATATTTAACACATTTAAAGACAGATATTTATAGATTCGTTGAAGGGTTCCACTTGGCCAAAAACCTGAAACTCGGATAAGCTCAGTGTGCGCGAAATATAATTCCTCTCCTGATTGAGAGTCCATAAGCCAACTGGCCATTTCTCTTGAACGCCACAGGGGAAGCTTTTGCCAGTGGGTTGGAGGAAGCATGTTTACAAACATAATTTAAAGTTTAAAACTCGCAAAAAAATTTCTGAAAAATTGTCAATAAGTTCTAAATTTTGACAATGGGGCTCTACTAGGAAACATAAATATCTTTTTTAAAAAAGGAAGATCAAAACAGTTCCTTTAAAGACGTAACAAAGTCATGATTTGCCACTAATTTTTCGGTAATTCTGAGGTTCAAGCATACTTTTATCGATTTCGAAAAAAAAAGTAAAAGACAACACAAAAAGTGTAAATGTAATATTGTAAAAATTTATTGGAGAATAAATATGTAAAAATTTGTGTCTTAGTGTAATTCCTGATCAACTGTATCAAATTAGACTCAGCAAATGAATATTTTGAGATTGAAAATAATCAAAATTTGTAACATTTCACTTCAGATATAGTTCCTTTCTTTCACTGATACAAGAAAATATTTCGATAGAAATATTCATATGTAAGGCTAATTAATAATTTCTTATAGAAATTGCTTTTTTAAATACATCGTACAGTCATCAACTAGTCAGTGTTGTTGTTTTTCGTCTGTTGTTACTTATCACTGCTTATTACTTCTAAGATATTTAAAAAAAGTTAGGGTTATTGCAAATTCTTTCTGACATGCTATTAAATAAGCATTCATCAGCTAGATATGTAAAAAAAAAAAATTATTATATTCAGCAGGTTATGTGTAGGCCGCGGTCTACCTCATCATATGATCATTATGCTAAAAAATAAAATTTTAATTTTTTAGATTTACATGAAATATTAAATAATAAACACTGAAAATTATCCATCTTTAGTTAAAAAAATAAACATTTAAATAATAGAAAAATATTTTATTTCTATTTTTCATAGTAGATGATAATATCCTTTACCAATATCATGTTAGCCTGGTTGCAGAATCCCACTAATTTATTGCGATATGTATTGCCCAAAACGTATTTCATTTTACAATAAAAATGCTGCAAACAACGTATACGTAGTTGTTGCTAAATAAAAAAATCAGTATGTGCAAGCATGATTAAATCAACACATATTGCTAAACAATTTTTTTTTCTGCTTGAATATCAAATCTGTGTTAAAAATCCTTTGACAAATCACTTTTGCGATTGCTGCATGGTCGTCGCAAAAATTGATTCCATTATTAAAAAAATTTTTTTTAATTAATGTATAAAAAATTTACAGCAAAAAAATAATAAATCAAAACTGTATTTAAAAAAAGCCATTAAGGGTTAAAAATACGTAAATTAATTGTTACACTGTTTCCTTTTCTAAATTAATTTTTCATGTATTTTTCTCTATGGACAGATTGTTGGTGCTTTATTTTTTCACAAAATTATTATTAGGATATATATTGATTTTCTTTACAAAAGAGTTGACGCGATTTCCTACCTGAAGGCACATCATTGGAACTGCATTCCAGAATTGGACCATACATAAAGCAAATCTTCATCTTCATTGGCGCAACAGCCCCATGGTGGGCCAATGCCGTCTGCCTGCTAGCAGATTTCGAAACATGATATGTTTTCTTTTAACGAGGTAGGGTTGTCAGCCCTACGCCTACAGTCATATAAGACCGGGACCTACGGTTCAAAGTGCATTCCGAACTACTGCAAGCATTCATGGCACTGCTCGGACTCGAACCCGAAACCTGTATCACCGAGCGGCAGAGTTCTAGTCACTCGGCCATCAGGCCCCGTTTTTTATAACTTATAGATCTTATATATTCATTTTAAATAAATTCGAATTAAAAAATTTATATATTTTTTTCTGTATTAAATCTAATTTTTAATAAATAATTTAACATACATATTGGTAGCATAAAATTCCTAAATTTTGTTGAAAATTTCCAGTTGCGGTATGTATCTTTCTTTGCTGAACATCGGTGGACCTCGTGTTCCACTTGTGCAAGCCACTAACAGCCCATCGGTGGTCACGAAGGAAGGACATTACCTACCGGAAGGACCTTTAGTGGTAACTGTCCTGCATTTTGGTGAAAATTCAGAAAACTCCTATCTTAACAATTAATGTGAAATATTTAATATACATTGCAGCCATCCGATTTCTTCGTTTCTGAAATCAATGACTGAAATGGATACCACCAGTAGATTCGAACAGTTGCGATGTGGATCCACTTTTCCATTCTTACTACCAATAATCCAAAAGAAAAAAAACTATTAACAATTGTCTTAGATACTACTGAAAAATTTAACTATAAACAGAAATATATATATATATATATATATATATATATATTGTAATAAAATGCCGCATATCTTTCATTCTGTACTAAATTATGTTTATTCAGTTTCAATACCTAAGACGTCCTATATTTTATCCAGTCCATCTGACTCTCGTGTTTGCAAAGCTGTTCATGCCAAAAACCCAGAAAACAAGGCAACTGTGAATCGTGATCCCCAGACAATAAAATATGTCATAACAATTCACCAGATGCGTGTTTTATGAAAACATTTTTTGGAAGACGCAAGATTTCCTCGAGTGTCTCTCTGAAAATATCCAATTTCAATTGAATTGGTTAGGTTTATTTCCGAATTTATTTTTATCGCTGCATAATAGAAAATGAAAGGAAACAACAACACGGATAATTACTTCATAACCATTTGTAGGAGGGTTTGGAAGCATATAAAATATTTACGACAAGTGATTTTTATGATGCATATTTTAAAATAAAATGAACTTTATTTATGATTGTTAATTCATGAATTAGGGCCTGATGGCTGAGTGACTAGCGCTTTGGCCCCTCGGAGTCCCGGGTGTGTGTCCTGGCGGTGCCATGGATATATTGGTTCGGAATTCACTTTAAACAGTAGGACCGGTCTAATATGGCTCTTGAGTAGAGGGCCGACAATCTCGAAATATCCATGGGCTGTTGCGCCGATGATGATAATGATGATGAATTCATGAACTTTTGAAGCTTGTTGAATTGATTTCTTTATAATGGACTGCATTCTTATCGTGATCAAAGTTTTTGCTGAAGGCGATAGATGGATAGCTAGAATGGTAGGGCCTTTCAATAGGTCTTTAAGGAGGATGATCTAATTTTCTGCAAAATTCTGGACTATACAAGCAGTCCCAAAAATATTTTTTTAACTGTCCTTCATAATTTAAGATGTTTTGTATATTTTTGGAGTTATGTCTTCCACTCATTCAATCACTTTGTGTCTAATCCTCAATGTCCTGCAGTGAGGGACGGGCATTCCATAAGTAATCTACTCCTGGCTGGAGAGAAAAGGGGTAGCTTCTGTTGTGATGGAGCACCTGTAAGTACAAGTCTGAGTTGACTCCGTGATGGGATGAGTGCCTACCGGGATGATTTTTAGGGGGAAACAACCCGCATTTACGTATCGTATGGAAGGAAACCCGGAAAACTCCCAGCATGTAGTCCCACTAGCGGAACAAGATGTTGAGCATCACAAACACCATTGAATCTCCTCGTTTTTTCAAAAAATTTCTACAACAATTCCGCCAACGTATGAAACCCCGCCCTAATGCTCACCAGCAGCACGCGTTGCCACGAGTCGGGCATGATCAAATCATGTGTTTTTATTTATTTTTTTTGTTACACAAATTCAAGTATAAATTCAGCCATTCGGCTTGAAATCGGATTCGGATTACAATCAGTATTACAATCCTGTGATTCCTCGCCAAATCTTTCAAAGGCCACTATACGATACATCACTGATCACTAAAAATGGTTTCACTTTTACTCATTTTTTGGAAGAAAAAAAACGGAAATTAAATGCTTACGGTCATAAGAAATAAATACAACACAATAAATCATTTTTCACCTTTCAATATCTTCTTGTTGGCTACTGAAGGCCATTCAGTCTTAAAAACAACATGAAATCGTGATAGAGGGACCGTTGCAGCATACGTTGTATCACGAGTGAACTTGAGTTTGCCTTAAAATAATTCAAGGCTGCCGAAAATACATTTTAGTCGATAATTAAAAACTAACAACCCCACGAGTTATCTCGTGTGGCTCCGAAAAGATAAAAATAAAGAAGTGTATACTGGATTGGACCTAAATGACCGAGTGGCTAGCGCTCTGCCGCTCGGTACCACGGGTTTCGGGTTCGATTCCGGTGGTGCCATGGATGTTTGTAGTGGTTCGGATTCCACTTTAAACCGTAGGTCCCAGTCTACTATGACTGTAAGAGCATTTGACGTAGGGTTGACAACCCTATCCCGTAAAAAAGAAAACATCTCATGTTTCGAAATCTGCCAGTAGGCAGACGGCGTTGACAAACCATGGGGCTGTTGCGCCAATCATGATCATGTATACTGGCATTAGTGCTTAGTTAATGTTGTTGTTCTAATGCAGTTGACAATACAGAATCAGTTAGTCTTTATGCCATAAGCAAGGGCTGCACCGCTGTTACTCATTTAGCACTACTCAGGGGGCACAAGTAGCTTGAAAATGTTCTCTAAGATTCTATTAGACCGGGACCTACGGTTTAAAGTGGATTCCAACCACTACAAACATCCATGGCACCGTCGGGACTCAAACATGAAGCCTGAGATACCAAAGGCCACAGCGCTAGCAACTTAGGCCACCATGTTGAGTTAATAAAAATTCTAATTTGCATATAAACTGCAACAGAATGCCATCCTATAAAATAGCAATATTTATTAAATATTCATCTTCATTGGCGCAACCGCCCGAAGGTGGGCCAAGGCCGTCTGCCTACTGGCAAATTTCAAAACATGAAATGTCTTCTTTTTACGGGGTAGAGTTGTCATGTTAGACTGGGACTTACAGTTTAAAGCCGATTCCGAACCACTACAAACATCCATGGCACCGCCGGGACTCGAACCCGAAACCTGTGGCACCGAGAGCATTATTAAATAATATTACGTTAGCCACTCGGCCATTCAGGCCCATTTATTAAATATTAGTAATAATATTTATTAAATATTAAAATTTTAAGGAAAAAACTTTTCGCATCCTATTTGTTTATAATATTGACTTAAAACCGCATTAATCATTGAGTATCCGATAACATAAATTCTTTCCTTCCCAAAAATTTCATCCAGAATATTATCGTTTCATCCAAGGCAGCCGCTAACTTCCGCGTTAACTATTTTATGGGAAGTCTGTGTAAATATTCCCCGCATATTTCCAATTGCAATTCCTGCATGATGCAACTTTTAACTTCGTTTAGGGTTTCTGTTTTTTTTTTTTATTTTACGCTGTTTACTCAGGAGTATTTGAGAGAGATTACGCTGGTCTCTTTACTGATAAGCCAGATAAGCGGCGGAAAGAAAAACTAAATCCTCAGTCAGCGACTCGGTTTCTAGGGTTGCCAGAAAATGTCAAAAGTTTTTTTTTATGCCAAAGAAGGCAAATAGACGCCAAAATTTAAAATTTTAAGTTCTGAATTAATTAAAAACAAATTTTTTTTTCAATATATATTTATATATAATAAAAGAGGGAGATATATAAAAATGTATTAATATTTAATATTTTTTTTAAATGTCGGGCCTGATGGCCGAGTGGCTAGCGCTCTGTACCACAAGTTTCGGGTTCGAGTCCCAGTGGTGCCATGGATGTTTGCAGTGGTTCGTAATCCACTTTAAACCTTTACATCGCGGTCTAATATAGTATAGAGCATTATAGAGACTGTATAGAGCATTGGACGTAGGGCTGACAACACTACCCGTAAAAAAAACGTCTCCTGTCTCGAAATCTGCCAGTAGGCAGACGGCCTTGGCCCACCATGGGGTGTGTTGCACCAATGATGATGATGACATCTAAAATTGAATAAAATCGGTTCAAGTTGTTCAAATTTGACAAATAATTTGCTTATTAATAAAGAAAGATATAATTGTTAGAAAAATCTATTCTTTTCTTCCTTTATTTAAAAACTTTATTTTCGGTTTATAAGAAAACAATTTTTCTTTTTCTTAAATTAATGCTATCCAAAATGAAATAATAAAAAGAATATATTTTAATATTTTAAAGGTGATTTTACTCATATCTTTAAATTCATTTTATATTGTTACATATCGACAAACTGCTTATGTAAATTTATATAAAATCAAGATTTCCTCCCCAGAAAAAAATAATACTGATACAAATTTATGCAAATTTTACAACTTAAAATTAAATAGCTCTCGATAAAACTTTTTTTAAATTTACAATTATTTTTCGGTATTTTAAAATAAATAATGTGTTCTAATTATTCATTAGAAAATTAGAAAACTTCCTTAATTTAATAAATAATTCTTATTTTAATCTTTTCTTCATAAGAAAGACAAACTAATAATTTTGGAAACTTATTAATTCAACTATGACATTATGTAAAATTGGATTTACCGGACAAAAATTTTTTATTACATTTAAATAAATTTCTCAATTAATCTGTGTGGATGTAGTTTTAAACAATTTTTACTATTGCTTATTATTTTTTTTTTCTTTACTAATAATTGTAACCAAAATTTTTCTTTTTCAAATTATTTTCCCGTACATAAATTTATATTAAGTTGCAATCATGTCAATTCAATAAATAGAAAGTTAAAACGTATTTTTTTCAACACTAACAAAGATTTACAATTAATTGACAATTTATAAAAATGTTTCATTTATTAAGTGGTACTCTTTTATTTCGATAAACAATATTAAGAAAACTTTTTTATCATAAATAGTACATTATTATTATTAATATTATTAATATCTTTTTAGACGAATTATAAAACATTTATAACTTTATTGAAGAAATACTAAGTTCTTCTTCAATAAAGTTATAAACGTTTTATAATTCGTCTAAAAAGATATCTTAAAATTAAAGATTTTTTTGCTAACTATTCACTTAAAGATTTGAATTAATGATCAATTTAAAATTTACAGTATTTTTATGACAATATAAATATCTTTAAAATAAAAAAATAAAATAAATTTAAAATATTCATTGCAAATCCGACTTAAAAATTGAGTATTTTTATAAATTATTACTGAATAAAATTTAATATATGAAATCATTTTCAAAATAAATTGTATTTTTTAGAATTCACAGGCTTTAAATTACTAATAAATTATATTTTTCTAACTTGTCATTTTGTAAACAGTGTTTCCTCGTGCATTTTACTTCTCACTAGATTAACATGAATAAATAATAAAAAAAAATTTACCTCTCAAAAAATTCATTGTTTTTCTTCTTTAAAACAAATTACTTTTTTGTTTTAAATTGAAATACCTTCAAACACTTCCATTCAACTTTAATACAAATCCTGAAAGATATTATAACTAAATCATTCTATCCTATTTATCTGTTCTTTTCATCTGAAAACTCTTTCGAACTTTTCAAATTTATCGTTTGGTTAAGAACATTTAAAAAAAAAATCGTTTGAAAATTGAAGTAGGAGTGCAATTCTTAATAGAGTGAATAAAAAGTGAGAATGAAAAATTAATTATTATAAATTATTACTGAATAAAATTTAATATATGAAATCATTTTCAAAATAAATTGTATTTCTTAAAATGCACCGGCTTTAAATTACTAATAAATTATATTTTTCTAATTTACCGTTTGATAAACAGTATTTCCTTGTGTATTTTACTTCTCACTGGATTAACATGAATAAATAAATAAATTATTTCTACAAAATTTCATTTCATTTTTCTTCTTTAAACAAATTACATTATATTTTAAATTGAAATACCTTCTCAAACACTTCCATTCAATTTTAATACAAATCCTGAAAGATATTATAACTAAATCATTCTATCCTATTATCTGTTCTTTTCATCTGAAAACTCTTTGGAACTTTTCAAATTTATCGTTTGGTTAAGAACATTAAAAAAAAAAAATCGTTTGAAAATTGAAGTACGGGTGCAATTCGTAGTACAGTGAATAAAAAGTAAGAATAAAAAAATAATTATAAAAAAAACTTCTTCACTTCGATTCAAAAAGGTTTCAGAAGTGCATGGGACCCATTCTAGGGACTACTCGAATAACACTCGGGCGTGTGAAATATTTGCTCGTTCGTCGAACGGAAATTGATTCGATTGACAGAAAATTTGTCCTTCAATAAGTTCGGTGTTTGCACTCCCTCCAGAAATCTGCATGAGTAACCGAATAAAATAGACAGGGAGATAAAAATAAAATGACAGCAAAAAGAATAATAAATAAAAAAAGGTGGGAAAGATCGAACTTCATGCCAGATCACGAGTTACAAATAGAAGCCTTCTTGTTCAATCAGCAGAAATAAATAGAAAATGGATTCTGACTAGAACACTCCACCGCTTAGTAGTTATTTTATTTCGTCTATTATATTTTTATGCGTCACATTTTTTGATGCGACATTTGGTTTTAATGATTTTTTCTAATTATACATTTCAAATTATGAAACATAATAATTAGAAAACATATTTAATACGTAACATTTTGCTAGAATATGTTACTTAGATTTAATCAATAAAATTTTAAAATTCTTATCTTATAATTAATTGAGAATTTATTTTTCTTTATGAATATAAAAAAAGCATAATTTATGGAATTTAGAAATAAAATAAAAAGTCTTCATTTTCTATTAAATTTGAGATCATGAGCGTTTAGGTTTATTTAATAAAACAAATCTCTGCTCTTGTTTTAATAATATATGTGAGTGCGAAATTATTTTAATTAAAATTTAATTTATTTAACAGCTTAAAAACATCAAGTTTCTAAAAAAAAATATATTCAAAGATTGTCTTGAATATTTAAGAGTTTTTTAGTGTAATAAATTATATATAATATAATCTTCTTCGTTGTCTTTATAATCTTGTAATCTTTATATAATCTTCTTCATTGGCTCGACAGCCCCATGGTATGCGAAGGCCGACTTCCTACTGACAGATTTCGAGATAGGAGATGTTTTCTTTTCACGGGGATAGGGTTATCAGCCCTATGTCCAATGCTCTACAATCATATTAGACCGAGACCTACGGTTTAAAGTGGATTCCAAACCACTACAAGCATTCCATGACACCGCCGGGACTTGAGCCCGAAACTTATTGCGTCCAATGCTAGTCATTTGACCATCAGGTCCTAATACACACACACTGCACACACACTAATACACACACACACACACTGCACACACACTAATACACACACACACACTGCCAAGGCGATAAAGGGACGACGTTGCTATCCGGAAAGACTTTTAAGAATTGCGTGTCATAGTAAGGTTGCATTTGCGTGTCGTAAGGTAAAATACCCGGACAATTTCTACCAGGCAGCCTTACTATCGATGCCGGACACTTCACACACATTGTTTTAATCTCTATCAAATCTGCTCGTTTCTGAAAGCAGTGACTGCAATGGACGCTGCTAGCGAATTCTCTAGCATATTAGCTAGCGCGTTACTACTCGGCGACGAGTCAGGCCTCTTATTAGATATTCCTCTTGAATAAATTTTTCAGGGCGTCCCCTTGATTATTTCCATATAAACAAGGATTATATCAATATTTAATACGAAATTCTTAATCGAAGAAAACATGTGAGTATTTAAAAGAACAATAAACAATTTTAGAAGTTACCTTGAATTTTTTTAGACTCAGATTTGTATGCTTGGCATTAAAAAAAAAAATTCAAATTATTTCAATGCCAATGAATAAGTATTTTACAATCGGAAATTTTTCGAATTAAACTTACTTGGAAAAAAAAAAGAAAATTTTAGAATCTTTTTTTTCCCGCTCGCTCTTGAACTTGCTCGAGACAATATGCGGTACAGACGAGAAATCTTTTGTGAAAGCATAAAATTGTGGTTTTAAGTGCCATACTTACTTTAATCCGTTTTATCATAAGAAAAAGAAAAAAACTTTGTGCAAGCCTTCTCTAAATGTTTTCATGTGAAGGGTATAATCTTTATAAAACTACTGTTCTCTTTTTTATGTACTACAGCAGAGAAAATAAATATTTTTTCTTTTAAAAAATCACATTGAGATTATGGGATTTACACTGATGAAAGAAGAAACCGCAGATTTCTTTGCAAATGGTAATGGTGTTACGTATGGAAGGTTGATTGCTCAAGCTTTTAGAATAAGAGCATTTTTTAAAGCTTTTCATTAAAGATTACTTAATTGTTCTCAATGCCACGGACTTTTGGTTCAATTAATCAGTTGCTCGTTTTTTAAATTATTTTTCATTGCAACCATTAAAAACAAATCAACATTCTTAAATATAGAAGATGAGGAAATGCATAATTTGTTTTCTTTTTAAAAAGTGTCAAATTTAATTTTTTTTTTTTTTTTTTTAAATCGCTGTATCTAAATTAAAGTTCTTTTGTAGTATTAATCCCTTCATTGATGAATATATTTACCATAAGATAGAATTTATATATATATATATCATATATTGTTTCAAAATATGCTGTCGTTATTACCTATGGCTTTATTAGAACTCAATCCAAATAAAATTGGCTGTACTTACTTAGCGTTGAAAGAAATTTGGCTACTTGCCTTAGAAACAAAAAGAACCTATAAACAAATCAAAATTACAAAGGGAAAAGACAAAACATTCTTAACAAAAACGACCAAAAGGCCTTAAATGTTCTAAGAATAAAAATTTTAAGTGCTAGAAGCCCCATAATAAAAGTCTTTGTGATCATTACATGTTTTCTCTGACTTCCCAATAAAGAGTACACAAATCACCATTCTGTTGTAAGTTAAGAGTGCAATCCCGAGCAAACCAGTACATAGGCTTTGTTCATTTTCTCTGTCTTACGTAAAACACTATCAGAGTCCAGAATCCTTATTTCGGCCAGATGTTTACCCCGGCAGTCGTGTCCAGTTCTTAATCTAAAATTGGTAACAGCCTCTTTGTGAGTTTTTCCACTAAATTTTTTTCCATTGTCTCCAAGACGTTTCCTTTGGTGTTCACAAATATACGATGACTTAGTTTTGTCACGTATAGTTCTCCTAATTTTTCAAAATATCTTACTGAAAAAAAATTATTAACGTTTTTATAAATATCTAATCATCGATGCAATGAATTATATACTTCTATTGATGAGAGATATTATGATTTTATTGTAGTTTATTCGTTCTGGTTGCCATTTCTTGTAAACAAACTATTTCCTCTTGCATCTTTTAATTCTCTTCGAAAAGATTGTATCAAACATGCTGTACTTTTAGGTACCTTTTTTTTATGCGGGATACTGAATTTCTTTAGCAACCAGATGAATCATTAGCAACCAGATGAATCACCTAACTTTTCTTGTTATTTGTTGTCTTATAAGCAGATAAAAACATTATAATTTTTGTAAATATTTAATCAAAAATGTTATCTTCCTTGCTTGCTTTTTGTTGTCATGGCAACTTTATAAACAATTAAAAGAATGATATTAAATAAATAAGAAAAAGCACTTAATAATTTGTAAACACTGAAAAGATTGTAGGGGATTGGGTAAACCCTCAAAGGGACGCTTTTAAACATTAGCAACTTTCTACAACTTTACCTAGCTCTGAAATTCTCGAAAATATATCATTCCTCACTACATTCTTTAATCGCTATTCATCGTTCAAATGCAATAATATCTTTAATTTTTTTACTTCATATAATGACTTGTAAATATTAGCTTGTATTTTTACACAAAATAAATGGTAATTTATACTATTTACAGGAGTTTCAGCATGTTTTGTTGCATTATTTTGTTGTTGTTGTATGTTTTATTTTCTTCGTTGTTCTTTTTTTTGCTGTACTGTTCATAATCTGCCATTGGAAATAAAAAAACTATTTATAGGACATTCAACTGAAAATATATTTTTTGAAATTAACCGATATATAAATAATATTAATCTATATACATCATGGTAAAAAAAAAATCTGCAAAAGTAATGAAATATTTACACTTTATGGGTTAATTTATTTTTTACTCTTAAGATAATTAATTTTTAAATATCGTAAAAGTCTGTGGTGTTTACTACTGTCGGTTACTTATAATGTAAGTTTCCTGTCAAAATGAGATGGTGTTTCATTTTTTTTTTCTAATATCAAATTTAGAAACAATTAAGCGATAAATTATCAAAATAATATTTAAAATATCGACTTGATTATTTAGGTGATTGTAAATATATTTTATATTGTTTATGAAGACAAGATATCTTATATCACATAAATATATCTTCTAAGTGTTGCGAAACGTTCATTAGTGATTATAACTTCCTATTGAGTATTTTATTTTGGGGAATTATTTCCCCTTACTTCCGAGATTATATATATATATTCCATTTTAAAAATAATATATCAAATGCAGACTGTTATGAACAGTATAAAAGAACATCTTAAAATAGACGCCATAGTTAAATACTGACATTAAAGATGATACATATATAATGATTGAGCAAATTAGAGACTATAAAAGCTTGCGTTTTTTTTTTAAAGATCATTTAAAGACGCATCCTCAAATGCCAGTCATTGCTTGCAAGCTAATTTGCAAGAGGGCGAAGGTTCGAATTGGTTGTCGGTATGTTGTAATCACTGCTCTGAGTATGGATGATGATTACGACTGCGTGTATTAAAGATGCACATTTGCGAAGGTTTTGGCCACATGCATATACTGTATATATACATATAAGTATATATATATGTATGTATATGTAAGTATGTAAAATCACGAAGTCTATAACTCTGCTGTTTACGTTGAGATCTATTTGAATTTGATCATTAAAAAAAGATATGAATAGGTTTTAATATTTCTGCACGTAAAATAAATGACATAATTAATAAAAAAAGTGAAGAAACATCAAAAATTACATTTAACTGATAAAAAAGGGTAAAAAATATATCTAGCAAAGGTACATACACCTTTTATTATATCTAAAGTTGGTGAGCATTTGAATTCAATCAATCTGAGTGGTACGTTAATAGCCTCTGTAGTCGCCACGATTTTGAATGCGAGTATGCAAACGTGCTTTCATTGTGTCATACAGTTGTCGTACATCCCATAAAGTGACGTACGACAACTGTACGACACAATGCAAGCACGTTTGCATGCTCGCATTTAAAATCGGGCGACTACAGCGGTTATTAATGCACTACCATCATCATTGGCGCAACATAGTGGGCTAAGGCCGTCTACCTGCTGGCAGATTCCTAGACAGTAGATGTTTTTTTTTTTTTTTTAACGAGGTAGGATTGTCAGTCCTACGCCCAACGCTTTACAGTTATATTAGACCTGCACCTACGGTTTAAGTGGGATTCCGAACCACTATAAACATCCATGGCACTATAAACATAAAACATCTTGTTTTTCCGAACCATTATAAAGATAAAACATCCACCACTTTATATTTAAAATGGTTCTTCTCGCGCATACTTTAACATGTTATCTTGAAATTTTAATCAAATAAATTTGTTTTCTAAATAAATGCTTGGCCTAAATTTCATTCCCTTTAAACTAACTTCTTCTTCATAGATTTTATTTTCCTTGTGTATTTATGTCACGCAAAATTTGTTTGCATTACATGCTTAAATGTTTATTTTTTCTTACATTGAAATCTGATACAAAGCAAATGCAGCGATAATTTACAAAAAATTAAATTAAATTTACTTTTCTTTTATGAAACAACTAAACCTATCCCTAAGAATTGTCAATATTTACAGTAGAAAAGTAGTTAATTTCTTTCTTCTTGTTTTTTTGAAATGTTGGATTTGAGTAAAAGAAAAATCTTTGAAATATAATGCTTCTCTTCAAATTTTTCGTGTTCGTGTTGGTTCTTGAAATTTCGGCGGCGCTTGAACTAAATGCGAATGGATCTATAAGGGCCTGCGAGAAGGAAGCAAAGAAAGGGCCCCCATATCACATAATTGAAGAGTGTCATCGCAAAATTCGTTTAAATGTCAATATAACCAATGCTAAAAAGGTATTTTAAAATTATATTAAATATTATCACTGAAACGAGATAATACTTTTTTAAATTAAAAATTGACAGATCTAATGCACCCGCAATTTTTTTTTATTATCAGTAATTAGTATTCTATAAGGAAATATTTGAAAAAAGTTTTGTCAACAGTTTTCACCTGGAATACCATTTTCTGTTATATGAATTTAAAATCTTACACCGTTTTTACCATTAAACATATACAAATAGATAATTATATATTAATCGCAGGCAACGATTTATCGCTGCCATTGATGAATGTTAATCCATTAGGAATGTTAATTTTGTTTCAAACTGAAAATGTTAAGTAGAAAATCTTCGAAATATAAAAATGCTCGAATGCTGTTCGAACAGAAAACGCTAATATTAGTTAGAAATCATTTGATGCTGAGGTTACTATGAGCGACCAGTTGCTCGTATATAGTTAATACATTTTTTTTATTTCCAATGGCAAAAGAAAATGACGGAAAAAAATAGTGTAAAGCACACACAAGTAAAAAGAGAAAAATCTCATCAGCAAAGTTCTAGCGCTCCAATATCTTTTCACCTCGAAGCCCCACGCAAGGCCGGTCATCTTGTTATGTGGTGTCTGTCCATGATCTTGTCTTACCCACAGAGCGGGCAATTTTGGCTATCAAAAACGCCAATGGGGTGCAGATGGCTCGCCAAACAGTCCTAGCCCACCACAAGTCTTAACATCGTAGCTGGCAAGGAAATGTTGAAACTCAACTTTCGTAGATTGGCACGGGCCACCAGCATTCCATTGTAAGTCCCTCTAGGAGCGTTGCTGCATGTCGATTGTAGGTGCACCCCGGGGACGTAGATATGCTATCGAACCCCGGTTAATAGACAAGTACCTGTAAATGTTATGAAATTAAAAGTGATGGAATGTTTCAGGGAATTTTTATGAATAAATTAAACATAATTACAAAGTTTATTTCTTAATATTGCACACTAAAATAAATAAATAAAACATCACTTGATACTACATATCCTGTACATAATTTAGATGATACCTAAATTTGACGCTTTTAGACGCTGTATTAGATAATGCATATTAAAAAAATAACACTACTTAGATAATGCATATTTAAAAATGCCTAAACCGGTGGTTCCCATGTTAATTGGAATCGATTAGAATAATTGGCTAGAATGTCAATATCATTGATGCTTTATACTTCGCCATGTTGGGTCTATGAACTTCCTAATATTGTTGACCACCTTTGGAGAGTCCTTGACACTGTAGCAACGCATCAAAAGCGTATGGTGAGTACGCATCAAACAAGCACTTTTTCACGTTCAAGAGAAGGACAATCTAATCTACAGATTTATCTGGCTCATTCTTGTTGTAATTAATCAACTTTTGATTCATATCCTGTAAACTGAGTTTTCCTAGTTAAAGTGCCAAGACGCTTCAGAGCGTCAAGATCCGTTAATCCCACATTTAATAATATTTAAGATTGTATTCTTCATACTATAGGTTATATTTGCAAATGAATTGATGGATTTCTGAATAATATTGAATTAGGTTTTCAGATTCAAATTAAAATAATCATTGTAAAAGTTCGTACAAAAGTTTCCGTGATTACAGCCTAACAATATTTCAAAACAAAATATTAATAAAAGCATGCCAAAAATACAAAAGTCATATATGGGGGAAAGAGCAATATACATACATCCTAAGCTTGCGTTTCTAACATTTTTTGGTTCTACACTCATGTCCATAAATTAAGGATAATTCAGAATCGCAAAGATATTGAACTCTAAAATAAAAATTTCACCTGTAGAATTATCACACCCATCTTGAAGAAGAATATGCAAATTACAGGAAACCAAAAGATGGCGCGGATAGTACGTCACAATGACGAGAGTCTAGGAGAGGGGTATATAAGGAATGGTGGCAAAGAAGTAAAATTGTTCACAAACGCTTTAAAAGCCTTTCAGTGCAATAACCGCATAGTTATGGCACAAAGGAAACATTTGGATGATTTTTTACGTGGTAGAATTATGGACGACTGGAATGTGGACGTACCCAGCTGGAAGTATCCGAGGAACTTGGAATCGCCCAGAGTGTCATCTCCAGGCTTTTGCAACGATTCCAAGATGATGGTAATGTGAGTAGATGTTATAGCACAGGTCGCCCCCGAGTTACAACGCCGAATGAGGAGCGGTATTTAGCAGTTACTGCCAAAAGAAACAGGCGGAGCATAGCATCAGACCTGTCTCGCCAGCTCTCTTCAGCTACCGGTATGACAGTTTCAAGGCAGACCGTGTACAGACGCTTAGGGCACATTGGTCTATATGCCCATAGGCCTGTCAGATGTATTCCACTTACCGCAACTCACTGTCGCCTGCGATTAACCTGGAGTAGAGAGCATGCATTGTGGACACCGCAACAGTGGTCTGGTGTGATGTTTTTCCGACGAGTCCAGGTTTAGTTAGCAGTCTGATTCTCGCCGGACTTTCATATGGACAGCGCCAAGTACCCGTTACCACCAAGAGAACACCATTGAACGACACCGTTACGGTGGTGCAGGATGGCTCGTTTGGGGAGGAATTATTTTTGGTTCGAGAACTGACCTGCATGTTCAGAGTGTAACGATGACAGGCCACATCTATCGTGATGTCATTCTGGAACAACATGTACGTTTGTTTCGGGGCGCCATGGGTGCTGAATTTCTGTTATGGATGACAACGCCCGTCCTCACCGTACAAACATTGTGGACGAATGCCTTCAATTGGAGGATATCACCCGTATTGATTGGCCAACATACTCACCGGACTAAAATCCAATAGAGCATGTGTGGGATATGCTTGGTCGACGAATTGCAGCCCGTCAACCCCCTCCCACCTGTCAACTGGAACTTCGGAGGGCATTGCTTGATGAGTGGTGTAATATTCCCCAAGATCAGATTGATAATTTGATACTCAGCATGCCTAGGCGTTGTAAGGCCTGTATTGCATCGTCCGGGAGACATACTCCATATTAACCATCATACTAACCATGTTATACTGTTTTTTGTAAATAGGTTCTTTTTTGAAATTTGCTCCAGGGAGTAAATATCGCAATTTGTATTAATTATGTCAAACATATAGCATCTTTTTTGCTCTTTACCTTTTGTTTAATAAATAGACTTTACAAATAAGTCAACTTTTTTTTTTCTTCTGTCTCTTTCTTTGCCTGAACTTCATTATCCTTAATTTATGGATATGAGTGTATTATTATCGCGTTTGTTAGTAAAAGGAAAGCTTGTTCTCAAAAAATTATTTTTAAATGTATTGAAAATTTAAAATTAGTTTCATTAATTTATCATTAAGTGATTCAATTTTAATCTCTTAACGTTCTTTCAAAGCAATTAGCGTAGTAAGCGACAATGTGGTATTTTAAATATCTTAAATTTATATATATTTCACCCAAAGAACAATTTGTGCGATAAGAATAATTTTGTTATCTATTAATCACTTTTTATAGGAAGATATCCTTATCCACTACACGTTAATATACTTTTTTAAGATAAAATTCATGCATTCTTACTGTAAGCTAACGCTATTTCAAGATTCAAATTTAAAACTCACAGAATTCAACAAAATGTTGCGAGTCAACAAAATATATAAAAGCTTTCCAATTGATTTAGTAAAAAAGGCCTAATTTAATTACGGATAACTAATGAGCAGTATTGTTATTTTGTTTTTGCTTTGAAATTAATTCCTTTCATTTATCAAATTATATAAAATCCCTTTATCTAAACATAATAAAATAATTACATTTCATTTCTCCAAGGTAATTCTTTTCAATAATTGACTATTTTTTTAAATAGCAATTAATAGTCGTATAGTTTATGCCATGTACATAAAAAATATTTTAAAAGATAGTCTCATAAAATTCACAAAATAAATTTATAATTTCTTTAAATAAGTTAATTCCCCTTCCCCCACCCACTTTCCCTATGTATCCCATTAAAACACCTCTCAGCACATATTTTAAAGAAGATCTGAAATGAAATGTGCTCTTGTAAATGTTTTGTATTTGTTTTATCCGCATCGGCGCAGCGGTTTTTTCTTTCTACAAAAATTAAGACAAATAGATTAGGGTTACTATGGTTTAAATACTTGACAGCGTAGTGCCGATCAAAATCGTGATGGATGATTTAGAAAACACTCCAACAGGAAAAAAACGTTATTTATGTAATGTTTGTAATAAAAATTTTTCTACTAGGGGCACTTTAAATGTACATATTCGTACACATACTGATGAAAAACCGCATACATGTGATGTTTGTGGTAAAAAATTTTCCATGCCAAATTACTTGAAAAAGCATCGCCTGATTCATACTCACCATAAACCTCATGTGTGCGAAATATGTACAAAAGCATTTTTACACAAGAGTAGTTTGGAACGTCATTATTTGATGCATAAAAATATCAAACCTTATTTGTGTGAAGTCTGCAATAAAGCATTTACTGAGAAGGCTAATTTATTGAGACATTGCATAACACATACTAATGAAAAATCTTTAAATACTAAGAAAAATCTACTAGGAATGAAATCACCTTTACAAATCCAGTAGTAATGCCATATTCGTGTGATATCTGTGGAAAAGCGTTTTTGACTAAATCCAATTTAAATGTACATCGTCGTACTCATCCGAACACAAAAACATATCCATGTGATATTTGCAACAAAACATTTCCTTTGCCGTATTTTTTAAAACGACATTATCTTATACATGCAAATATTAAACCTCATAAGTGTGATGTGTGTGGAAAAGCATTTACAGAAAAGGCCAATTTAGTTCGTCATTGTATGATACATTCAAATGACAAGTCATATGTTTGTCAAGTTTGTAACAAAGCATTTGTTGAAAAGTGTAATTTAGTTAGACATGTTGTGATTCATACAAATGAGAGAAAGCATGTTTGTGGCACATGCGGCAAAGCATTTACTTTGAAATCTTATCTAAAAAAACATAATCGAACTCATGCTTTTTAAAAATATTGTTGATGTTCTATAACAGTTTGGTGAAGAACTTGATCAATAAATTGTTAGTTGCAGTAGCCTTCATTACAATGCTTTTTAATTAATGAATATTAAGATTTAATATAAATTAAATTTTTAACTGTTAGTTCAGAATTATAAATTAAGGAATTGAAAGTGTAAGAGTTATAGTTCTAATTTATGAAATTAAATAAAGGATTAAGTATTGGGTAAGACATTACTTTTTACTTGTATAAAAGAAAAAAAACTAAAACAACTTTATTTTCCATACGAGCAAGACTTTTCATTTTTTTTTTAATGTTAATAATAGAAGATCTTGTTTATTGGGAAAAAAATAGTTCATGAAAATAATACTTTAGTTCCCATTTTTATACCATTGAATTAATGTTTTAAAATGCATTATTTGCATTTAAGCTGTATGACTTAAATTTGATTGTTGATTTGCAGTGTCCTCACACACACACTTTTCATTATATTTCTCCCATTTTTTCTCAATATTTTTTTAATTTTATCCTTTCTTTTTGGCAATCGTTTTTTTTTTTCCAAAAAAAAAAAAAATTACAAAATATTTTAATGTTTGTTATTACAAAGTGCAGTATAGTATGAGGCTGCTGTGTTTTATTTATTTAAATGAAATTTTTGTTAAATGTAATGTGTTGCATTAAATATTAGTAATTAATATATTTTGGTATGAAACATCATATATAAAAGACATAGACATAATGACTAAGTATTTATTGTAAATATTGTTATGATGAACACATATAATTTTCTTAGTAATTTCATTTTAGTTAAATTCTTAAAATTTTCAAATGTTCTTAAATCAATGATATCAAATTAAATCATGAGAACATTTAGGGAATTTTGCAGTTTGTGATTCCATTATTTATTATTATTATTATTATTATTTTGACAATTTTTCGCCCTTCCCTCCTCCATCCTCTTTTTGTGGTTTTTGTCAGGGTTATAGTTACTTCCCACCCCAAGCAAAGTGGCCACTGCTGTTACAGTTTACATTTAACTGCAGCAAGTGTTTTGTATGCTATTTACAATGGCAATGCATAAAAAAAAAAATCTTAAAATTTAATAATATATGGTATATTTTTAAAAAAATTTAAAGCAGTTATTGCTTTTGCTGATAAATAGATTAATTGTCCCTTAATAATCTTGCTTCCTAATTTTTTAAATAGTTATTACTTTTGCTGATAAACAGATTGCTTAGTTTAGGCAACCTCAACTAAGCATGAGTCCTATGATTTGATCCTGTCCTATGATTTTTGACATCAGTCCTTGCTTTTGCTCTGGCCCACTACTGTGCTTATTGTAAAGTGCTTTGCTTTGCCTTTTTGTACTGACCTTTTTTAACATCATGGTAAGATATGAGCTACAGATGCACTTGTTCATTGCACTCTATGTTAAGTAGGTGAAACAATAATTAAATGAAAATATTTTAAAAAATAATCCATATAATACTTAAGCAATGCATTCACAATCATTTCATAAAAATAAAAAGTCAAAGGACCTTTTACCCACTCTGCTGCCTGATAATAATTCATACCATTCCACTCACCTGCCATCCATTGATATCCTGCCAGAGCCATATCATAAATGAACAAAATGTAGACAATGGTTCAACTTTATGTTTAAAAATTTAAGAAACTTCAGATATGTCATCAAATAATATTGACACACAACAATCCGTTATACAACCTAAAAGTAATGATTTCAACAAGACTTAAACAGATAAGCATGAGAACATCGGTCAAGGACAGAAACAGATATGAAATCAATTATAAAAAAAGTTAACAAATTAAATAACCTCAAACAATTATGATAAATAAACATAAATAGATATAAATATGCCCAAATTGGGGCTCAGTGGTAATGTGAGCCGTTGGTGAGCATTACAGCTGAGGTTCAATCCATTGGCAACATTGTTGTAGACACTGTTTCAAAGACGAGGAGACTGGATGACATTTGTGATGTTCAGCATCTTGCCTCGCTAGTTGGATTACCTGGCAGTAGTTTTCCAGGTTTTCTCCCATATGATACACAAATGCAGGGTAGTTTCCTGTAAAAGTCCTCCCAGGAGGCACTTCCCTCCTTCAGCATCATGGACCCAAGTCAGACTTCTATCTACGGGTATTCAATCAGTATAAGCTGTCCACCTTTCCCTCCATCCCTGAGTAGACTATTCGTGGGATGTCCTCAGCACTGCGGGACACTAAGAATTAGTCACAACAACAACAGATGTAAATATAAGCAGAAAAACAGTTATGATATCAATCATAAAAAACAAAGTTGCTAGAAAAATGAGTAGTGAGCTGAGGTGAAACTGTTCTCGTCATTTGATGCAGAAAAGAGACTTGACAAAATTAGAATCACTAACTGCAGAATCCTCAAAATTTATTTGTCATGTCAGGATTCTGTTATTATTATTATTTTTTTACTTTCTCCACAAAATTGACGTGATAATGTTTTGTATAGACTGAATATAGGTTATGAATTATTTTGCATAATTATTAAAAAGGGCTAGAAAATAATTATCTGCAAGTGTTTAATTAATGTTTTCTTGAATCATATATGATTAATTATAGTTACTTGCATGTAATTGCTACATCATTTACATGCAAATGTTTATTTATTTATTGATTCCAAAATAATCAGTGATTTAAGAAAATTTAATGATGCCTATGTGGAAGAATTTGAAATAGCCATTTGTTTAATCTATTTCCAATTAGTTTACAATTTAAGTTATTTGTTGAATAATTTGTTTTTTTATATGTTGATTTTATTTCTTTAAATTATGGCAAGTACTCATAATATATATAGATGAAGAAAAGGCACATGTGACACTTTTTTAATTGTTTTTTTTTATTTCAAATTATTTTGACATAATCATTGATAGCACATTTATCTTTCGAAAGTACATTGAAACTATCAAAACCAAATGCTGGAATAAAATGCACTTAAGCTTATCATAGTTGGGGAAATATTCCAGCTTTTCTCTTCAAAATAAAGTGTTACTTTTTAAACAAGTCCTTAGACCTTCTCTTACGTATGGTGTCTGAATACAGAGATTTTTTATTAAAACTGACCAAAAATCTTTGAACAAAATACTTATTATCTCCAGAGCTCTTTGGTATATTCATAATGATAAAATTCACAATGATCTAAACATAAAAAATATCAAAGATTTTGTCAAGAAAACCCCAAGAATTGTCTTTTAAGAACTTATCAATCATAATAACAATCTAATTAAAACTCAAAAAAAAAATTTTATCTACAATGAAAAAATTGTTAAATATCCAAACTCCATCTGATGTGATTTTTTTTTTTTTTAACTTTTATTTTTAAATGTTTGAGAAATTATAGTTGCTGTCTTAATATATTCCATGTCCTAATCTGCCTAATCTTCCCTTAATTTTATAAGTACTTATTTAATGCTGATGTGATGATGAATAGTATGATTTTTTAAAGTTTTATTTTTCAAATATAAATTTAATTTATGAAAGTTTTATTTATATGTTACATATATTATTCATTATAAAGTTTTATTCATTATGAATCAAATTCAGTATTTGTAATTAAGATACATTTGTTATTTGTTCACATTAGATTTGTTTTTAATAAATTATTTTATATTTTCGGTCTTTATATTTTATTTAATACAAATATTAATATTAATTATGAATATGTTTCATGAACATGTTTTGCACACAAAAAAAATACTTTTGATTTTTTACCTTTTATATAATCATACCACTTAACAAAGCTGATTTCTTAAAAAATAACTATAAAAATTAGTATAAAGTCGAATAAATAAAAATTAAACAATTTAAATCTAATTTTTCTGTGTTACTTTCTCAATCATTAATTTTATCATTGCAAAACTTTTTAGAATTAAATTGCTAAATTTTTTTAAACAAATATTTTCTTTTTCTTTTGTACTATATGAAAGTTTAAAAGGAAATATTATCCTGTTAGCATTGAAAAAAAATTCTATATTAATTTTTAATACATTGGAATTATTTTGAAGTCATTATATTCTAATACAAAATTGTCTAAATAAAGTGTCTAAATGAGTGTCTAAGTAGTTATCTAATTACTATTGTAAGAAATCTAATTTTGTTTAAATTGTCTATATTTTAATTTTTCTAAATAAGCTATAAAGAAATTATATAAAAATTTAACACAGATGAAGTTTATATTTTAAGTTTTTTTAAAAAGAAAGTCTGAAGAATTAAAGGAAATGATAATATTTCATTCATGATAGTACCCTATTTATAAAACTTTAATTAACATTATATAAGATTATTCTGATCCTAAAAAGATGAGTAATTTTTCTACCAACAAAATTTTTTTGTAGCTTTTTAGACTTTTTTTTTTTTAAAACAAAGTAACTATTAGTTTTTAAAATAAAGTAATATTACTTAAAAATTGATCGTTTAATCAACCTTTGCATTGATGATATGAAAAAAATGATTTTCTTATGAAGAGAAATAAAATCAATAAAGTATGAAGAAAAAAAACTTAATTAAAATCCAGCAATCGAATAAAAAAGATTTCTAATTTGATTGCTAGATTTAGAGATGCGTTATCTATATTCGTAAAAGAGCTTAGAAATTTTTTTTTATAAGTGTATTTAAAATGTATTTGGTATTCAAAGTAACAAAGAAAAGGTAATAACTCATGAAAATCAATAAAACAAACAATTTAAAATTTTACTTATGCATAAATCATTTGTCATATATTCTCATGGTCGACGAACTATAAGTACAGTAAGTGGTTAGGATTATTAGTTGCTTGACAATTCATTGTGGAACTGTAATAAAGAAGTGCAGAAAAAAGTGTGCAGTTTAATTGTGAAAATTTTTGAAGTTATTTTTAAGACATAAAATACATTTTTTACAATATTTGAAAAATTTTTGAATATTTGAAAATGGGAACTATTAGATAGAAAATCACATGTATTACATTTCAACTTTTTATCTGCACTAATTATTGATTAGTACAATAACTAATATTAATTTAAGAAATTAAATTTACGTTGTTTTGGTACATAATTGTTTATAATAAATTCTTTTTTAATTTTTACTGATAGACCCCAGAAGGTTTTGAATATATTTATGTAAAGGAGGTCCATGATGCGTCCACCGGTGTTAAAGTACGACTTCTTAATCCTATAGTGTTACGTCTGCGACAGGATCAAGTAGTCTTAGCTTATCCTTTTAAATATGTCAGTGTAAGTACAAATTTCTTTTAAAAAGCAGAGGCATATTTTAGAATTAGTACGGTTTCTCACTTTAGTATTTCTAAATTATTTTTCATTTCATTTTATTTTTAAAAAATTGATAAATCAGTTTTTTCATAAAGAATATTTTTATGTTTATTAAAATTTTTATTATCAATAAAAACAAAACTTTTTTTACTTGATAGTAACAATGCAAAAAAAATTATATATATATAAATATATTGTTATGAAAAGAATCATGATCCATAAAGTGATCTTTTTTTAGATTAAATGTGGAATTAGGTTTGCTAGAATGTTTTTTTTTATACCAATCAAACTAATAAAAGCTTTACTCATTAAAAGATTCTTCCACATTATTTTTTTTAAAATTTCCTGATTGATTTAATTTTCTGTAAGACATATTGCATCTTGCAATTTTTCAACCGATGATTTATTTTATGTCTTTGAACAAAATTTTTCAAAATGAATGATTTTGAAATATAGTCTAGATAACTTCATACATCTTTATTTATTTAAAATAGAATTTTTTTATTAGATTTATTCTTTACAAATTAAAATATTTTTATTAAATGAAAATTACATGCTTAATTTGTTAAATGATTAAAAATCCTTTATTATAAAATTTTTGCTGTTATGTGTACATTAAAGCAAACCAACAAGTCTTTGTTAAATGCAAATTTTATTTTATTTTAACCAAAATAATTTGTAAGTCGAGCATTATTCAAACCTGAAACACCTTTTATTAAATCCAAACATGCTGGAAAATTTGAAAATGAGTGCTATAAGAATATAAATTTCCTTATATTCAGAATATAGAATACCTATTCTTTTCTAAAAAGTATATTCAAAGACAATAATGTCTATATTATTTTTAATTTGTTGTTTAAAAAACATATTAATATACTGTATGTAATAGTGGGTTAATAAATTAGATTAATTAATAACAATCTAGAATATAATAGCTTTGCATTCTATGACATAAAGATTAATAGTTTTAATTTTTCAAATTACTATTAATATTTTTAATGCTGTATAAATTTGACATGCTTTTTAAAATTACCCTCATAATTTTATGTGTGCGTGTGGCAACTCTGAAAGCTAAATGCAATTAGCTGACAAATGAAAAATTTACTTCACAAATTACTTTATTTTATTAACATGATATTAAAGGAATTTAAACAGTTGGGACCCAGCTCTATGAAGACTATGGGAGAAAGTGAAGCACTGCATCTGAATACTATGAAAGATGTCAATATGAAAGGTTTTTAAAAAGAAATCATTAAAGTATTTTGATTATTAGTGAGAAATGAAGAAATTGGACTCAATATATGAAGAGAAATACTAAGCATGCAACAAATTATGGAAAAGGAAAGAAATGTTTCTTATGAAAAAATGTGGTAATGCAAGATTAATAGGGGTTAGTACAATAACTAAATTTATTAATTATAGATTGGGAAATCAAAAAAAAGCTAAAGGATGTTATACACACATGCATACATATGATTGCAGTTAGATAGATGTTTTTTAAAAATATGTGTTATTTAAAAGGACATTTGTGCATAGATAATTTATTGAGTATTTTATACTATAATTAATATTATGTAACATTTTATGCCCAAACTATAAACTTCTTTATTTAAATTTTCCAAACTTTTATTATACACTGTCAATCATTTTATACTGTAATTTATGTGAAATAAAATGTGTCTGTTCTTCATAATATATTATCGTTATTGAAGATACTTTGTTTCTGTAAAATAGAAAAATTTTTTAAGCAAGCAAACTCAACTTTTTTTTTAAGGAATTATAATATGTAAACAAACCTTTTAATGCTTATATAATTTCAATAAATGATAAATATAATAACTTTTTGCAGTAATAAGGGTTAATTTATTGATACTTCTATTAATATACATAAAGCAAGAGATATAATATGTTTATACATTGTAATTTAAAAACTGTAACTCAAAGACAGCCAATATATTTTTTAATTAGTTAATTTTTTTATCTGATGGATTTCTAAATTCTTGTTTATATGAATATATTTTATTATTATTTTGGCATTACTGAATTGATAAAATATTTATGTGGCATTCATGTTCATCTTTTGATATGCATGTAATCACCTAGAAATTGATTCAAGAAAGGCTTTTTAAAAAAAATTTAAATACATGATCGAATGAAATTTTATATAAATATTGGACTTTATAGCAGAATTTATTTTTTTATTTTCATTTATTAGAACTAATATCCTTTTTTATATTATTATTATTCCTTTTTATGTTATTAATTGGCATAAAAAATCAGATATGTTATTGTCAATTTCATACTTCATATACATTAAACAAACATATTGTTGAATTGTTGTAGCATTTTCTTCTAGATTTTTATCTATTATGATTAGGTTTTGTTTTAATTCCTTTTAAGCTATTTTTATATTTTAATTTTATTGCCTCATTAAAACTGTCATCATTGATGATATTAAAACATCAGAAAACCTAAGTATTAAAATCTTAATATCATAAACATTTTTTAATCTTGAATGATGAAATTTTTGGGTTTTAATCCTCACTTATATTTTTTCTTAAGTAATTAAATAAAAATATAGTCAAAAACTCCGAGCAATGACAAACATGTTCCTACATTTTTGATGTTTTTACAGGCTGTTAATGGTAAAATAACAGAAATTGTTGTCAACCGAGAAAATACGAAAAATTATACTGGTTGTGATGAAACTAGTCCAATTAATCCAACATGTGGTCTTAAATTTGAAAGAGGAAAAGCTGTTGCTTATAGTGAAGTATGCTATCTTTATATTATCAAACTAGCACATGAATTGAAGTGTGCTTTATATATATCTAAATACTGTATTTTCTTAAAATGTATCAATTTTTGATATTAAAATTATTAATTCATTATGAGTTTTCTTATGTATTGTGTTCATTGAAAAATTGTAACTATTATATGAAGCATATAAAGCAGGTCTTATGTTATCTGCATATTCCGTAAATTATTTTATGAAAATATCAGCTTTTCAATTCTGGATATTATTTTCTTCCTTTTTTATAATTTATTCTGGATACTATAGTTTGGTATAATAGGCTTTTATAATGTATAATTCATGTTTGTTTATTTTTATTTTTATTATGATTTTAAGTTTCATTCAGAAAAGTTAAAAAAGTAGTTTAAATAGTTTTTTTAAATGATTTTTCCAGTATTTTTTATATAAATGAATTAATTAATGAAGGTTATTTTTTAATTATATTTCAATGATTTTCATTTTCTAGATAATATTTCAAAGGAACAATAATTTCAAATAAATTACTTTTCCTTTTTTAGAAAATAGCTTTATTATTATTATTATTATTATTTTTTTCTTTTTGAACTCACATAGATGAACATAGATTGCACACTAAATCTCTAACTTTATTCAGATTCATTCCCAATTACTTCAGTTTCTCAATTATTAAAGTAATGTATACTAGCATTGGAATTGCTAAAACCATTAAAAAATTTAAATAATTATAGTTAACCATTCTCAATAATGGTTGTCATTCTCTCATTAGTCATCTCATTTACTTAGTGGTTAATTACATTTCAATTACATAATAATTACATGTAAGATTGTAATTAATATAAGTATTGACAATTTGTCATATTTGTATTTCATGAATTCTTAATCAGTCTGGAATTTATGGTAATGATCAGGCAGATTACCTGGAAGGAAAGGTTCAGATTTACACTAATTGGTCTACCATTTATGATTAGAAAATTAAAAGAGCTTTAAAAACAAAAGACATTTAGATACATCTGTTTGGTAACAGTATATAATTTAAAAAAAGAAAGATTAGAAATCCCTTCTGAAACCACATGATCTTCCAAAGGCATTGCTTGCTTTTGTTTGGGCATCTCAGAACAGTATGCTGGCTTAACTATCAGTGAGAAATATCTTAATTTATATAAGTGATTTTGATGAAATATCTAAAGAATGTCAGCATTTTTGTATATCTTGTTTTTAAAAATTTTTATAATTTAAAATTTATTGCATACTGGACAGAGTTGGAATTTTAAGCATTGTTCAGAGCAAGATTATTTAAACTGTGTTATGCAGAACCCTGAAGTTCTGCACAACCTTCCCTATTTTGTGAGTTATTGTTCATCTTAAATTGTAATAATATTATTTGTCAAGTTTTACTAATCAAATAAACAAGATTAGTAGAACTGATTACTAAGAAATTAAATTAAGAAATGATAATTTGTTTTATGAGACTTTGCTATTCAAAGCAGAATCTGATCTAGCGATTCTGGCATTAATATGCACAGGCATAACTGCTGTGCATTATAAATTTAACCATTAGTAAATATAATCTATCCTTTCCCATTTCTTTGTTAATAATATATTAAATTTTGGTCACTCGTAATGAAATAAAATGTTCATTGCAATTTCTACTTGAATTTAAATTAGAAATTGAAAAAGGCAAGTCTTAAAAAAAATTAAAAAAAAACCCTTTTTTTTTCTCCTCGTATTCATTTAAATAATACTTCATCATAATATCATATGAAGTAAACTATTTATGAATAAGTCTTTCATTATTACAAGTCCCACTTCGTCTTTTGTGCCACTTCGTCATTTTTTTTATCAATCAATTGAGTTCTAACTCTATTATAAAATAAGTTAGAAAACAGCATTGTTACATTACTTCATCATTTTTTAAAGTAAACTATTAATTACAAATCCTTTTTTTTTAACTTTATTTCTATTCATTTGTAATGCATTACTTATAATAATTGTAATATTTAAAATTACAATAAAAAATAACTAATAAGAATTTTTTGTTTACACAATTAATTAAAAAATATTAAATTCAAAGAAAAGTTTTACTTCTTTTTAAGTTTTAGGAAATACAACACAGACAGATTTGTGCTCAATACATAAAGTTTATAGGAAGAAAGCATATAGGGAGCTGTGTTAGCATATAGTGAAATATTTATAACAATTGAATCTTAACATAATTTTTAATAATGTTCATTTAATAAATGAATATTGAAATGAAAGTCTTTTCCCATTAGTTTTTTAGTTTCCTTTTACTAGAACTGGTTTTATTAAATATTTTGAGTGTTCCTTGAATAAGCAAAGTTTGGAGAGCACTGATCTAGAACAAGAAAAAATAATGCATTCCAATTATTTAAAAAATTTCCTAATATTTGCATGAAATAATTTTCTTCATTGTTTATATTGTGTGTCTATTTTTGTGTAAATATTATTTATGATTGCTTTAGGGATTTTGCTGTTTTTGTCCAGATCAACCTGTTAGTAAAAAACAGACAAGAGGTGGACAAGATTGCTCTCATGTTGAACCAGATTTAGAGAAGCAAAATCTTAAAGCAAGTGCTCATTGCCTAAAATTTAGTGATGTTTGGTAAATATTCAACTAACTTTTATGAAGTCAAATTATATTTAAATATTCCTGGATATATATGATTTGTCTTATTGCTTTTATATAATGTTTAACTAAAACTTATATATTAAAAAGAATCTTTATTATCTTTAGAAAATAATTTAAGATTTTCAAAATGTTGCATACTACATGAGTTCATTTTATCAAAGCAGTTCAAGCTTTAAAAGTGTAATTTTCACTTTTTGTATTTCTCGAATTATATTTTGAACAAAAGCAAAATTATAGTCTTTAAGTTTGTGGAATATATTAATGCACCAACTTTGTTGACATAATTATCACAAAAATTTCTATGATGCAGCTATTCATTATTGAAATAAGTCAAGAATAAAGCACACATTTTAAAGTTCAATATTTCAAAATTAGTTGTATTTAAAAAATAAATGTATTGTAGATACATTTTTTTTTTCAATTCACTTTCTCTTATTCTAATTTTTCTCATGACATTATTTCTCTTATTTGAAGAATATTCTGCTTTGCTTCACATTGTTTTCAGAAATGTAATTATAATGAAGTTTTTTTAATTAATAATTTAGTGTCAGCTTCTTTTTTTGTTGTTGCTGATTTCTAAATATTTTACATAGTTAATGTTTATAAATCATATATATTGCACATCTTATTTTTTGCAGGTATTCTGTAAGTGCTTTGAACGATCCAGTCATTTTTCATGCTCTATACCTTCAAGTGTACAACCAAAGACACCTGTTAAATGGAACAGCTTTGTGGGTTTCTTTGTCACATGAGGAAGATTTTGAACTGAACTTTAAAAATGCCTCAGAATATGATGAGAACAAGACGGTATGTAAATAGGCTTTTATCATAGCAGTATTTTTTTTGGCACAAACGCAAGTCCTTATTGAGACAAAAGTCATAATAATTAAATTTAAACTCTATTCTTTAATATGGTAATATATATATATATATATATATATCGGAAATTTTCATATTGTTTTCATAAGTTGAATGTATTATTAATTTATTTTTTTAGCATTGCTGAACTGCCACTTTTGAGAGCACTGATTTTATGAACACATTTATCTCTATCTGATTCAATTTACAATATGGAAGTTTACAAAGAGCTGTAAAAAAATTCTTACACAGGACTTCTCATTTTATTGTGCTTCACTTAAAAATAGCCCAATGGTTCTCAAACTGTATCGAGCCCAAAATGGCAAGACATCTTTGCGAATAAAAATTAAACTACATTAAAATCAAACAGTAAAATTAAATTCCAAAGGCAATTAAATAAAATAAAATAAATAAATTTTGAATTTAATTATTAGCTTCAAATGTATTGGTAGATAATTTTTATCCTTACTACTATAAAAATTGCATGCCAAAAATGTTTGTTATACTGTGTAATCCTACTTTTTCAGACAATTATGTACTCATATTACACAAAATACTTGTGGACTTCCTTTGTGCACCCTTGATACCAATAAATATGTTACATATATGTTAATAGTGAATAAATGCAAGTCATGCTTTATATCAAGAAAGCATGTAACATCTACAATAGATAAATGTATAGATGCCTTTTTATCAAGTTATAAATATAATATTAAATACATAAAATTGATATGAAAATTAATAACCTGAATATTTGCTTTATAAAGTAATTTAAAAAATCAAAATAAATACTGAATTAAAATAATTTGATCATTAATATTAATTTCAGATTGTTGCTTCATATTATACATCCAATCCTCAGAAAGGAACTGTTTTAATATCTGCAGATGATAATAGGTTGCTTATTCCTCAACCTCTGCCAGGTGTTCCTTTGGATAAATTACCTCTTGCTGTAAAAGTGAGCAACTTTCTTTTCATTACATTGTACATTTAGATATTTAAATTAAAGAGTAGTCTTCAATGAAATAATTTAAATAAAAATCTTATAGAATTTTCAAAAAATTCTTGAACTTCCTCCTAGCTTTTTAAAAATAACTCTATTTTAGAATTGTTAATAATGTGCTATTTATAACCTGATAACTTGCATATGTTAAAATTTTTTAAAGAATTGTTTTTTGATTTCCTATTCTATGTAATTACAATTTTAAAGTATAAATTTAGAAAGTACTAAAAAAGAAATTAAACATTAATTTTGTTTTTCTTATTTTAGTGCAGGCTTTTATACTTATTCAGGTACAAGATATTTGTCTGGATTGCAATTATTATATTTGTTATTAATTGATATAAACATTTCTTGCTCTTTAAATTTAAAAAAAAATTGTCATTTTAAATAGCTGTGAAACATTTTTAACTGTTATTTTTTAATATGGCTGTAATATTTTTTAAAGAATTTCTTATCATTCCAATAGAGTCATGCAGCCTATGAAAAGCATTGTATTCTATTCAGGCATATATATTACCTCAATAGAATAAAGCATAATATATATTGTTGATATGTTTTTTTGATGTCATGAAAAGAAAGAAAATACTTTTGAAGCTTTTGAAAAGTATTTACAGAATGGCATATTTTAATCAATCATTAGTTACTCAATCAACATTTAAAATAAATGTTTCTTCATTACTTAAAAATTTTAAATATTTTTTAAATAAAATTTCAAATACTCCTATAAAAATTCTATTAAATCAAAATGCCCCAACAATAAATATGCTATCATATAAATTGTGTACAAAAATTACTATTTTCATAAACTAATTCACATTAAAATTATATATTATGATTTAAAAGTTGTTCAAATATATTAAATATATAACATAATGAGAAAGAGTGTGAGAGAAATTCCCTCTCCAAAATTTTGTGATGCATTTACAATACAATGTAGCCATGTTGATTCTGCCTTTTCCATAAAACACTCTCTTTATAGATAATGAGATCTAATAATACCCAGAGTAAAATGAGATAATCTGGTGCGGCTTTAGCCTTAGAATCCACTTATTCACTGTAGAACCATTACAATATGCTAGATGCAACCATACAAATATGCTAGAGGATCATGAATTCAAAGGTTTGAAATGTAATGACCAAGTACTTTTATCACTAGGTTAAGGTTATTATTTTTTATTATTTCAATTTTTAAAGGTTTTTCTGTTAAGATTATGAAATTGGAGCTGATCAGAGTTGACGTAAAAGAATAAGAGTGTCTCTAGTAATACATTATTGTGATAGAAAGTGCTGCTTCCCAAAAAATCTGTTGAACTGCAATGCAATTCAATGTTTATGACATGTTTTAAAAGTGTTAAGATGCTAGAATGATTTTTCCTTCCTGGTGTTGTTCTTTTTTTTTTTTTTTTTTTTTTTTTTTTTTCATGTTGTTAACTAAAAAAATGGGCAGTTGCTTATTTCAGAAATAAAGAAATTTTAAGTGGACAGTGATTTTAAGATGTTCATCCATTGGAGGGGAATTAGTGAGATAAATGGAGTATATAATCCCTCCAGAAAATTTGCATATGTCTGTAAAGAAATCAAATGCTTCTAAAATGTGGAATTGTGCAATTGGGCCTAATATAGAAAGAATAGAAGTACAATAAGATTTGTGTTTCAAATAGAAACATTCTCTAACTATTTATTATCTCTGACAGGAAAAAGGGGTCAATTTTGTTTTGAAGAATCATGATCAGAGAGACCAATAGCAATGCAATGTATTTGTGATACAGAACATTAAACTTTTGTAATCTGTTGCTACTTTCTGATATGTTGATAAGAAACCTATATAAAACGAATTTTTAAATTGACGATTTTGTCTCAGGTGATAATATCAACATTCCCAAGTTGTTTTAGTAGCTTTTAATTCTTTTACATTTAAAAAAAAATCAAGAAGTAAAGTCATAGGAAAAAAAAGACTTAAAATGCTAGTTTGCTCTTTCAGTAGGATATTTTAAGTATAGATTTGAAAATGCCAGGGTGGATTTTCTGTTATAGAAACTTTCTACCTAGTATTTTTCAGGTTTTAAAAAGAAAAATTTTGTGTATTGCACTATCATATTATTTTTATAGAGATTTTTAAGCTTAGAAAATGCTTTTTCAAATGTCTTATTGTTGCTCGATGTTGATGAAAGGGTTTATCCACTTTACTATGGCTTTGATGCCAAATATGAAATTGTATGGTCTTATAAAGTTAATATCAGATTTGAAACTAAAATTCATTATAGTAAGAATATTTTTGACAGTATCAGCTATGGCAGAAAAAATCACTTTTAGAATATGCTATATTCTATATTAAATAATGCTGAAGAAGCACAATGGAAATATCATAGAAAATAGGATTTTTACCTACGTTGAAACAGGAAAATAAGAAAGTGGAAAATAATGTCAAAAGTTGCAAGCTTGTAATTGAATGAAAGTTCAGCAATTGACTTGGTCACTGCTTCGCTTGCTTGAAAATTTTATTTCCCCTAGTTAAGATCATCTAGTAAATCAAAGTCAAATTTTCTGCAAAATGCATAAATTGTTTTGACTAATTTTATACTTTATTTCTATTTACAGAATGGTGCAACAGATTATCTTTTGATTAAAAAATCTGTAATAAATCCTGTTGGTGATGAGTGTGATATGGCGGGTATCTCATTTGAAGGTTTTGCAAAACAAAAAGATCGGTGTGAAGCTCCTAAAAATACGTAAGTAAAATAGGTACATCTGTAGAGATTTTGAAAGCTGATAAGCAGTCTTTTTTTTACTTGGTTCAAGATGAAATTTTTTATGTTAAAACTATGTACAGAAATTGTTGCTAAGAAAATATTTGTAACAATGCTAGTCAAACATAGTTGTACTGGACATTTAATGATTTTATCTTTCACATTTAATTGTTATAAAGAAATATTTTGTATCCATCTACTTAACCTTTATAACAAAATAATGTTTACTCTTTGAGAACCATTTTTAATGCAAGTTAATTTAATTACCCTTCATTTCTTAATATATTTATTCATTAATTAACAGTTTTCTGACAGAGAATGTAAGGTTTTGCTCATTTTAATTTTCTCAGCAGATTTATTCCCATTTCAAAAATTTTATTTTTAGGTTTTGAGCAATTAGTTAAAAAATAAAATAATTAATTCTTAAGAATATTTTTTAATTTATTTCTTCTTCATTGGCACAACAGCCCTAAGGCCATCTGCCTACTAGCAGATTTCAAGACAGGAGATGTTGTCAGCCTAATGCCCAATTTTTTACAGCCATATTAGACTGGGACGTACAGTTTAAAGTGGATTCTGAACCACTATAAACATTTATGGCATCTCCGGGACTCGAACTTGAAACTTGTGACACTGAGAATCAGAGCGGTTGTCACTTGGGTATCAAGCCCCTTTTGGTTTATTTACTAAGTTTAATTCCATTTTAAAATAATCAGTTAGTTCTTTTTATTTTATAAGAAATATGCAATACATTTTATCAATATGAACTTGCGATACGTTCAAAATTATTACGGAAATGCATTCTCTTAATTCCTAACAAAAATGTAAGTTGCTTGTTTTGCATATTTCTTATTGTATGTATATATATATATATATATATATAATTAAAACTTTTGTTATGTTTCTTTATATATTTGGTGCTTTTATTAGTATTATTCACATATGATGCATTATACCATTTCAAAATCATGTTTTTTTTTTTTGCATTGCATATATTTTTCCTTTATTTTTGTTTTAGTTGTTTGAAAAATCAACCCTTAGATTTTTGGGAAGCTGATGATGTAAGGTTTTTTTAATTTTGTATCATATTTATTTAAATAAAAAAATGATCTAATCTACATATGGAAGTTTGAAGCAAAATTTTTTAAAGATTTTTTTACACAAAATAATTTAGAAAACTTTTATTTACACTTTTCAGTTGTTGTGTAATATATTAGTTTAAAATTGATATTTAATGGGAATAATTCTTTTTAATATCTTAATTTAAACAATGGAAAATTATGTTTTTTATGTTTTATTATTTTTAATTATTGTTTTAAAATTGTATAAATCTGTAGCTTTCCATTCATTCAATTTTTTGAATCACATTGAAGAGAAGATATATCAATTGAAGACTATGCATTAACAAATGTAAGCTGGCGCCCACATCTGAGTAGATATAATGTAATAAATTTCAATAACTTTTAGTTAAAACTAATTACAACTTTTAAAGACTACAAATATTTTTTTAATATTTGTTTTGAAAAAGCAGAAGTTTTTAATAAGCATTTTCTAATCAAGTTTCTCATTATTTCAAATTTATAATTTCATCATTCAGGCATGTAAAGTATTATTCATAAATAAGTTCTTCAGCAGTGTACTGTCTAACTTAACCTTTTTTTTTATTTTAGTCATTTAATAATTTAATTCATGCATTTAACTAAATTATTATTTTTCTAAAAAAATATACTCTATTTCAGAGCATTTGAATTTAGAAATATATGCATAAAAATATAAAACGAGTATTCGTAGAATACTCATCTTTGATTTGACAGCAACAAAAATTAATTACTAGGTTTTTACTGTACTATGTAACTTTAAACAATTATCCCCTTCCCCTCAAAAAATAACACTTGATAGTACAATTTGAATACCATGTTTAGATTTTTGAGTGAAAATCTATATGAATTAACCATTATTTTTAGGGATAAATTTAATACCAACCAGTGTTATTTAAAGTGGAGAAGTAATTTCGATTTGCAGTCCCAGGGATATAAGTGTATTGTTAAAATAACCTTGCAACTATGTATCTAATTTTTTAAAAATTACATTAATTTCATGTGTCTGTATTTTTTTCTATGAGGGAAGAGTACAAATAAGAAATTATGGATTCTTTTAAATTTAATTATTGTTGCATATTTTTATGTTATATGCATATTAATGAAAAGATAATGTTTAAAGCTTGAAATTCATATTCTCAAAAATTTTATTTAATGTTTCGTTTTAGAAAAAGAGAAAATCTGGTGGAAAAGGCGTTTATTTACTTGAAAACTATGGTAGTCCTTACAAGGATCCTATTATTATTGATAAAGAGACTAAAGAGCACTGGTTAGCTATTGAATACTACGATGAACAACAAACTGTACTAACTATTGAATTTAATGCAGACCAAATTGTTGCTCTTACTCCTGGGTAAGTAAAATGCCAATAATATGTTTTCGTTTTGAAATGTAAAATTCAGAAATAAAATTTTTTTTTAAATTATTTTTAATTCCTTTTTTTTTTTTTATCTTTAAAATTCTCCCTTTTTTTTTTATTTCAAGAATTTTAAAGGGCTTTAGAAATCAATTAAATTGTCAAGAATCACTAAAATACAAAATTTGAAACTTTAATATTACTGGCAAATAATTAATCTTTTATGAAACTCATAATTTACTCCTATGCAGTTAAAATAGTTTTTCTCAACAATTAAAAAAAAAAAAAAAAAAAATTTATTCATAATTATAGCTCCAGTGTAAAATAGACACAAGGAATTGTTAAAAATTCTGCAATCCAAATTTTGGACTTTAATTAGAATTTTGAAAGTCAAATAAAAATTTTGTGTAAAAAAAGTAAAAGATGCAAAGATAAAGGTTACATGTTAAAAGTTAATCCAAATTTAGTTCTGCAGTTCTGGAAATTATTATTAATATTTAGCTATTGTTTATAATGAATCCTTAATTATGCTTTTTATTTAAGAATAACTATAATAGATTTGCAGGTTTAGTAATGTATGCTAAACAATGCAGTGTAAAATGGGTAGTTAATTATTATTATTATTATTATTCTTTTGTGATGCATAATTAGAGTAAGAGATTTATTGTGTGGTTAGAACATAGATAGTATGTCAATATAAGATAATACAAATTTCTTAACCCATTTAAGACTTGCAAAAATGCAGTTATAGTAGTGAAAAGTTATTTTATCTTTAAGTAGTAAGTATTGAATTGAAATTTTTTTTTTAAAAAAATTAACAATATTTTGTTTTAATCTGAATTATAAAGTATGTTGTTATGGGGAATATTTGATAAAAGCTATGCTTGATTAACACTTTTTACATTAATTTTTCACTTATTTAGAATTACATTAAAATAATCTGTGTGATCATTAATTATTTTCAGAAGACATATTCAAATAAGCAAGGTGATATCTTCAAGTAAAGAGAACAAAATTACTTTTAATGTATTCCTTTCAAATAAAGACCTTGCTATTGCTACAATATTCACTCAAGCCATTGATTGTAAATTTGGAGTTCCCGATTCCAATAATGTCAGCAAAGTAGTACCTCCTCAAAGGATGGATGAATTTTTACTTGAAACAACACCAGGAAAAATTGAACTGACAGAAACATTTGAATGCATGAGTCAGTATTCTTTTACCAGTTTTTTTTATTTAATTTAAAATGCAGTTTTTAAAAAAATGAGTAGTTTGACAACATTTTACTTTTGCATTCCCTTATGCTTGAAAAACAAAAATGCTATCTGAGAAATATTTGGTCTTGACCTGTTATTTGACAGTAATCAAATCAAAAGCTCCTCTGCCATGCAAGTATGTTTTTGTGAAAGAAATCCAATATTTTATTGGGTTTTTTTTTTTTTTAAGGTTTGCTTGTGAATAATTATTAGTTATTCTGAAGTATATTATAATTAAATTTTGTGCTCTTAAAAAAATTCTTCTAGATTGTAATTTAATTAAGATTATTTAATTTTTTATAAGAATAAATATTACTGTTAAGAATTGCTGCAGCACATAACAGTAAAAGTTTTAAAAAATAATAATAAATCTAAATATTTTCTGGGGAAGATTAACAAAACATGGAAGTATGGAAGAGCAAGGATCAGATTGAGATTTATCTAATATCCATATCTTCTCTATAACTCTGATAAATGGTTTAGGAGTGATTAATTATATCTTGATTAGATATTTTATCTTGATTGTTAAGTAGTTATTACAGCATCTTAAAAGAAATTTTTGTATTAAATTAACCAAACATTATTTATCTTTTTTGAAAAATATCGAAACCACTTTAATTGTAACTTTTTTCTAAATGTTAGAAATTTAAATGTTGGTTTTTTTACATATATTTTAATGGTATTAAATTAATTTTTGTATTTATATAATTAATATTCCAAAAAGGATAATTATCTGTATAATAGGTAATTCTATTTATATGTTCAAATTAGCATTTGTCTCATCATATCCTGTATAACATTAATTTCATTTGTAAAATTATATGTATTACCTTAATTTATAAAATTATTTAAAATCCTACATTAAAAAAAAATAATAATAATAAATATTTTTAAGCTTCATTTTGTTTCTCTGAAATCTTTTAAATTATGTAGTGATTCTTTAGAATTAATTCAGGCATTTTAAATCTCTTTCAGTGTTGTCATACATTATAACAATGTAATTATGCATATGTAATGTAATCCAAATTTAAAAAATTGAGTAGAAAAATCTGTAAAATACATACATCTTTTTAATAAAAATTGTGAATGCTGTTTGTTTTGTATTGACATCTTTCAGTAAATTATCTAATTGTTTGTAAAAGAATAGTTTTTACACATTAATTTAATTTATTTATTTGCTCAGTCTACCATGTATGTGGTCAAAATGTATATATAAACAATGATCATATGATTTAATGCACCATAAATGGATGCATATTTTTATTCCTGGAAACCTGTTGAAGGAATGTGATGCAGTATTTTTTCACATTTTGATTGTTTTGTTTTCAAGGTGTTTTTGATTAAAGAAGGAGGGGGGTGGGAGAAAATTCTCATGTATATGTAAATTGAACAAAATTTCTTTTGCACAGCTTAAAGTTTATTATGCATGAATAAGCCTCCAATTTTACTTGAATTTGGTACTATAATATTATATTAATGGAGGGGGAATATTCTCTCCAGCAAATTAAATTTTATTATTTATAAATCAATATACAATAAAAAAAATCCAGACTTATTTGATTGTGATATTGTAGTTAATTGGATACTCAAACATCATTATAGATAAATTTATTATGTTATACAAGTTGAAATTTACTAAGCCTAAGCAGATCATCATTGGAATTTTAGAATTAATTAGCATTAAATGAAGTTATGTAAAGAAACTAAACTAGAATATTTTTAATTCACAAAAGTAGACTAGAGAACTTACTTTTGTGATTCATAGAAAATCATATATGTGCATTCGTTGTTTATTATTGCAGATGAGTATCTGTTGATTTTCGAATCGACTTTTTAAAAAGTAGCTTAGAAGTGACAGAAGTTATAAAACTTTTAAACTGGAAAAAGAGGGGTGGTAATAGTACAAAAGAATTACAGGGATGTCTGTTTAATTATTACAGGACGATAATGACGTCAGGTTACTTTTTCTAGTAGGAGTCTTTATCATCATCATTGGCGCAACAGCTCAGTGTGGGCCAAGGCCGTCTACCTACTGGTAGATTTCGAGACGAGAGATGCTCTTCTTTTTTTACGGGGTAGGGTTGTCAGTTCTACGCCCAACGCTCAGCAGTCATATAAGACCGGGACCTACGGCTTAAAGTGGATTCCGAACCACTACAAACATCCATGACACAGCCGGGACTCGAACCCGAAATCTGTGATACCGACCGCCAGAGCGCTAGCCACTCTGACTTTCAGGCCCAGGAGTCTTTATTGAGGAGCAAAAGTACACTTTGGTCAGGAAGAGTTGACTTGGGCAGACTTCAATTCGCAACTGAGCATGTCGAAGTAATTTCCAGGATGATGAATAAGTCTTAAGGGTTAATGAAGGAATTTCTGTGAGTTTCGAAGTATTATGGCTGTTTTAGAGATCGAATCCATTTGGTAGTGGACCATGGATTAACAGTTCCTTCATTATGGGCAAAGAAAATTTGTGTTTTAATTAAGTTGTTTTATGATTGACGAGCTCTTGAAAGAAGGTTTTCGTGATGAAATCTTTGATGTTTAGGTCCTTGGAATACGAATATACTAGGGAGTTCTAATGATCATATGAAGTATTTTGTTCTGTTGCATTTTAATCTGACGGCTAGTTTTAGCAGAAAGTCTCCGTATTGGGACAACATACATAAGATAAGGTCTACGGACTTGTTTAGCACCTTATTTTGCAGAAATAAGCTGGAATATGCGGATGCCCTTTTGTGATTGGCGATATCAATTAAGGGCCATTATTGAAGCAGATACACGCAAAACACCACGAGAGATTGCAGAATTAAACGTTGACCTTTCAACAGTTGTTCGGCATTTGGACAAAATGCAAAAATCAAAAAAGCTCTACAGATGGGTGCCTCACGAACCGAACAACTTCTTGAATCAAACCATCACATCCGAGCAGTATATCCAGGAAAACGACAAAATGTACCCAAAACTGCAATATTTATGTCCAGTATGGGTCAATCGAAAAGGACCAATTCTTCTGCATGGCAAGCCAGATTACATGCCTCACAAATGACTGCGCAGAAACTGAACCAACTGGGAGATGAAACTCTTATTCACTAGATCTCTTACCGATCGACCACTTTTTCAATCACGTCGACGAATTTCTGCCAAAGAAATCTTTCAACAACCAAACAGTAGATCATTTGAAGAATTAATCGGTTCTAAAGTTACAGAATTCTATGTTGTCGGAATAAACGGACTTTGACAAAGATGTATAGATTCTAATGGTTCTAATTTTAACTAATAAAATTTATTCTAAGCTGAGATATACTGCTTTAAAGTTGATAGTTAAAAACGGCAATTATTTTTGCACCAACCCCATATATTGTAAGTACCCTTTCTAATCGCATGTACAGTAGTGCAATATTTCCAGTGTGCATGCGTTCTAGAGAGAGAAAACTAATGGAATGAATGGTAAAAAAAAAAAAAAAATATATACAAAGACTATTATTTTTATTGGTCCCTTGCCTTACGTTAAATCGGGATTCCACTGTATACATTTATGATGATATATGTGAATTCAAATGGTTTTTACATCCTCTAAACTTAAAATACATGTATTTACAGTTGTTGCAGGAAGTCCTAGCTACGGTGTTGTTTCAAAGCGAGAAGTGTCTGTCAAACCACTCCACAGATGCATCTGCAACATGCATTGCAAGTGCGCAGTAAGACTGTTTACTATACATAGCTTGTTTGATTTTTATATGTCTTGTTTTCTTTCTAATGGTCTTGGATACTTTTTCCAAGTGTTTGGACGGAAGTTTAAAATGCGAACCTATGGAAGAAGAGGATTACCAAGCAGCTGGTTTTCGGGGATCCTTACCTGTTTTAACTGCCAAACCTCCCTACAGAATTTGGTTTATTGCGCATCCCTTTTTGGCCTTACTTGCTCTTGGTCTTCTCATGCTTCCTTTCGGGTAAGTGATTGTATTTTCGAAGTTAAATTTGATTTGTTTAATGCAGGGGTGTGTAACTTTGTAGCTCTCCTGGTAGACATTAAAAGAAAATGAATTGCTGTTGGCCCACACATAAAATACATTAACGATAACTCATGAGCAAAAGAGTATAATATGTAGTTAACATATTTAAGTAATTCATTTATTACATAAAATTGCATATTTATTTCTTAAATTATATTTGCATTGCTAAAGATAAATACTTTGAGTTAATTATGTTTTTACTTCTTTATTGGCGCAACAGATCCATGGGGAAAGGGGGGCTAGGTCGTCTGTCTACTGCCAGATTTCGAGACAGGAGATGTTTTCTTTTTTACGGGGTAGGGTGGTTAGCCCAATGCTCTACAGCCATATTAGATCGGGACCTGCGTTTTAAAGTGGATTCCGAATCACTGCAAACATTCATGTCATCGGCGGACTCGAACCCGAAACGTGTGGCACCATGCGCCAGAGAGTGTCATTCGATGATCAGGCCCTAAAGCTATTAGTTTTGTTGTTGTTGTTATCGTTCCATGGATTTAAAATATTATTATCAAAGTTAGATCAAAAGTTTTCACGATAGCAATGGCGCCCCTTCACTATACAGGACTTCTCTTAAATTGACCTCGATTGGCACCATGCCCAATTGCAAAACATGGGGAGTGAGTGCTGGGCACTCTAGAATGTGCTTAGGTGTTAAGAAAGCGTTTGGGCAATTTCTGCAGGGGATGTATTCCCTGGTCTTGTCTGGGAGAATCTTCATCCCTCTGTAATGATTAGTTTTGAGTCTGCTAATAACTGATGTCAACTTCCTAGGGCAGTAGAAGTCCGTGATTAGTGGCTTCTTTAAGTTATGAGGAATTAGTCGGCAAGTGTGATGGTAGTCCTGGGTTGATCATTGTCCCTGGCTTCTATTAGTTTTGTTTTTGATAAATAATAAAAAAAAAAAATTATGGCAAGTAAAGTAACAAATAACTTTTTAAATATGAATGCAATTACAGGTTTGATCAAAGCGACATTCGGTGTTTTCGGATATAAAAAGATTTCGTATTTTGGACTTGAAAGCCGTATCTTCGACAAGAAGCAAATCAAACAGTACTTTGAGGGTGATTTAAAAGAAATGGAAGTAGTGTACGATGAGGAGGGACATCCTATACATCCCGAAACGTAAGTTCAGTCACTGTGTGCCTTATATATATGTATATAGTATTAAAATTTTTAAAATTCTGGATCCTGCAACCAGACTTGGAGGTTGTTGACATAGGATCTGTCTGATCCTCGAGTCTGCAACGAAACAGGAAATATTGAATGAAATGTTTTTCTAGCATTTATAGATTAACAAAAAGAAAGCTAAAGTTGCTTCATATTTTAAACTTTCATCAAAATCTGAAAAATCCTTCAAAAAATTTTTTTTTCAAATTATGTTTTTCAAGTAAAAGAAACATATGACAAGATGGCCCATGATCTGTGCATCCATGTTGAAAGCGAACTGGAATTTCTCACAAAAAAAAAAAAAAAAAAAAAAAAAAAAATATATAAAAAAAAAAAAAATCAGAGATTTCCTCACTGGTCTACGACTGACAAGACATTCAGTTGTGAGAAATATAACCTATAAATATTTTGTCAGTGTGTAGACAGAAATTAAATATTTCTTCAGATTTCAATTCACGTTTTAATTATTGCAGGTAGTAAAGATAATTTCTAAACTTTTGTTATTATTTGAAGTGTTCAAATAATAACAAAAGTTTAGAAAAATGCGCTCTTTATTGCATTTCAAAATGTTCAACAAACTAAATGCCCTTGTAAGTTTGAAGAGAAAGCTGCGAAATGGCAGCAACATTTTTTTCTCGTTGTAAAGATCTGAGAATCATTTTATTCAACTGTTACTTGCCCAGTGTTCACAATTGATGAGAACTTGGACAGCCGTATAACCATCATTACATTAAATATAATAATTGATTTTGGAAATGAATGTCTTTGAAAAAAAAATTTTCTTTAATTATGCATTTTCCCCTAGTCTACAGAAATGCTATTTTAAAAACGACTATGATTTCTGAAATATAATTTTCGATTAAAAGCATAATTGTAAAAAAAAAAAAAAACACTCCATTTTTAAAAGTATTGCCGATTGTATTTTACGGAAAAAATAAAATACAGCAATTCAGATAGTTAGCATGCAAACATGTATTTGGATGACTGTTCTTAGTAATACATATTTAATCAAGCTATTGGTTTATATATTTTTTTTAAATATAACTATGAGCCTTTTTTTTCTATAAGAACTTCCAAAAAGCACAATTTCCAAAAGGAATTATAATTGATTCATCTGATAATAAGTTGGTGTTTGGTAGCTATCTAATGTATAGTATTAGTAACTTTTATCAATCAATGCTTATAACAATCGCTGCATTGAGGAAATTTTTATTGAAACAAGTCACGTTGCTGATGTTTCAACATCCAAGCAATAATAAATACTTTCAATCTTTTTTAAAATTTAAAATTTGCCTAAAATTAAAATCAGTAGTTGCCAAAGCGTCTTATAAAAGTTTTATCTATAAAAATACACAAATTGTATTTTTTTGTTTTTTTTGTTAACCTTTCTACAAAATCTGTCAAAATTATTAATCTTGAAATGATGCAAATTATCAGTTCGTTTTTATATGATGTCCATTTTATTTAGTTCATTTTTTTCCTACAGAAATGATCCTGCCAGAACTCTAAGTGAAGAAATAATTTTCGCTATGAACGCTTTTTTCTTATGCTTCTGGCCCTATTTAAAGTTTATTGATAGCCGTGCTGAAAGGAAAGCAGAAGAAGCTTTGGACGATGCTGCCACTGTATGCTCATTTTCTTTTCTTTTTTTTTTAGTTCAAGAAAATTTTCTCTGTATGGATTAGTTAATGGTGTCCTTTTCAAATATCTTTAGTTTTCATATTTTACTTAACATAAGAATTTCTGCTTTAAAAATTGAAGAATATAATAAATATGAGATTAATAAGTTATTTATGCTAATATAAAATAGATAAAAATTGTTTTTATAATCTATTTAATTAATCTATATTAAGTAAAAATATACAAATTATATGTGTAACTTACCTAATAAATACTGTTACTAGATGGCGCCATTACACGAATAAACAATTTTAAATCTGTGAACTTGCCCAACTCGTGCCAAAATGGCAACGTACGCTGTTAGTGTGCGTGTAGGAAGGCTAAGGTTCGAATCCGCTGGCTGGGATCGTGACAATGTGTATGAGGTATCTCGCATCGCTAATAAGGGTGCCTGGTGGGAGATTCCAGGTTTTTCAACCCATAGTTACCACTAAAAAACCCTCCCAGAAGGCAACGTCCTACCCTTATCATCCCCCCCCCATTCATGACATACATGGGTAGGACACGAGGCCCGTTGATGTTTTTTTTTAAACGAACTTTTTAATAGGATAATCGAATGTACACTCAAGTCCATAAATTAAGGATAATTCAGAATCACACAGAAATTGAACTCTAAAATAAAAATTTCACCTGTAGAATTATCACACACATCTTGAAGAAGAATATGCAAATTACAGGAAACCACCAGATGGCGCGGATAGTACGTCACAATGACGAGAGTGTAACAGAGGGGTATATAAGGAATGGTGGCAAAGAAGTAAAATTGTTCACAAGCGCTTTAAAAGCCTTTCAGTGCAATAACCGCGTAGTTATGGCACAAAGGAAGCATTTGGATGATTTCTTACGTGCTACAATTATCGGACGACTGGAATGTGGACGTACCCAACTGGAAGTATCCGAGGAACTTGGAATCGCCCAGAGTGTCATCTCCAGGCTTTGGCAACGATTCCAAGATGATGGTAATGTGAGTAGATGTTACAGCACAGGTTACAACCAAGTTACAACGCCGAATGAGGACCGGTATTTAGCAGTTACTGCCAAAAGAAACAGACGCAGCACAGCCTGTCTCGTCAGCTCTCTTCAGCTACCGGTACGACAGTTTCAAGGCAGACCGTGTACAGACGCTTAGGGAACATTGGTCTATATGCTCGTAGGCCTGTCAGATGTGTTCCACTTACCCCAACTCACTGTCGCCTGCGATTAACCTGGAATAGAGAGTTGACACCATTGTGGACACCACAACAGTGGTCTTGTGTGATGTTTTCCGACGAGTCCAGGCTTAGTTTGCAGTCTGATTCTCGCCGGACTTTCATATGGAGAGCGCCAGGTACCCGTTACCACCAAGAGAACACCATTGAACGACACCGTTACGGTGGTGCAGGATGGCTCGTTTAGGGAGGTATTCTTGGTTCCAGAACTGACCTGCATACTCAGAGTGTAACGATGATAGGCCACATCTATCGGGATGTCATTCTGGAACAACGTGTACGTTTGTTTCGGGGCGGCATGGGGGCTGAATTTCTGTTTATGGATGACAACGCCCGTCCTCACCGTGCAAACATTGTAGACGAATGTCTTCAATTGGAGGATATCACCCGTATGGATTGGCCAGCATACTCACCGGACTTGAATCCAATAGAGCATGTGTGGGATATGCTTGGCCGACGAATTGCAGCCTGTCAACCCCCTCCTACCTGTCAACCAGAACTTCGGAGGACATTGCTTGATGAGTGGTGTAATATTCCCCAAGATCAGATTGATAATTTGATACTCAGCATGCCTAAGCGTTGTAAGGCCTGTATTGCATCGTCCGGGAGACATACTCCATATTAACCATCATACTAACCATGTTATACTGTTTTTTGTAAATAGGTTCTTTTTTGAAATTTGCTCCAGGGAGTAAAAATCGCAATTTTTATTAATTATGTCAAACATATAGCATCTTTTTTGCTCTTTACCTTTTGTTTAATAAGTAGACTTTACAAATAACAAGACTTTACAAATTTGTTTTGCTGCTGTCTCTTTCTTTGCCTGAACTTTATTATCCTTAGTTTATGGACATGAGTGTAAAACACTGAACTAAGTGCAGACCTTTTAGTTTTTTTAAGTATTTTAACGCACTGTAAAAGCATTGTGGTTGTCTTTATTTGTAAATGTAAATAATTATCGTAATAAAAAATATATCAAAATCCGTTTAACCCTTTTATTTATATCGCCCTGATATTACCTGACATAATTTTGAAAAAGATATAATGCATTTAATATTTGCATTTTTAAAGTATAAAAAAAATTAATTTTAATTTTTGAATAATTTAGATTTACAAATCGTTTTTATAGGGTTATTTTGATTTAGATTATATTTTTTTTCGTGAATAATTAAAACGAATTCAATTAAAGATTTACAATATGTTTAAAATTGCTAAACAACTCTGTAAAGAATTGTTTCTTTGAATATTCGAATTATTGAAGTCTGATTTATTTATAAATGACACATATTAAATTGTTTTTGAATGATCAGCTTTACTGCAGGTATGCTTTTGTAGTTAAATAAGGGTATTATCATTTTTCATTAATTTACTTCCAAAAAAATTGCAATTTTCTGTATTTTTAAGATTTGGATTTATCATAAATATTATGATATAATCATACTTAATTATTCATTGCAAAACTTTTTCTTATATTTGTGTATTTGCGAAGAATTTCGACAGTGTATAATAGTTAAATCTAAGGAATAGACAGTGTTGATTCAAACAAAGATAATTATCGTAATTTCTTGTCCATAATCGTCCAACGAGGTAAAGAAACAGTCGTAACTTTCAGCTGCAAAAATAAAATTACCCTTATTGATTATACACTCATGTCCGTAAATTAAGAATAATGAAGTTCAGGCAAAGAAAGAGACAGAAGCAAAACAAATTTGACTTATTTGTAAAGTCTATTTATTAAACAAAAGGTAAAGAGCAAAAAAGATGCTATATGTTTGACATAATTAATAAAAATTGCGATTTTTACTCCCTGGAGCAAATTTCAAAAAAGAACCTATTTACAAAAAACAGTATAACATGGTTAGTATGATGGTTAATATGGAGTATGTCTCCCGGACGATGCAATACAGGCCTTACAACGCCTAGGCATGCTGAGTATCAAATTATCAATCTGATCTTGGGGAATATTACACCACTCATCAAACAATGCCCTCCGAAGTTCCAGTTGACAGGTGGGAGGGGGTTGACGGGCTGCAATTCGTCGGCCAAGCATATCCCACACATGCTCTATTGGATTCATGTCCGGTGAGTATGCTGCCAATCCATACGGGTGATATCCTCCAATTGAAGGCATTCGTCTACAATGTTTGCACGGTGAGGACGGGCATTGTCATCTATAAACAGAAATTCAGCAACCATGGCGCCCCGAAACAAACGTACATGTTGTTCCAGAATGACATCCCGATAGATGTGGCCTGTTATCGTTACACTCTGAACATGCAGGTCAGTTCTGGAACCAAGAATAATTCCTCCCCAAACGAGCCATCCTGCACCACCCTAACGGTGTCGTTCAATGGTATTCTCTTGGTGGTAACGGGTACCTGGCGCTATCCATATGAAAATCCGGCGAGAATCAGACTGCAAACTAAACCTGGACTCGTCGGAAAACATCACACCAGATCATAAACTAGAAAATTTTCCACAATGCATGCTCTCTACTCCAGGTTAATCGCAGGCGACAGTGAGTTGCTGTAAATGGAACACATCTGACGGACCTACGACCATATAGACCAATGTGCCCTAAGCGTACCTGTCTGTACACGGTCTGCCTTGAAACTGTCGTACCGGTAGCTGAAGAGAGCTCCTAGACAGGTCTGATGCTGTGCTCCGTCTGTTTCTTTTGGCAGTAACTGCTAAATACCGGTTCTCATTCGGCGTTGTAACTCGGGGGCGACCTGTGCTGTAACATCTACTCACATTACCATCATCTTGGAATCGTTGCCAAAGCCTAGAGATGACACTCTGGGCAATTCCAAGTTCCTCGATGCTTCCAGCTGGGTACGTCCACATTCCAGTCGTCCGATAATTCTACCACGTTAAAAATCATCCAAATGCTTCCTTTTTGCCATAACTATGCGGTTATTGCACCGAAAGGCCTTTAAAGCGCTTGTGAACAATTTTACTTCTTTGCCACCATTCCTTATATACCCCTCTCTTACACTCTCGTCATTGTGACGTACTATCCGCACCATCTGGTGGTTTCCTGTAATTTGCATATTCTTCTTCAAGATGTGTGTCTGATAATTCTACAGGTGAAATTTTTATTTTAGAGTTCAATTTCTGTGTGATTCTGAATTATCCTTAATTGATGGACATGAATGTAGTACAAGTTAGGGCAGGTTACGCGTGTGTTCTTGATTCAGTATTATTTCAGGGTTGAAGTGAATAATTTCTTTAAATAATGTAAGAGACGTTTAATTGTCATATTAATTAAAATTTTCTAAGGCAGCACTACACAACTGCAACAAGCACATAGCACACAAAACCAAATTATATAACAAGTATTTACAATATCATCTTAAAGGCCAGTTCTTTTAAGAGTTTTGTACACTCCGCACTGCCTAAAACTCATCACTCGATTCTGCAGACTCCCTTTTCTCTTATCCCTCTCCCATTATAGGTTCCAAAGTCTAACGGGCGAAAAAAAACGTCCAAAGTCTAACGTAAGGGTCAACTCATCCTTGAAAGGAGGATTTATCAACCTTGAACTCTTCCCCGTTGGCTGTATTTTGTTTCGGGAAGACATGGTGAATCCATACTATTATAATCCACGGATTTGTTTTCTTTGGCCAACCATGCACCCATAATTTTTTTTTTTTTTTTTTTTATTATTTATTTTTTATATATACCTGTAGTTGGTATCCTAAACTAGAAAATTTTCTAAATTTTTTTTTTATTTTATTAAAAAATGTTATAATAGCATAAAAAATTAACATATCACAAATTTCATTTGGTGAAAACACGCATTTATTGACCATATTTTAGAAAAATACAGTAGCTCTCTGAAATAATTTTTTAATATTTGTTACTTCGCTCCAGACTTTTAAAATCTAGAATTATTTAGTTACGTTTTAGCTTTTGCTTTTCGTAAAAGTACGGTTACATCCCATCGCATTTTTTCCTATTAGTTACGTTATATTTTTACTTTTTTTTTCTTGCGGCCTGATGGCCAATTGGCTTTGGTACCAGAGGTTGCAGGTTCGAATCTTGGCGGTGGCATAGATGTTTGCTAGTGGTTCGGAATCCACGTTAAGCTGTAGGTCCCGGTCTAAGTATCCCAAAAGTGTGCACAAAATGACCGTAAAGCGACAAAATAAAAATAAACCGCTTATATATATTTTTTTTTATATCTAATATATTGGAACGGGAAATTGTTTTTTTTTTTTTTTTTTTTCAGGTAAAGGTTTTATGGAATTAATTTTACTCAAATTTTTAATAAAAAAAAAACCACTGAATTTTGGGGAATTTTAACAATTGTACTACTGATTGTAGGTAGAGTATACCTATATCTTGTCCTTTTAACGGGAAAACGGTCAACGTTAAAACTAAAACGGAAATTTTTTTTCCCCCTGTCAACTCTGCTTTCTTGCTTTTAAACAGCATCCTTTATTATCTAAACATACACTAAACAATGGCAAAAAATGAATACATGATTAAAAAAAAATGTGGTTAGATATATTTTCTCTCCATTTCAGACGGACGAAGAAGGAGAAGGAGAAGAAGAAGAAGAAGAAACAACGATCGGGAGAACTGCTGGTGATGAATCAAGTAATGTTTCACAATAGCTTTTTTTTTTTTTTTTTATATAATTTAACATATAAATAAAAAACGATATGTATTAAAATATTTATTAGTATACACATTATGGTAAATCACTTTAAACCTTTTGCAAATCAAATTCAAAAATTTCACAAAATTAAGATTTCATTTAAAGGTTAATGCTTGCTTATTATAAAGATGTATACGTATATGTAAATTTAGATATGTATTTCTCTATGAGTAGTGATGTACTGGTATGAGTAAAGATGTATACATGTATCCTCAATTACAACTGCATATTTACTTACGTATGTATGTATGTATCTATGGATATGCATTTGTTAGCTGGTGTATATTTCTTGGTTTACCCGTGTATCGAAATACGTATGCGAATTAGTGTTTCTATATGTATGTTTGTGTTTATGCGCACAGTTACGTGTATAATATATATATATATATGTATACACACAGACACACTCAAGAGCCAAAACATTATGACCACCTCTACATTTTGCAATGAACTCGCCTGGATGACGTGAAAGACACGTGATCAGGTGGAAGTAGTATTTAACTGCTGCTGGAGAGTTGTGAAAATCATTCTTTCACTTACTTCTGTGTGTGATGGGAAAGGCTGCGGAAGTAAGCGACTTTGATAGAGGGCAGATTGTAATGGATCGAAGGCTCGGAACAAGTATTTCCGAAACTGCACGACTCGTGGGTTGTTCGCGATCTACAGTTGTTAGTCCTTATGCAAAGTGGATGAATGACGGTGAAACCAGCAGTAGACGACATGGTGTTGGACGTCCACACGCTATCAAAGAAAAAGTTCGTCAGAGACTGTCTCGCATGGTGAAGCAAAACCGGAGCCAGACAGTGGCACAGCGGACAGCTCAATACAATGCAGGGCCAAGTAGAATAGTATCGGAGCACACTGTTCAGCGGACACTGTTGGATATGGGGCTACGCAGCAAACGTCCCACTCGTGTGCCTTTGCTGACCAAGCGTCGTCGCCAACTGCGCATGCGCTGGGCCCGGGAACATCGTGACTGGTCCATGGATCAGTGGGAGAGAGTTGCCTGGTCAGATGAATCACGGTTTGTCATTCATCACGCCGATGGCCGTGTCAGGATACGCCGTCTTCCAGGCGAACAGTTGTTCCCTCAATGTACAGTAGATCATACACAGGCCGTTGGTGGCGGTATTATGCTTTGGGGGACGTTCTCTTGGGCGTCTCTGGGACCCGTGGTTGTGGTAGAGCAGACCAGAAATGCTACAGGGTATCTGAACATCATTGCAGACCAGTTGCACCCTTACATGGCCTCTGTTTTTCCTGCTGGAAATGGAATGTCCCAACAGGACAACGTCCCTTGTCACAAGGCTAAAATTGTGTTGGAGGGGTTCCAGGAACATGATGCTGAATTCCAGTTAATGTCCTGGCCGCCTAACTCACCGTATATCAATCCGATAGAACACATTTGGGATGTCCTGGGACGGCAGCTCAGAGTTCAAAGACCACCAATTCGCAATATCTCGGATTTGCGTGACCGTTGCTTAAACATCTGGTACAATCTGTCTCCGGCCATCTACCAAGGACTTGTGGCATCCATGCCAAGGCGGGTTGAAACTGTGTTGCGCTCCAAAGGTGGGCCAACTCGTTATTGACAGGTGGTCATAATGTTTTGGCTCTTGAGTGTATATGCGAATGTAAATGCGTATATGTTTGTGTGTGAATGAGTGTATGTACGTGTTATGTTTGTTTATATGCATCCATGTAGATTAGTGCTTGTATATGTGTATATAATTGTATGTTTACGTTCGAATATGTAAGTTTGGGCGACTGTGTATGTTCATGTTCGCACTTGAGCACGTATGTTTTTGTGTTCACATGTTTGTACGTACGTATTTATCTGGATTCTTGTGTGTGAATGCATGTGTATGCAGTTGCTTGTATATGATGCGCATGTGTATGCTCATGTACATGTGCATAGATGTGTATGCATGTGCGTATGTGAATGCATTTATATGTATATATATGTGTAACATGTACATATGTGTATGCAGAATGCCTAAATGCACTTGCATATACATACACATTTACACACATTCACTCATGCACATACATGCAAAACATATAATCAAGCACATTAATTTACATACTTAAGTGCATGCATGCTCACCCTTACACATGTATGTACATAAACACATTCATGTACCATATATGTAAACTTACACCTACGCAAACATATTATATATCTATCTATCTATCTATCTATCTATATATATATATATATATATATATACACTGAAGAGCCAAAACATTATGACCACCCCTACATTTTGCAATGAACTCGCCTGGATGACGTGGAAGGCACGTGATCAGGTGGAAGTGGTATTTAACTGGTATTAAATGGTGGTATTAATCCATGCCAAGGCGGGTTGAAGCTGTGTTGCGCGCCAAAGGTGGGCCAACTCGTTATTGACAGGTGGTCATAATGTTTTGGCTCTTGGGTGTATATTGCACATGCATATATATATATATATATATATATATATAATCTGCACATATTGCACACACACGAATGCAGCTACATACGCATGTACATACACATGCACAAACACGTGAACATAAATACATACGTGCTGAAGTGCGTACATACACACATGAAATACGCACAAAGTTACATAATCGAACACAAGCATACATATCCACATACAATCATACACAACCACTAATCTACATGCATTCGCATACGCATACAAAACATTAATGCACGTATATATCCTTATTCACACACACAAAAATACACGCATTTACATTCATAATAATTACTGAGTCGTTTACGCGTGTATATATGTATGTATGTATATATATATATATATATATACACACGCGTAAACGTGCGCATGCATACACACAAACATGTACATAGAAACGCTTAATTCGCATACGTATATCGAAACACTGGTAAACCCACAAATACATTCAAAGTTTGAAACACTTGTAAATTATTTTAATATTTAATATTATTTTAATATTTTTCGTAACATTGTTAAATATTTAATGCTTGCATATATACGGAAGTAAATATGAGGTTGTAGTTGAGGATACATGCATATTTAAGCATATGCTTTACCCATATTATTTATTACTACTCATAGAGAAACACATATTTAAACGTACATATGCATATATGTCTTTATAAACATACAGATGTACAAGTATTAACCTGTAAATAAAATCTTAATATTAAGTAGGTTGAATTTGATTTTCAAAAAGTTTAATTTGGTTTGCAAAAGTTTAAAATGACTTGCCAAACTACATATTTGTACCCCTCTATATCCAACCATCACTTATATAACAAACAGGTTATTCGGACTGAATCTTGTAGGTGTGAACCCATGAACTCAAACTTATTGACTTCACAATGGGAGCTTCACATAGGTGGCCCAACTTTCATCATAAGTATCAATGAAATATTTAACGAACACTATCAGATACGACATAGGGGAAGGAAATCCATCTCCTGTTTCTCAAGTTCCGTTAAGGGACTGTAAAATCCCTCAATTGGTTACCGATTTAACGTGTTTATCTGGAGCGTAAATGCGGGAAATTCCTGTTATTTCGATAGCCTCTCTTTGAATTATGGGGGGTGGGAGTAGTTATCCGAAATTCATGAGATCAACTCGAGTTCTATGGGCTTCGAACACCGTAAGCAACTACGTCTTATGTCTCCGTTTGGGTGAAGGTCTTATCAACTATAAAAAACAAATTCATCCTTCTTCACCAACTAAACTGTTATAATCATTTAATGTACTCCATCACTTACCACCATTCGGCATTGAAGAGAATTTCCAGCACACTTTGTGATTACCGTTGTATTAATTTCTGTTTCAGTTATGGATTACATACATACTACTGTGTCCAGAAAGTAAGACCAATTTTCAATTTAAATTTCTTGAGCGTATGGTATTTCAATTTTTATTTTTTTATTTTTTAGGTTGTTGGCAGTGTCCTTGACATCTGTGTTAAATTTGACGTCAAAATATTCATTAGTGGTTGAGTTACGATTGGTTTTGTGAGATGCTAAAACTGATTCCCGGCGATTTTTGAAATGTCTCTTCAATCGACTCAAAACGGTGTTCCCGAAGTGGTCTTTTGAGTTTAGGTAATAGCCAGAAATAGAACGATGCTATATCAGGTGAATACGGTGCTTGTGGAACGATATCGGTTTCATTTTTGGTGAAAAAGTCACGAAGAATCAATGCAATGTGAGCTGGCGCATTCAGTGTTTTCGGTACCAATCGAGATTTGACTCGTTCGAGGCCCAAAACATCTTTTAAAAAGGAATTTTGAAATTCCAACATCATCAGCAAGGTCTCTAATTGTAAATCGACGGTTTGCAAGCATCAATTCTTTAATTTTTTGGACGTGAGCTTCGTCGGTTGATGTTGATGGTCTACCAGAGGGCTCTTCGTCTTCAACGCGTTCTCTGCCTTCTTTGAACTGTTTATACCACTTCTAAACATTCTTCTTCGATATAGGAATGCTCACTGAATGCCTTCTGCAACATTCCATAGGTTTCCGCAAACAAAATTTAACGCAAGTTCTTTGCTCAATTAATTCAGATATTTCAAAAATCGCCGGAATCAGTTTTAGCGTCTCACAAAACCAAGCGTAACTCAAACACTCATGAATATTTTGACGGCAAATTTCACACAGATATCAAGGACAGTGGCAACAACCTAAAAATATTGAAATACCATATGCCCGTGAAATTTAAATTGAAAATTGATCTTACTTTTTGGACACAGTAGTAATTGCAATTTTTTTTTTATTACACAGTCCAGTCACATTAATGTGACCACCTGTCGAAAGCCAGAATATACACTGTTGTATATTCTGGTTTTAAGTGGAATGGGGTATTAAGTGGAATTCTTTTATGCACACTCCACTCCAATGTGCTGCCAACCTGCCTTTTGTGATTGGTTATTTCACGTTGACGTCGAAAGTAGGTGGTGGTCACATTAATGTGACTGGACTGTGTATTTGAGTAAGATGATTAGTATTTTAATGGCATTCCTCTTGCAGGGACTGACGAGGCCGAGAGCGATCGTCCGAGGCGCGTGGAGATGCAGCTCGGACGTCACCAAGTGGCCAACGTGCGTCCTTCGGTCGACGAAATGGGCAATCCCATCGACCCGGGCAAGGTGCAAAGAAACGTGCGCGGCGAAAGCGTCGAGGAGACACCCGAGTCGGAGCCCGACACCGACGTGATGGGCAGGGAACAGGCGCAGTGGCAGAAAGGTGCACACAAAGCACAGGCCGCCACGCCAGGGGCACGTTAGGGAGAGGAAAAACTGAAGAGGGTCACTACTGCTGTGTTATCTAATTTTTTAAAAAAGGATCTTCTCAAATGTCAATTTTTTATTGTTATTTTTAAATTAAAATTTTATTTCCAGAATATACTTTTTTTTTTTTTTTTTTCAATTCCTACTATTAGTTCACACTCTCCCTATATAATATCCTGTTCAAATTTTCAATCGTTCATAAAATACTTTTTATTCATCCACTCAAGTTCAAATACAATTTTTTTTTTTTGAACTTGTAGTGCATGACACTGGATGTTAATACAGTTTTTTCATTGATGTTTGTCGTTTTGTAATGTTTTTTCACTCATTATTGAAATTGTAAATTTAGTCCTCAAATACATGGTTTCTTAATCATGCACTTTTTGAGGGCTTTCATAGCGAAAAAGATCCATTATTTATGATTTATATTATGGTTAATATTCATTTATGGCCCACGTGTTTGCATTTTTCACAAATGTAACAAGCTCCTATTGATATTTTTGCCGTGTTACTGTGGAGAGTTTTCGAGATCCATCCTTTAAGGATAATGATCTATTACGGTGTCTACAAAATAATATCATTATGAAAAATAAAATTTTATCTGTCCTAGCAATGACGAAGTTTTTTTTTTTTGTTGTTGTTGTAGCTGTTGTTTGCTGCTGAAAAATGTTATCTTACAAGTTCTTAAAGCAAATTTTACTTTTTCCAAAAAATAAATAAAAAAATTAAATTCTCATATCTACAGTATTTCTGATGTTATGTATGAATTTTGAGAGGAAGTAGAAATTGTATGTTCAGGAATGTGCGATAATACACTTGTCTAGTATATGTAGATTTTCTATGATATGATGTCTGTTTCATTATGATTTTACATTACATGTTTTAAAAAAAAATTTCTAAAAAACTCTATTTTTCGTTTGACATCCAACAAATGACACTTGCAGATGGAAGAATTCGAAGAACTGAGATACTCACTACAGTTGTGAACATTAGCGTTCAAAGAAATGTTATCGCAACAGAAATCATAATTCTGAAATGTGCTAACTTACACTTCTTGGTATAAACTTATTAAGAGTTACACGGATAGTCTTATATCTCCATAGAGGACAATGGTATTTCTTTGAATTCCCTCAAATAAAGTAAAATTTCATAAAAACATCACCCGAAGTTAGGGCTTTTTGGCAGGAAAATTAATCATATCACTGAATTATCCCCATTCCTGAATCCACACCTCTCAAAATGAAGGTGCACACCTCTCTGCTAAACAACAACAGAAAAATAAATAAAGTACAAAAGAAAATGTTTTAAACCAGGGTGATAACTTACTCATTTCATAGAAAATAAGATTAATACTAGTAATCATCTGGAGGTAGATAGATAAGGTAGTGTTGCACCTTACAGGATGAATCGTGCAAAGAAAGAAATTTTACAAGAAATAGACAAGCTTTTATCAGAAAAGGTCATTGAAGAATGTGACCCTATGTCTCTCCAATGGTTCTCATACCTTAACCAAACGAAATTTATTGACAATATATAGATTACAGAAAATTGAAAGCTGTCACTGTTAAAGATTATTTTTACTACCACAAATGGATGAACTGTTAAATGGATCTAAACATTATTCGTGCCTTACCTTATTACCTTTGTCTTATTTTGAGCCATTTGTATAATTTTGTAATACCGGTATTCACAAGTTTAAATGCCGGTTTTTAGGTATTTATTAGAAATTTAGAATTCTTATCTGTATGATAGAATATATCTGTAGATAGTAGTTGTGAAGAAAGTTTGTAACATTTCGATATTTTTTAAATTGGTGAGTTTGTTATTCACATTGTATTTGCATATCATACTTTAGAGTTCAAAATATTTCTCAGATTTATTATATATACACTCATAAATAATACCCCATAATAATGAATAAGAATAACTTTAAAGAACATAAAAAATCAGTTGATAATACTTCGGTTTGGTTTCATTATTTATATAAAAAGGATATGGTGGCACAATGTAAAAAATTTTCCAGACTTATTAAAGTGAACAGCGGAAGTACAAGCGGACTCCATACACATTTAAAAATGAAACATGATACAAATTTGTTAAAGTGGAAAGAATCTAATTGCGATGAAGATACAAACTTAAGTACAGTTTCTAAGCCCAAGCCATCAGGATTTTAGAATATTTTGAAAAAAAAAAAGATAATTTGGATGAAATTATAAGTAAAATTACAGCATTAGATGGTTTGCCATGTCGAGATGCTGAAAGAGCGTTTTCGACAGCTGGTAACTTTTGTACAAAATTACGTTCCAGGCTTAATGATAGTACAATTGATGCATTGTGTTTTTTTAAGATCACATTTCAAAAATTTTTAATAGTACCACAGACTGAATAGTGATATTTACACTTTTTTGTGATTTAAATAAATAAGTTGTTCCTTTACTTTTCTGTGATTTTTTATATACTGTTATAATTTATAAATTACAAATTTTTTTTTGTGATATTTACATTCTCTAATAAAACTGGCAAATAAAACAAAAAAACACCTGTATTTTCTTTCTTTTTTTAAAATTTCTACTACCGGTATTAAGATCTAAAAAATATCGAATACCGGTATTGAACTTTTGGTCGGATATTGCAATCCCTAGTCTTACATGAGCAGGCTGTCGCCATGTACAAATTCATCCTGATGATCAAGATTAAAAGCCTTTGTATGTCCCCTTCGGAACTTACAAATTTTCGCACATGTCATTTGGTCTGAGAAATGCACCCGCCACATTTAATAGACTTTTAACGATGTTTTTTTGTCAGAGTCATTCGAGAAACATCAGTCAAATCTCCAAATTGTCTTCAAAAGGTTTAGTTAGAATTTTAGATCACTCAGCAAAGCATCGAAGTTGATCCAGATAAGATATAATCCACCAGAAACCTCTAAAATGGCTTCTCAACTTCAAGTCTATAATCGGACGACTTGAAAGATGGGCACTTGAATTACAGTCTTTTCGCCTGAAAGTATAATATATACTTGGTAATGCCAAGGTCATTGCTACCATGCTGTCCCGCCCAGTATGTGGAGAAGTTTCTCTTTGTTAAGTTTTTAACATGGTTGTAGCTGTTATGCCTGCGGAAACTTCAAAAGACATTCGAAAATCCCAACTTAAAACTGGTAATGTGAGAAAAAAATGTTGAAAGTTTTGAACCTACTCAAAAAACTGAAAACTATGATAATAGGATAGAAAAGGGGTGGCCAACCCAAATGATTTTTCGGATCACTTTGGAAATGCATCAGCACTCTGGGGGCCGCATATAAAATTATATATTCCCATATTAGATTTAGACCCTGGGCCTGAATAGCCGAGTGGCTAGCGCTCTGGCGCTCGGTACCATAGGTTTCGGTGTCGAGTCCTGGCGGTGCCATGGATGTGTGTAGTGGTTCGGAATCCACTTTAAACCGTAGGTCCCGGTCTAATATGATCGTAGAGCGTTGCGGGGGCATTGTTACTCCGCGTCCGTGGCTTATCTTCAAGTTACACGCGCCCCCTGGGTGATGCAAAGTGAGTAACGTCTGTGCAGCGCTTGCCTTAAGGCATCCAAGACGTCCATGTCTGTTTGCCAGCTGCATTGAAAAAAAGATTTAGACCCACTATAGACATATTTTGGAGTGAAAAATTGAAACATAATGAGTTTTTATTTTTGTGTTTAATATTATTCTTGCATATAAACATAGATAACATAATAATGATTCTAAACGCACATTGTAAAGAAATATATAACACTAAAAATGAAATATAAAAAATACATAAATATTAACGAAATAAAAAAAAAGCAAATCGTTAAAAAAATATTTATTTTTCTAGTGCGATATTTGTTTCTCCACTCTTTCATTTAGCTTTTGCAAATCGATCTCAATTTGAGAATTTGCACATCGTAATGGGTGTTGCAGGTTAGCGTCCGTTATGTTTGAGCGTGTTTTGCGTTTGGTCAATTTCATTTTCGGGACAAAAAAAAAACGATTCACTGGTGCAAGTTGAACCAAAAGCGCTAACAACTTGAACTGAGATTCTGGTTTGCTCTAATCAACATTCAACTGTGTGTATCTAGGGAGGGTCACTTAAAGTGAGAACAGTTATATTAGATGTTCCAACATGCGCGCATATCATGAGTTAACAGAATATAATTTAATTATTCTGCAAACACATAACTGTAAACTCATAAATAAAACAGTCAATATCTGTTCTATATTCGCAAGTATATTATTTTAAAATCAAAGTTAATTTTTAATATATGGATGCAAACATAATGTATTTTTTTAACACATTGGTTTTCACTACTTTGGCCATTATAAAATAAACATATTTTGTAAAAATGTGACCAATCTCACGGGCCGGAAAAATATTCAAGGTGGGCCGCGGGTTGGCCACCCTTGAGACAGAACGAGATTTTGTCATAAATCAAGCGCTACACTGATATGCATCAGACGCTGATTCGGAAGAAGCGGTTCATGAGCGCGAATTCATCATGCAAAAATATCATACTGACTCTACGGCTAGATATATGAAGAGGGCACTTTTCAGAGAATCGCTAGACGGTACTATTGAACTGGAATGAAGAAATACAATGTCTTACTATGTAGAAAATCGTCCTTAATGCACTCGCTGCAGGGCTACAAATCAAAAATCTGCTTCTTACTAAGTGCCACTGTCTATTTAGCTGTCGAGACGTGTTTAACCACTGCCCAAAACTGAAATAAGCATTCAATGGATCAAGCCATTGCACGTAAATGGACCCTAAACTTGATAAAGAAGTCTTCTTATGGTATGGTATACGAAGAAGCACACCTACTGCAGGGCATCAGAAGAGCCCTCTTTATACTGACTGAACTTTCTTAGTAGGTGCCAAGAATTATCCTGTGTGGTTGAACGTCCCACCTTTCTTTTTTATTTTTTGTTATTAACTTCAGATGTTTGTCCGTATATAACTAATAATTAAATAAATAATTATTATATAACTTGGCACAAATGAATAAATATTAAATATAGGGCCGAATGGCTAGTGCTCTGGCTCTCGGTACCACAGGTGGTGTCATGGATGTTTGTAGTGGTTCGGAATCCACTTTAAACCGTAGGTCCCGGTCTAACATGATCGTAGAGCATTGCGGGGGGTATTGTTACTCCGCGTTCGTAGCTTATCTTCAAGCTACACGCACCTCCTGGGTAATGCTAAGTGATTAACGTCTGTGCAGCGCTTGCCTTAAGGCATTAAATACAACTATCTAAGTGTTTGCCAGCTGTGTCAGAAAAAAAAATCATTAAATATGATTTATAAATAATATTTAATATTTGAAAAAATTATATTAAATTATAAATAGTTATTACGTAATTACCATCATTAATCCTTTTTATCCTTTCACAGTACTAGTTTTTTTAAATTTCATTTTTACAGAAAGATTTTCTTTACAAAAAGTAGAATTTATTTATTGATAAAAAGAAATATTAACCGAAATTAAAAAAATCAATCTAGAAGGGAAAAAAATCCAAACAATTGAAAGAAGATTTATTCTTCAAATGTAACAGAAAACTGAAACGCAACCAAAAGGGAAATTAACAGATTAGCTAAATCTCTGAGAACTAACACATGTTAACTAAAAAAAATGTTAAAATTGATTCCCTGCAATATCTGTAAACGAAGAGCAATGTTCTGAGGAAACAAACATATTTAATTTTTATGTGTAGTAAAATCATCTATTCTTTTAATTTATTATAAAGGTGTTCAAAAAAACAAGTAATATAAAAAAAAATTTCAAGTCAATTCTTACTTTTTTATTAATTAAATTTAATTAATGAATTAATATTTGAACAAGATATATAAATATATATATAGGGAGAGTGTGAACTAATAATAGGAATTGAAAAAAAAAAGGGGTTTTCATTCCAAGTTGAAATTTCCCTCTTAAATCTGGCGCCATCTATTGGTAGATACATGCAAATTAAATCTAAAAAACTAAAATTATTAATTAAATTTAATGAATAAATTAATATTTTAAAAAACTGTATTGACATCCAGTGTCATCCACTACAAGTTTAAAAAAATGCATTTGAACTTGAGTGGATGAATAAAAAGTATTTTATGAACGATTAAAAATTTGAACAAGATATATATATATATATATAGGGAGAGTGGGAACTCATAGTAGGAATTGAATAAATAAAACCATATAACTTCAATGCCATAACCATATACTTTCAATGATTTATATATTGTTACTTAATTTTTATTTTGTGCCATTATATCTAAAATCAGATTTTTTATAACAAAAATTAAGAACATAATAATAATCGAGAACTGGTTATTCGCGATTCTAGAACATCATCCAGTTCCCCACATTTGAGATCTGGTATTGCAGCGCGTTCGAAATTACCGTAAGTGAAAGGGGACACGTTATGAAAAAACGCTTTTTTTCCAATTCCATCTATTAGCTCACACTCTCCCTATATATATCTTGTTCAAATTTTCAATCGTTCATAAAACACTTTCTATTCATCCACTCAAGCTCAAATACAGTTTTTTTTAACTTGTAGTGGATGACACTGGATGCTAATACAATTTTTTCAAATATTAATTCATTCATTAAATTTAATTCATTAATTTTAGTTTTTTTTAGATTTAAGTTGCATACATCTACCAATAGATGGCGCCAGATAAATTTAAAAAAAAGGAATGAGAATTATTTACTTTCTGCAATAGAGTGAAAAAAAGTAGGAATTTACTTACAAAATTTTTTTTTATATTACTTGTCTCTGTAAATTGGAGATGAGTGCACCTTGCATTGGTTTTATACGTCTGATAACGGAAAAATGAAAACCTGCAGTTTCCGTTATGTAAAACTCTATAATATCATAAAATCTAATTTATCTATGATTAATCTTTCTAGGAAAAAAGATTTAAGTAATTTAAATTTTTTAAATTAAGATTAATAATAATAATATTAATATTCAAAACAAATAGACTTGATCAGGGTCGGATTTTCCTATAGGCTTCTTTTCCTATCTTAATTGAATTTGCGGTTAAAATCTAGGATACTGTACCCCTGAGGAAGTCGCCAATCTTGCAACCCTGAATGTTTCGCCAATTTTCCGCCAATTTCTTTAGGGTTGCAATACTATAATTAGAGGAATTCGTAGCTTCATTTTCCAAACAATATAATGACTATTTATTGTTATTGTGATAATATTATTATTTGCAGTAAATAAGAACAGAAATATATATTCTTTTAAATTAGTATTCCAATAAATTACTGATTATTCCGAACTTATTCTTACAACGTACGTCGGTCACTGATTCAGAACATAAACAATATTTATGAAGTTGCCACTCAGGAAAGTAAGAAACAAACAAGAAAAACGATTTTTTTATTTATTAATAACTTATATTTTATTCTTAAATAATTAATTTCCTTTTTAAAGATGTTCGTTTAGTTAGGATTTTGTGACAACCGTAATTAGAATTCGCTCGGAATATTTGAAGCTTTAGCTTTTTAGAACGTTAGTTAACGTTACAATTTAAATTTTTAATAATTAAAATAAATTAATACTAATAAAATAATGTGTCCGGAACATTTGATAATTATCTGGCAGAGTGCATGTGGCGGCGCCAGTACAAATGTGACATCCGCAAAATACTTTATGATTTCACCGATGGAATAAAATGTTTGTTTCCACCACAGGGGAAGGACATACTACAATAAAAGGTAAGTTATTCTCTAATTTTTTCTTTCTATCTTTTGTTAATATTAATTTATCATTCGAATTCGGCTTCGTAAAGAACATGACTTATTTTATGACATTACAAAAAAAAAAAAAAAAAAAAAAAAAAGAACTGGCGAATAACTTTGGTGAAATTTTATCGTATCGAAATTTTATCGATTAACAGCGATTATTATCTTTGTTTAAACGATACTTTTTTGTGACTTAGCAAAATAAAATTCCACATAATAATTTGGCGATTTAATTTGGTGTAAAAGCAATTTAGGAATAAAATGTTGACAAAATAATGATATATTTTGGCGTTAAAGCGGCAATATGTGGCGTAAAAAGAAAACATTAAAATGTTGACATAATAGTGGTAAAAATTTGGCGATAAAGCGATATAAATTGGCGTAAAGGCATTTTAGATTTAATTTTCTTGGCATAATAGCGCTAAATTTCGGCGTAAAAGCGGTTTCATTTGGCGCAAAAGTATTCCAGAGATAAAAAATTTTAGTGATAAAAATTTGGTGATAAAGCATCAACTTTTGGCGTAAAAGCGCCTCAAAAAACAAGATTCACTTAGTGAAAAAATGTGGCTATAAAGTGATAAATATTGCCGATAAAGCATCAACTTTTGGCGTAAAAGCGCCTCAAAAAACAAGATTCACTTAGTGAAAATATTTGGCTATAAAGCGATAAATATTGGCGATAAAGCATTTTTTGGCTTAAAAGAAGTTATATAACAAAATTTGCTTAGTGAAAAATGGCTATAAAGCGATAAAGGATAGTGATAATATTTGGCGTTAAAGCGATAAACTTTGGCTTCAAAGCCTTTTCAGGAATAAACTTTGACGTAATAGCTATTTGGCTGCTAATGTTGGCGTAAAAGCACTGTTTGGCTATAAATTTTGGCGAAATAGCACTTTACAATGACACCGAACTTAGGCAACTTTTTTGTCTGTTTACTTGGCGATTTGGCAACACAGTAAAGGATTTTGGCGTAATATCATTTTACTGCGTAAACTACCCGGCCCATTCATTTCTATGCTTACTTACTGACTTGGCAACTTGGCGAAAAAAAAACGACAAAAAAAGGCGAAAATAAAGGGTACAGGATCCTAGATTTTAACCGAATTTGCTTTAATCTTCAATGCATTGAATATATTTAATTTAATTTGATAGAAAATAGGATAATTTTTATTGCATATTTTATTTCCGTAGTCAAAGATTTTTATTATTTGAATTTTGTTTCTTTGTAAATGTTGTGTGTTATGTTTGACTAGTTATTGTTACAAGTACTATATAGGGTGCTGAGAATAAATGTCCAAATAAGTGTTCTCGACTTTTTTTTTTTATTTATTAACCGTGCCACATTTTTTATAAAGATTAATACCAATCACAACATGTTTCATTTAACATATTGATATATCACAGTAATGATGTATTTTATTGTCTCTCGTGTAATTTACAAACTTAAAAATGGGAGGTGAAAGGACCTCATAAGTGGAATGGCTTAGGGCCCTGAATGAAACGCATACATTTGCATATTAAAAATAAATAAATCAAATTTATATGGATTTTCATTTCGTTATTAGTTTTAAAATATTTTTTAATTCAAATGTGATAACCAAGTTTCATTAATATGATCTCATTCAAATCTATTTTTTTAATACAACAAAGAACATTTAAACAATGTAAAATAGAAAAAGATATTAAATATATTTGCAACAATCAATGTTAATCACTGGGAAGAGCTACATTGTAACGTATTGTTGAAACAATAAACATTATTACAAACAATTGTTGTTTGTTTTGCAACACCGGAAAACATCAGAATGTATAATTACATTCAAAGAGTGAACATCGCAAATTTTTATCCACATTTAAAAAACAATCCTGACAATATTATGAAAATAGTTTTTAAAGGAAATATTTAAAGGAGTGAAAATAAAAAGATTGTCACCATCTGGATAGGTTTATTGTTTGGGTTTTATTTGTACTCGCCATCCTCAAACCTGCTAAAATTTAATCTCCTAATTCTGATTCTCAAAACAATATCTCCATTCCAACCACCATCCAATAAGCAATAGCCGGAAATGTCATCGTTATCTTCTGATTCTATTCGTACTGGACTATTCATCTTCTGCTTGCTCATTTAACTCTGAAAATCTTCTACAAACAATATTTCCATTTTGAAGAACAGCAATCAATAACCAAAGAGAAATTCTGAACATCGAATTCTTCAATAATAAATCGAGATTAATAGCAGATTCATCCATGTATATCCAAGTCGCCATAGTTGCATCAATAAAGAATCCTACCATAGACAGTCTACTAACTTTGACAATATTTCCATTTTGAAGAACAGCAATCAATAACAGAAAATTTTGAACATCGAATTCTTCAATAATAAATCAAGATTAATAGCACATTCATCCATGGATATCCAAGTCGCCATAGTTGCATCAATAAAGAATCCTACAATAGACAGTCTAATAACTTTGACAATATTTCAACAATATTTCCATTTTGAAGAACAGCAATCAATAACCAAAGAAATTGTGAACATCGAATTCTTCAATAATAAATCAAGATTAATAGCATATTCATCCATGGATATCCAAGTCGCCATAGTTGCATCAATAAAGAATCCTGCAACAGACAGCGTAATAACTTTGAGAATATTTCAACAATATTTCCATTTTGAAGAACAACAATCAATAACAGAAAATTTTAAACATCGAATTCTTCAATAATAAATCAATATCAATAGCAGATTCATCCATGGATATCCAAGTTGCCACAATTGCATAAATAAAGAATCCAACAATAAACAGTTTAATAACTTTGAAAAACCGAAGAACAGTTAAAAAGTCTTGAAAATCTTCTACAAACAATATTTCCATTTTGAAGAACAGCAATCCATAACCAAAGAAATTCTGAACATCGAATTCTTCAATAATAAATCAAGATTAATAGCACATTCATCCATGGATATCCAAGTCGCCATAGTTGCATCATTAAAGAATTCTACAATAGACAGTCTAATAACAATATTTCCATTTTGAAGAATAGCAATCAATAACAGAAAATTTTGAACATCGAATTCTTCAATAATAAATCAATATCAATAGCAGGCTGATCTATGAATATCCAAGTCGCCACAGTTGCAGAAATAAAGAATCCAACAATAGACAGTTTAATAGCTTTGAAAAACCGAAGAACAGTTAAAAAGTCAATATTTTAGACAATAGTTCCAATTAAAAAAACTATAAACTGTTCAAGATCCAAGAAAACTTTAAACATCGAAATTTCTAATAGCTCAGTAGTCGTAAGTTATACTTCATTAATAGACAATCAAATCATAATAGTTATTGAGAATAGAAATCTACAGAAGACGATTTATTAACTTTACCAGCAATAAAAAATAGTTCAAAACTAATAGTAAATAGCTTGTTCCTCAATGGTTTCATAATTTCCTTAAAAATATAGTTAGCAGTGGATAGCTATTATTTCATATTTTATTACGTTTATTTATATTATTTATATTTTTTTAATATTTAATATTTTTTTGTTTTTTTATAAAATTTGTATTCCAAAATTTGTCCCTGTGTTTCGTCTTTTTCGTGCTTCGTCTCCGTAAAAAAAAATTCCAATCTAAAATTTGTCCCTTGTCCTTGCGTTTTGTGCTGTGTGTGCTTCGTCTCCGCAAAAAAAATTAAAAATCCAAAATTTGTCCCTTGTCCTTACGTTTCGTCTTTTTCGTGTTATGTCTCCGCAAAAAAAAATTAAAAATCCAAAATTTGTCCCTTGTCCTTACGTTTCGTCTTCTTCGTGTTATGTCTCCGCAAAAAAAAATTTTAAATCCAAAATTTTTCCTTTGTCCATCATCTTGTGAGTTCTTCTACTCTTCAAAAAAATAAATTAAAATCCAATATTTGTCCTTTGTCAACTTTTGTATGTCACTCAAAAAAAAATTGAATTACTTTTTCTCTCTTCAATCATCTTCAACTTGTAAATATTCAACTTCATCTTGTAAATATTCATCTTCTTCAAATAAATATTCACCTTCATCTTGTAAATATTCACCTTCATCTTGTAAATAATTTGTAAATAGTTGCTTTGTACATATTTGTGGGTGTCAATCATTTTTGTATATATATTTTAAAAATTTGTATATTTTATTTATCTCTTTATTTTATTATGTATATAGGATTTTTTTTATTGTTTAGTAATATTTCAATTTTCAATTTGTACGTTCATACAACGTATAAATACTTCATTTTCAAGTTTTGGATTTTACGCTCATGTAACGTATTTATGTTCCATTTATAATTTTTGTTTGTACGCTCATGCAACTTATTTGTATTTCAATTTTCTTATATGTAATAAATACATATTTGAATAAAGCGTGTTTGTTTTATTCCTTGTTTTACGTACAAATGTTTCATTCATTACATCTATTACAAGCGCATATTAATTCCATTTGTTTTTTCAATTATTTATTGAAAGCAAGACAATTTAAATAATAAGATCATAAAATTTAAATGTGCTTACTTCTATAGGCAAATTATAAAAGCTCTTACCCAAATGATATTTTAAAATAAAAAAATATTTTGAATGCAGTATTTAAAAAATACAGAAGGTGGTGTTCACACCTTTTTGTAACGATTTTGAATATATATATAATATAACAATTTTCTTTTTTAGCATATTGAGTCTATGAACTCCTTTGTTCATATTGCATCAAACAAACTGTCAAACATAAACCGTTCAATAATTTTCAAAGCACCTTGACATTCCAAATCCATGTAGAAAACCTTGCTATAGCACCCTTTTTTCAATTTTAAGAATGCCCAAAATAAAATTCTTCAATGCCAAACATCGCTAATCGAAAGATTTTGGTCAGCAGGCAATTCAATAAATCAACTGTAGCCGTATGTATTGGTTACAAGTGAAATGAATCGTTATTTAAATTAAAGGTAGTATAAATCTAGAATTCTGTACTCTTTGTGCCAAATGCATCGCCAGTATGCTAAGTCGCCAAGTAAACATAATAATGAATGCTTCAGTTAAGTGTTAGCGGTAAAACGATATTTCGCCAAAACCCATAACAAGGATGCCAATTCGACAAGTAAACAAACAAAATGGCTACCGAAGTTAGGTGACTTTGTAAAATGCTATTTCGCCAAAAATCGCTATTACGCCAACATTAGTAGCCAAATAGCTATTACGTCAAATTTAATTCCTTAAATTGCTTTTCTGCCAAATTTTATCGCTTCAGTGCCATATATTAACACTATCCTATCAAAGTTTTATTCTTCAAATTCTTTCACGCCAAAATTTATCGCTATTTCGCCAATTTTTTTTGCTAAGCTAAATTTTATTTTCAAATTGCTTTTATGCCAAAAAATATTGCTTTATCGGAAAATTTTATCACCAAGAGAAAATTTATTCTCAAAATGCTTTTTCGCCAATTATTATCGCTTTAACGACAAATTTTAGCACTATTATGTCCAAAAATTGACTGCGGCATGGATGTTTGTTAGCGATTCGGAATCCACTTTAAACTGTGGGTCCCAGTTTGTAGATCTTCATAGAGGTGTTCAGCTGTTAATGCAAGAACATCCAGAAGGTGTCAACCAAAATCTTACTGAAGAACAATTTCATTTTCACACATATGTGAGACAAACGCATAAGCCTCCAAAAAATTCCACATTGTCGCATACAAACTTGTATCAAATAATATTCAAAACAAATATTCATCATGTGGAATCAATCTTACGGCTGTTTCTCAGTTTAATAGTCACTAATTGTACTGGGGAAAGGTCATTTTCAGGACTTAAAAGTATCAAAAATCAATTAAGAAGCACCATGACCCAGACGAGGTTGCCTTCATTAACTATTTTGAGCATCGAAAGTGAAACCTTCAGAAGAATAGATTTCGATGAACTTATAGAAAAATTCTGTGTGAAAAAGTTTGGAAAGAAATTCTTCTAATATACTATTTCGTTTTAAATGTATACTTAGTTCGAATCAGTTCTTAAATAAAATAACTATTAATATAAAATTTAATATGATATACAATTTGATGTTTGTTTTCTTATTCAATTCCTTCTATTAGCTCACACTCTCCCTATATATATCTTGTTCAAATTTCCAATCATTCATAAAATACTTTTTATTCTTCCACTCTAGTTCAAATACATTTTTTTTTAACTTGTAGTGGATGACACTAGATGTTAATGCAGTTTTTTCAAATATTAATTAATTCATTAAATTTAATTAATTAATTTTAGTTTTTTTTTAAGATTTAAGTTGCATATATCTACCAAGAGTTGGCGCCAGATAAACTTAAAGAAATGAATGAAAATTTTTTATAAATGACTTTTTGCAATATAGTGAAAAAAAAGTAGGAATTGACTATATACTATATTCATTATATTTATATTACTTCTTTGTAATCTGTATTTTGTTCGAATAAAGTTTTTTGGTTTAGTTTAAAACTTAAAATTCATAATAATTCATACTTAAACTTTAAATACGAATTATTATAAAATAAATTTATCTGAATTGAATTTGCCTTAATCTTCAATGTACTGAATATATTTAATTTAATTTGATAGAAAATATGATAATTTTTATTGCATATTTTATTTTCGTAGTCAAAGATTTTTATTATTTGAATTTTATTTCTTTGTAAATGTTGTGTGCTACGTTTGATTAGTTATTGATACAAGTACTATATAGGGTGCCGAGAATAAATGTCCAAATAAGTGTTCTCGACTTTTATTTTATTTATTATCCGTGCCACATTTTTTATAAAGATTAGTACCAATCACGACATGTTTCACTTAACATATTGATATATATATCACAGTAATGATGTATTTTATTATCTCTCATGTAATTTACAAACTTAAAAATGGGAGGTGAAAGGGCCTCATAAGGGAAATAGCCTAGGACCTCTTTTCATCTAACTCCGGCCCTGGACTTGATACTCGTCAACCTTTTCTTTTGTAATTCAAGCATTCTTATTCAGTTCCTACTATTAGTTCACACTCTCCCTATATATATATCTTGTTCAAATTTGTATCGTTCATAAAATACTTTTCATTCATCCACTCGAGTTCAAATACATTTTTTTGAACTTGTAGTGGATGACACTTGATGTTAATACAGTTTTTTCAAATGTTAATTCATTAATTAAATTTAATTAATTAAAAATTTTTTAGATTTAAGTTGCATGTATCTACCAATAGATGGTGCGAAAATTTCAACTTAAAAAGTAGGAATTGACTATAAAAAAATATTTTTTTATTACTTGTTTATTATCATTTAAAAAAAATGATACATATGAAAAAAAAATTCTGTATTAAGGCAAATTCTAAACTTTTTCCAACAAAATTTTGACTTCTGTATAATACACTGATTCATAAAGTGGGCGATACTGTCCCCTAAGGGACAATGGAACTACCAAGAGGTGGGAGGAGGATAACCTCAAGTGCATTTGGGGGATATTAAAAAAATAAGGGGGAGAGTGAAAGCATAATAAAAAAAAGATAAAAATATTTAAAAACTAATCGTTTCACCTGTTGTGCTAAAGTGTAAAATTATTTTCCTAGGTAAGCATATAAAATTAATTTTATAACCTACTGACGATTATCTTGCTTGAACATACCAAACAGGTACTGATAAGTGAGCATGTCGAATTTAAAAATACAGGTAATAAAAATAGAGGTAAAGATTAATGCATTGAAAGTAGTGCATCAGGTTATCCTTATCATTAGGATTATTTTTATTATCTGTATTTTTATTTTCATATTATCTTTCATTGTGGTAATTTTCTGTGTGTAATGTGTATGTTATTAAGATTAATTTTAATAAATAAATTTATAATTTTAGATTTTAAAGTGATTTTTTACAACGTTTTTAGTTACAATATTTCAAAGAGTCTATATATATATATATATGTAGATAATAAAAAACACACTTTTTTTTACCATATCTTACTATTTATTTGCTTTAAGAAGGTAGAAGTAATCACTGAATATTTTTTTAAAAAGAGGCGGTTGGACAAATAAATTTGGGGTTCCCTGCTATAAAAAAAGAAAAGTATCCAATATCTTTTATCCGTACACTTTCTCAAAGAATAAAACCAACGCTTTAAAAACCACCAACGTTTGGCTTTCCAAAATAAAGCTGACAAACACTGTGGAGAACAGTAAAAAACCATAAACGCCCTAACAAGACTCCTCCAGGGACTTTAAAAAATACCCCCATCCCCCTCCCCGAATAAAAAAACGTTAACAAAAGACCAAAGCGGAAGACGTTCGCTCTTTTACCCAGAATCCGCATCTTCTCAAAAGACGTTTTCTTTACATTTATATGGCGGGCCCAGAGTTGCATCTCTCGGGATGTCTCGCCGCGGGGGTGCCAGAGGTGCCACCATCTGCTGCCGACGTTTGCCTGCCAAATTGGCTTCGTTGTGTCTCCATGCAAAGCGAGCATTTCCCTTTGTTTGAGGGTCTCTAATTTGAATCGGGAGAGAGAGAGAGCTCACCACCCCCCATTAGGAGGGATGCTTCTGTGCCGAGATGGCACTTTGCGGCCGCCCCTGATTAGTTCAGCCCTCCGAGGCGAATCTTCGCTCGGAGCCCCCGTAATTGGAATGCGCGATGTCAGGTTCAGGTGGAGATTTATGGAAGATCGGGAGCTTTGATCTTGGTTCTGTCTCTCTCTCTCTCTCTCTTTTTATCTTTTGGTGATTTTAAACCAGTGATTGGATTGCTGGCTCATTAGGATCTGTGGGACTGAGATATGATAACTGTAACTTTATCTCTCACTCGCTTTAAAGAGAAAAGAGTATTTTTTTCATTTTCTTTTTGGATAGGAAGAGGCAATCGAGATGTATTATCGATATGGAAATACATGTAAAGTATAAACTCTTTCGACAATGTCTTTAAAAGCGTGGAACTTTTTTCATTATTGTAATAGTACCGCGACTTTCAACTATTTCTAGATACGAATTTCGACAGTATACAGTGACGGATTTAAGTTCGATGGCGCCCTAGGCCCAAGTTAATTTGACGCCCTTGTATATAATAATAATAATAATAATAATATTAATAATAATAATAATAATAGTAATAATGGATTCGAATTAAATTTAGGAATGAATTAAATATATATGAAATATATTGGTATGAATAAATAATAAAATTTTTGAGTAACCGGACGAAGGTATAATTCAATATGGCGAATTAATATTTTGTGTTATAATGATGAGCAAACAAACGTTACATTTAGATTTTTTAAGGAAAATTTATGAAAAATCTAACATCAATAGATAAATGCTATACTTAACGAAAAACATTTTTAGTACCTATTTGTTAGATATTTTAAATTTCACAACTTACACGATTAATTATTTTAAAAAAATATTCTACCTTTTAATATTGACATCCTGAGGTTGTCAAAGCATGAAAATTCGGTCCTGCAGTTGATAAAAAACAAAATCTATTTCAAATTTTTGCCGTCTCGAAAATTTTGGCGCCCCTAAAAATTTGCCGCCCTATGCTCGGGCCTCGCGGGCCTAAGCCTAAATCCGTCACTGTCAGTATAACATGTAAATTGAATTTTTTTTTATCTGTGAACCTAGAAGCCTTTGTATGAGGCCTTTTGAATTTCAAGTGACCTATTACACCTTGTATTATTTTAAAAAATCGGTAGGTAATTTATAAAAATTGGAAAAAAAGTTTCTGAAAATAAAATATAAGGCCAATGTAAATGACGTATTGAAAAGTTTGAAATTTTTATATCAACTTTCAAAGATTCAAGTTATTTATTTTTAATAATAAAATAAAATCATAAAGTAGAATGATTTTTCAACTCTTTTTTACTTCATACGAACAAGCTTGATATTTTCGTGTTTATTTCCTAAGTATTCAATAAGACAAATATCTTTCTAGCTGTCAGAAATTAATTTTTTAAAATTAATTATAATAATTTAATAATTTTTTTTAAAGATGAACAAGTTAAGAAGGATAAAAAAAATTTAAGATGAAGGGAAAAAAATTGCTCAAAGGACCTTATAAGAATGATGGACCTAAGTTGAGTAGTAATCGATATATTGTAAATTTGAAGCAATCTTATTTTCGCCGTATCAATATTAATATCTTATCTTATTATATCGCACAATTTATATTCAAAGGGCAATGTATCAATATTATATCTTAATAGGGGGAGGGAAGACAGCTAAAATCTTGCGTCAAATCCAAAAGAAAAGTCAAATGGAATCGATTTAAAACTATTTTATTTAATAAGAGCTACTAGGGCTGTCTTGGCTAGTTAGTATTAAGAAGCTAGATAGCTAATATTAAGAAGACAAAGGCTTAATTACTATTAATAGGTCACTACGGTCAGTACTTTGAAAAACAAGGAAATATCAGTGATTAATGAAATATACAATAATTCAAAGATACGCCAAAGTAAGCCCAAAAGAAAATCTCTTAAGTGGAATTCGCAGAAATCGGGGAACATTTTTCCACATAAATTTTGTTTAATTAAGACAAGAGTTCTAACAAAGCTTCTAACTTCGAGCAAGCATATTTAATAAATATATGGTTCTTAATGGTCTAATTCTATAATTTTCTACCCTCCAAAATCTTTCACAATTATTATTTTATTTTCAAAATTCTAAAATTTTTCACTTTACTTTCATGAAAAAATTTACAATATAAAGAAATGCTTGTTAATGAAGGAAACAAAAAGAAAAAATATTGATAACGCTGAAGATTTTCCACAATCTAAATACATTAGAATAGATGAAATTTGTGAGCCAAATTTCAGAAACAAATCGGAAAGATATTAATTACAAATTTTATTGATAAAAAATAAATAAATAGAACAGTGGATGAGAATTAAAGATGAACACTACCTATGAAATAAAGTTCTTTTTAATGGTCCTGCACTCAAAGAATAAATAAATTGATTCACAAAGGTAGTTTCTATAGTAAATATTTTTATCAATATAACTTAAATGTAATCATAAAACTGTAAGGAAAATTAAACAAACAACAAACTGAAATACTGAAGGTGGCTGGAGGGCAAAGTTGCCAAATGAAAAAAAAAAAAAAAAAAAAAAAAAAAAAAAAAAGGGACCGCGTTATACCAAATATGTGTTTGGGTATATATATTATATCAATGGTTCCTAAACTTATTTGTCCTACCATCCTCTTTTCAAACAAACAACTACTCTGAACTTCCCTGGAAATGTACCTTCTTTAATGGAACAAACAAACAGATCAAGTAAAAATTTGTTTTCTTTTATGGTATATAACTAGTTATATCTTTAAAACATAGTAAATAAAGATGTAAATAAGAAGCTTGAAGCTAGAATTTACAAAATTTATTAAAATAGACCATAGTAACATTTATATTACAAACTGAAAATAAAGATAACGAAAGATAATATGAAAATAAAAAATTAAGAATAACATTAAAAATGGTCCTTTTTATCTGTACTGCTCTTAAATCATGCGATTCCCTTCCCGATCTTTTTTTGCACAATTTTGTGATCGCACTAAATTTACCTTTCACTGCATATGATGAAGAAGGGGTATAATTATTCTTATTTTCAATTTCTTCTATAAGTCTTCGGCATCCCCTTATTCTTAATAAAAGTTCCCAAAATGCACCTGAAAACTACTATCCCTCCCTTGATGGTTCCACTGCCCCATAGGCGACGGAATCGCCCTCTCTGGGCACAAGCGTGTCAGATATTTTTCGATGTTATTCCTTTCTTTTGTGCGATCTGTGGCCAAGTTACAGCAGTGCATACTACCCGAGGCCATTCCTGGTGTAAACTAAGAGACATCATCGCAGATAAAAACCTATAATACCCTCTAATCTAGTTGTATTAAGATTTGGAGATGTTGAGTTATTAGATCCGGAAACGTTTTCGTCTCCAGTGACAATTTCAATCAAAGAATGTGGTTTTGCGATTCCAGATCTATGTAAGAATTTGCACTTTAATCTCCACAATAACTTTCAGTTTCCAATGTTCCACTTTGCAGCTACATGCTTACCCGAAACTCGGTTGAAATGGTGTTGCGGAAACTGGGTCTTTAACTGCCAATCATGTGGGCAAGAGAGCGCATCAAGTTCGAAAGTAAAAACTCTAAATCTACTGAACTAGAACGTACCCAGATACCTTTGCGATCATGACATTTTGGTTAATAGTTTACCCTTGAGAAGGTTAGCTAAATTGAGTGATTTGTAAACCATTTAGGCGAAAGTATTATTTACTAGAATTTTTTACTACTGTAAAATAATTTACTAAGCCTACTAAATTTAATTAGAAAAAAATTAGGATTAAGTGATTTGGGAATCAGTTATCCTATCGTTGAATATAAAGATCAAATCAAAAAGTCATTTTAAATAAATTTATTATAAAGTAAAGCTAAATTAATGACCGAACCATGACCTAGTATTAACTTTAACCGCTAGTCTGCAGGAAGGATCACATTTGAATCCTCTGGCAGTGTCGATTGTAATGACTGCTTTTAAAATCGAGGAGATTTGATGGCGGCTGAGGGAAACATGTATAAAGCGTCTTGTACGCATACTTCCGCTGCTTTGGGATCGTTTTCCGAGTTGTGTCCCATACAACAAATAAATCCTAGGCAGTCAGCCCTAAAAGTCCTTTCGGAAGGCAATGCCCTGCCCCCCTCCTCATTCCCTATCGAAGGGCTGTTCATGGAATACCTAAATGGAATACCATATTCATGGACTAACCATGTCCATGTTCATGACGACCAATATTAAACGAAAAAAAAACAAGTAACAAATACATTCGAATTTTATATAAGCGTCTTGAAACAAAAAAAAAATTTTGAGACTGAATGCAAACATAAATCTACTAAAATATTTTAATTCGAAGTAAAATTATTATTAAAAAAAATTGGAGATTTTAGTTAGTTATTAAAGAACTTATATAATTGTAGGTTCCAAATAAAAATAAGAAATTTATAGAAAAGAAGTTGCTCTAATCGTCTAAAAATTAAGAGATAAGAAATCTAATGCTGATGCACATATATCTATTGTTTATATCTACAGATTTATATATGAAATTAAAACTCTGATAAAAAGAAATGCATTTTCTGCGTTTGTTTTGATTTATAAGAAATAACTCTTTAAATAGACTGAGATGAACTAGTGTTACTCATTAGTGAAATTATTATTTCAGAAAATGAAGGTATAACTCCTGAAAAGAAATATAACTGATATACAAGAAAAATAATATAACCGATATTTGTGGTCAATATCTTAGTCAATATCGATCAATATCTTAGACATTAATAATAAAAATTTCCCCCAGAATTTAAACAAGTGTTTTTTATTTAATAATTTTTACTTGTCTCTTTTGAACATGTGTAGTTTCTTAAATGAAATAATGCGAAATTATTATGTTCTTTATTATCAAATAATATATAAATTCATTAATCAATGAATTATGAACAAAAACTCATTTGTAATAAAAAATAAAAAAAATTTCCATATGAGAAAGTGTTCATAAATCTGTAGGGGAAAAAAATTCCTAGAATTTTGTTCTTTTTATCCTCCTTCCTATCTCATAAGGAAAGGAAATAAAAAAATAATAACTAATTAAGGACTTTTTTTTTCAGGGTTAAATTTAATGTCGACTTATTTTAAAAGTGCAATTTCTTTCAAATGTTTTTATCTGCACAAGGAAAGATTTATCTTTTTTTTTTTTTTCAATACGCATTTTGGTATACATCAAGAAATCTATGCAAAATAGGTATGTACATAAGTAAGCATCATCAATACATTTTTTAAAAATTACTGAAAAATTTAAAAATTAATTAAAAATCAACATTAAGCTATTTTACAATAATGCTTTTTCCATTATTCAAACCGTTTATTGGTAAAATTTACTAATAATTTTTCTATTTCTGAAAAATATATCAATAGAAGACACAATACATAATTATTGTTAACTCAACAAAATATATTTTTTTGTATTTCTCCTTGTTATCAGATTCTTTGTCCAAAGTGAGGCTAGATCTTCCTTTTGCCATAAACTCGTTAACCAAGCCTAAAATATGCTAGACTAGCAGGTATAACAACGTTAACACGTGATTTTTTACATTTTTATTTAAATTTTCAGAAAGGTTTTACAATTTTAAAGTTAATATTTCTTAAAATACTAAAAATCAACAGGTTTTCATATTTTTAGGAGTTTGACTCTTTGCAATACATATATATATATATATATATTATATTGCAAAGATTCAAACTCATATCATTCTTAAAATTTTATTCTAACTTTTTCCCCGTATATTTATTTGCTTATATTACTAGTGATTTACATTTGCATCTAACTTTAAAATCCATGTTACTCATTCTTTCCTTGCTTTAAGCATGTCTGTCTTTGTTCTGTTAATAATTATAGTCAAACATAAACAAGAGTATATTCTTTGAGCTGGGTGGTATTGACAATAGAACTCGAAGTATTCCCAAAACTATTTAAAAGTTTTCGTTCCCATTGATGTCGATAAAGACTAAACCCGAAACTCCACATAACTATCATCCAAAATCTTCAGAAATCCTTTCTTCTTTTTCAAAATGTCTTTAGAAAACCCTTTCTTCGCGACCAATTAAACGACGAGGGCAGGTATCTGTCCCCGTCCTTTGTCTTTCCTGGACTGCAATAAATGGAAGATGCTAATGCCATCATCGGACATCTTGCCCAATGACGAGCCATCCGGCATGGAGGGGAGGCCAATGAGGGCCCTGGAATTCCGGGATCGATGTGCGCGGGAACGGGAAAGGCCCAGCCCTCGCTTGATGGTAGCGGAAATGATTTGCGGCGGCGGAGAAAAGGGCGAAAATCTTCGGACATGCCATCCGGAAACAGAAAGACGGCGGACATCGGAGATCCGGAAGTGACCGGAAGAAGACAGTATCATCATCGCGGGATCCTCCAGGACAAGCGGAAGAGATTGAGCGGCAGGTAAAGATGGGGTTCTTTTTCTTTCTTTCTTATCAACGCATATTTTTATTTTTTCTGCTACATCGACCCTTTTTTTTTATCTTTGGACACGACTATCTTAATGAATGCATGGCTATATTATATATGTATATAATTATTTTATATGCATTACCTCACGCTTATTTTATTATCAGCAAATATGTTTATTTTCTACTATAACTTTTTATTACTACTATTACTTTTTATTTTCTCTTTTTTGGGGTGCAACTAATAACTTCTAAAACACGAAAATAACTTCTTAGAAAATACTTCATTTTTGGTATTAAAATGATTTTATTAGGTGTGTATTTATAATAAAATATTATTATGCGAGAGTGGAAATCTCAGATTGAATAAACACTTAAAACAAATGATATTAAGTTATCAATGGGAAAAAAGAAAATATATCGGGGCATAATATTCTTATTTCTTTTCTTCTGAATTTTTTTTTAAATAATTGAGTAGATAAAGCAATTTTAATCAGTAAAATAAGTTATATGATATATAAATATAGATAATTAATTAAAATAAGTCCTTCTAATAATTTTAATAATTTAATTAAAATAAGTCCTTCTTTAATTACATTATTTTTATGTGCTCTTATATAATTATCATTTCAAAGTGTAAATGAAATATATATATTAAGAACATATATATTTTAACAAATTTAAGACCACAAAATGGATTGCAGTCGTACTTTAATGAACAGTCATGATTTTGATAACTTAAATTTAAACATAATATTGTAATTCATAAATATAAAAAAACGAAACAATATTTTTACTTAAAATTACTTTTACTTAAAATTTAGATAGTCTTACTGAATAAGAAATATTATTACATATTCTTAAAATTTTAAAATACGGTTTTTCGTCATTTTTTAAATATAAACATCACAATTACTGTTTCTTCGAATTATATGGTTTTAATTTATTTTAGATTATTGAATGTTTAAAAAATGAAAATAGATGACATTTAAAGTTGAAGAATATGTATATTTTTTAATAAATTTGAAATATTATTAAATATATTAGTGGATTTGGATTAAAAAAGATTAAATATCCGAGAATAACAAAATTTCAATGGGAAAAGTATAAATATACACCAGAGAATAATGTATCACTTTTTATGAGTGCAACAAAATTAATAAATTATGTTTATTTAAACGTTGTTCATTTTTTAAAATGTTAAAAAAAATAAATTAAATTAACAAATTTTTTTTCTGTATTCATTGTGAATATAGAAAAAAATAAGGTATTTTTATTATTATGGCTGAATTCTTAAAAAGTTGGTGATTTTTATTTCATATTCGTCTTTGAACATCTAGCTTTCTATATTTCTAATGGGTAAATTTGTAATATTTTAAGCAACAAACATAGATAATTATTTCATATTTATCAAATACATATAAAATATGATATATAATTATTATAAAATATTCTCATAACATAGAATCATAAAATTTCCTTCCATTTTATAAAAAAAAAATTGCTATATCAAATGATTTTCATTAGAACAAATAAAGTTTAATCGATCTATTCTTCTATTGTTATAAGAAATTAAAAAATTTAATCTTACTTTCAAATATCCGATGTTTTTTAGATGTCTGATGTTAATAATTTTGAGATATATTCAGAAAATAAATTATATATACTACACTAAAATTCTTAATAAGAAAACATGAAATTAAAAAAAAAACAGCCTTAATTGTTAAATGCTTTTCGAATCTATCATTTTTTATTTTATTTATTAAATTCATTCATAAAACTGAATTAATTTTATTCATCCGTAATTTCATTCGCAATTATTTTTATTATTAGATTTAAGTCCGGAAACAAAACATAACCATAATATTCATATAAATTTAGGTAACTACACTTTTTGTTTAATGTCATGTCTCAAGTTAATATCTAGGATTTATCTAGGAGAACAAGGAAAGACTATGATTATGCATTCTTTTGTAACAACATAAATTGTTAATTTTTTTTAAAGAGTATAGCGTATTTCCTTTGATTTGTTACTGTATAATAAGGCCACTTTATTTAATCCGGAATCAGAAAATGTTAATTAAAAGAATATCGCAGGAATGTTAAAAGAGCATGATATATATGTCATATTCTTTTAAATAACATTCTTTTAATGCTCTTTTAGCATACTAATCATAAGTATGTTAAAAAGTATTAAAAAAATGTTATTTAAAAGAACATGACATGAATGTTAATCGAAAGAATATCATAAGAATGTAAATGAAAGACAAGAATACTAATCAAAAGATTATCACAAGAATGTAAACCAAAAGAATACCAGAAGAATTTTAATCACAAGAATATCAATAAAGTTAAACATTGAGAACATTTTATCGATAATAGTAGCGTTGCATCATATGGTGATCCCGGAAGTTCGGAAAATTCTAACGATAAATCAAAGGATTATTGTTCTGATTCTAATATGCAATCTTAATAGTTAAATGCACACTTGGATTAATAAGATAAAGAATAATTGTAACAAGATAATAATTTATTGATCTTAATTCAAACAACATATATTTCAATAAAATAAATTTTTGGAAAAAAGATTTGTTATTTGTGAAACTAAACTGTATTAAGTGTGTAACAAAGCTTTCACCTACAACATACAACGAATACTTTAGTTAATTTAACTACCAAATTTAAGATCACCCTCACAAATGTATTTTGTTTTCTGTAACTGTAACATGAAAAATGTAAAATCAATACATTTTTGTCGATGCCCTTTTTAAAATTCATTAAAATACATAAAAGCCTAAAATTATTTAATTTATTTAATAAGCAATTTATTTAATTTTTTCATTATTTCAAGAATTAAAATACTTTAATAGGACATTTGACAAAATTCAGTTTTATGTCATACCATCACATTTTTGTCGACATCACGGACTTCATACCAGGACAACATATTCGTTAATGATAAAAAAAATTATAGGTAAAAAAAAATAGTTAATCATTCATCAGCCCGTTGTGGGCCTTGGTCTTCTTTAAAAGATCCAGTCAGGCTGTTTTCCTCTTGACCGTGGACCTTCAATTTTTGAACTTCATAACATTAAAATCAGAGTCTAAACAGTCGGCCCATCTCTTTTTCGGTCTTCCGCTTGGTCGTTGTCCAAAAGGGATTGCATTGAAAACCCTCAAAGCAGCTCTATCACTTTCATTCTCATGAGATGACCGGCCCATCTCATTCTGTTCAGTTTAACAAATTTTAGAATGTAAATATCTCGAAAAAGTTTGTAAAGCTCAAAATTGTATCTTCTTCGCCAATTTCCATTGTCATTGATACCACCAAAAATAGTTCGTATCACTTTTCTTTCAAAGATTTCCAACATTTCCTCTTTTGCTCTTAGTGATCATGTTTCAGATGTATATGTTAATACTAGTTAATCATTACTAGATAAAGTTCTAAAATGTGCAAGTCTCTTTTAGTCAGTATGTAAAATATTTTACCAATTCATTTTCTACTGAATGACAACAATTCATATTTTCGAATGCTTAAGTCTCATAGTAATTTATATAGCTCTTAGTTTTGAGAAAATGAATAATAACCTATAAACTACAAGGAGTAATATCGGTTTAAAATGATTACATCACCCAAATGCATTCATAATCAGCATATAACGAAAATGTAACAACAAATCATGTGCAGAACGCAGGTGAAGCATAGGGTTATCTCAGTTTCATTGTATTTCAACTAATATTTTCTTTTCTTTCTATGAAGTCATTTTTCAATTTCACGTAAGTATCTTCTTCAACAATGAGATATGCAAATCATAAACGATTCATCCAAGTAGATTTTAATAGGCGAGGTGTTTCACTTTCTGTGAGATGTGAAAAGATGATTAATTCCCTATTAAATGTCTGCGCTTAATTTTACATTTCATCGGCCATTTTTTTCTCTCAGATCTGCATGGGATCGCTGAAATTACGTCGCGGTTATTAGGACTGTGAAATAACGGCCAAGCCCATTTTCGCCTCTCAGTAAAATGCCTAACTAAAGAAAGTTTTTTAAGTAATTGAGGAAATATTTCATCGGCCAGTTTTGTAAATGCTTTTATTATCTGACATCTATGGCCGTGTGCCTATGTAATGATTCTAGATACATATTCATATTTTTAAAAAAAAATTATTTTTTTCGGTAAGTTTTTACTCTGTCGTGGGAGTAAATGAACCGCATAAGCGATAGATTTAACGGATGATTTTTTTTTCTCCATAAAAGAAACATGTTCCTGTTTTGAGTACATTGGCAAAAGATTATAGACATAAATAATTTTTTTATTTGTTTAAAATTTTCCATTTGTCAAAAAATAATTAATATTTTATTGCAAGAAAGAAAAATATGTTTTTAAATAAATTAATATTAGACTACAACAAGGTACCGCTTTTAAACTAGTTTCAATTTTAAATAAAATCCCATTGAATGTATGACATATTAATGTTAAATAAAATTTATATATTGCTAAGATGAATACTTATTTATGTATATTACAAATTTAATCTTGCCTCCAAATTGTCATTTCAGTGTGTAATTAATATCATTCTATCTTTTAAATTTTAAATTATGTGAATAAAAATGATGTAATACATACAATATTTTAATGGCTGCATTTTTTAATATTTTAAATAATAATTTTTATAGTAATTATGTTTTTACGAGGTATAAAGTTTATATAGTTTATATTTGAAAAAAAAAAATTTCAAATGTCTTTTTTTAAAGTAGCAATTTTTAATTTAAGAAAATTTAGTCAATAAAATTTGGAATATTCATATTTTTTTTAATACACAAAATATAAGTTGATTTAAAATTTAAATAAAAACAAAAAATTTATATACTATTTTATAAAATATGAATGAATAAATTTAATAGTAATATTTATTACTGATCACGATAAATCTTCGAAACATTTTTATACGCCGGCAACTTATGTTTCAGTAACCAGTTCTTTTTTAAACATTCTGTAATCCAAAATAAATGCCCATTTGAATCTTATTTGAATTTTAAAATTAGACAATATTATTAATTTTCTATTCTTAACATTTTGATTCCATTGGCATTTTAATTAACATTGTCTTATCTCCAAAAATCAGGGTGAGACATTAGTAAAATAATGACTGGAATAAAAAAAATTATTTTGCAGTTTTAAAATTAACATTTCCTTTGTCTCTAAATTAAAACATAAACAAATTTTAAAATTGCTTTTTGTAGCTCAATTATTAAAATCGATAATTTAAAACACTGTGAAATAAGAAAAAAATAATAATTGTGCATTAAGTAAACTTATATTTAAAGAAAGTGAAATTTTATATATTAAATATATATAAATTATTAATTATTAGTTATATTTTAAAGAAAATGAAATTTAATGTTTTTTAAATCTATATTCAAAATTTTATAAAGCATTTTCAGATGATAATTTTAAAAAAATTAAAAAACTAAGATATAAGTTAAAATTTTGAAGTTTTATTTCTATTATAATTGCAATAAACATTAATAAAAAAATATGCTACAAATAAAAGAACAATCATATATTTGTGTATGATCTTGACATCTTATATAAGGCATTAATGTTTCACTTGAGTAAAACGTATTTAAAACAGCCATTAAAACCTCTTCTGATTTTAATTTATTAAAAAGACTCTTACATAAGTGGGAGTATTATACGAAAATATTATTTATTGATAAAATTGAGATCACCTTTACTAGTAGAATTTTACCTATAATACTTTTGTTAATTTTTAACAATAGTAAAATAATTTTGTATCATAAAGAAAATTTAAATATTAAAATAAAATATCAAAATGCTCAATATTTTAAAGAACAAAAATAAAACAAAAATTCATACAAAAGCAAGTTTTAAAAAGTGAAATGTTTTACATTTTATGCAATAACTTACAAAAAATAATAATCTGCACTTCAGATGATATTTTTCGAAATGTTTCTTTCATTTGAAATTTGTACATCGCTTTAACAAATTATATTGTTATGCCATCATAGAAAGAAATTTGTATTATCATTAAAATAAATGAAAAACATATTTTTTGTTAAAAAGCAAAAATAACTAAAATATTGTCGACCATGTGATAATAACTATTAACTATTACTATAGTAATTAAAGTAATATCTAATAATTTATAATTTGTGACACTTTGCTTTATTATACTTTTAGATACCTTCAACTCGTTGAACCAATTTATTTATGATTACTTCTGTTAAAAATTCAAAAGCTATTATTTGAATATTCAGCAATTATTGAAATCAATACAAATATCTAATTTTAATGATGCTAATGTAATGGTGATAAAATATGAAAGAAGAAAACTCTTGAGTATAATTTTAAAAATATAGGTTTTAGATAATTTTTCTATTATAGATGGTTTAATGTGTAGATTTTGCTCTAAAGGTAGTAACTAAATTATCCTACATTAAGAAATATTATTTCCAGTTTTAATGATACACGAAATTTTTTAATAATAAATAAGAATTATCAAATATTAATAAGAATATCCCAAAGAAATACTAAGTAATAAGAATTTCCAAATAAAACTAAGAGCTTCCATATAATAATAAAAATTAACTAAGAATAAATATTAATTAATAACAATAATATAAGAAATAATTACCAAATAATAGTAATATGACAAATAGGAATTTCTAAAAAAATAATTAAGAGCAGTTGAAAAATGAGATATTTAGTTGAGATTTTGAAACAATCTGATGAAAACAAAATCTAATGGATTTTAAAATGATATAAATTCTTATAAGAGAAATAAAATTTGAAATTAATTATTAAAATAAATTGTTGTATATAGATTTGTTGTGAATTTCATCTTTAAATAATTGACCAGCATTCTTTTCTAAACATAAGATATTAAGAGTAAAATTGCATTAAAAACAGAATTCAAATTATAACTGTTTTATCACACTATAGAAAATGTTTATAAAGAATTAAAACTTACAAAGAAAGAAAATAAAACTTATCATTAATACTTTCTTCCAATTTCACTGTTGTATAAAATAGCAAAATGTCCCATTTCCTTCTTAACTTAATCACTTGCTTTGGAAACTAGTTTTTTAGGTAAAAACAAAAATCGAGATAATAAATTTTATCTTTCTTTTCCTATTTACATGATTTCACTTTACGAGACAGATATAAAACGAATCACACTGTAATTTGGCACCATAATAATTCGTCCTTTTAAAAAACATCCCCGTTTTCATTTCAATAATATTGATAACATGTCACAATGAAAAACTTTAACAAATCAGGAAATAAATAATTATGATGAAACGATAAATTATCTTTAAAAATGTGCAAAATTTGAAAACGAAATAAAAACAAACTAACGAGTTATTAAATATGTTTATTAAAACTGATAGAAACATCATTATTAAAAGAAATATTATTCTATTAAGTCCATTTTAACAATAAATTATTCTTTCTAATTTTTTATGCAAGAAATGAGGAAGTAAAATTTAAGATTTAGTTAGTTATTTACCTTATTAGCTATTCATAAAAGGTTTCATTGTCATATAACAAATACCTTTTTATTCAACAAGAAAGAGGTTTCATTATTTGTTATAATCCTTTAAATCTGGTACCTTCGAACTATTAATATTGGTATGCCTTTACATTGAGCATTTCCTGTACATGCTAAACTTTAAAAGTGAATGTTGTATTTGATGTTTAATTTTTATCAAAACAACAAAAACTTAATAACAAACATGGTCAATCAATTAACAGTGATATAAATCAATAGAATTTAGTCCCTACTATCTCCGGGAAGTTACAGTTTCCAATTACTTTGATTAATGGCATAAGAAAAAATAACAACATAACTTTTAAATATACAAGATTGAAAACAAAAATTCTATTATAATATACCCCAATAACTTATCCATCAGCATACAGTCCCATTATAATAAATACATAAAAAAGAAACATTTCGATAAAAATACTTTTCTCTACAAATATATATATATATATAACAAGCGTAGCTGAAACTGAAACAATGATTAAAAATAAAAGGAAGAAAAAGAAAGTATCACTTGTAACGCAGCGGAATCCCCCCGCACTGCTTTAATCCCGTATCGGGGTCGAAAATCGCCGCGCCAACCCCGCCCGGGGCCACGGGATCAGACCCATTGTTTGTCGGCGACCCCTTTTAGCACGCGCGGGCACGCGGCCCTGCGTTCTTCCGGCACGATGTTATCGTCCCGGACCCGGCGTTCTTCTTCGCCCGGCTTGTTTGAGAAAGAAAGGGAAGATTTGAAGCGCTGATGTAGGTAATGTGCGTGGGTGTTTGGGAAAAAAAAAGGAAGGATGGTTAGATTGTTAAATATTTTTTGTATTGTTTTTTAGTATTTTTGAGCATGAATGAAAGATTCGCGTAATTTTAGGACAGAATTATAATTCCGTGTTTTAATTCCGTGTAATTATTTGAAGTGATGAAACAATGATTTAAGTTATTTTACGAATTTTAATTACATTAAATAATTCATTGAAAATTCAATTCCTGAACATCTGTTTTTTTCTTTCATTTAGAATTGTTTTATAAAAGTTTGCTAGAAGCGTCATTTTTAAAATTCCTTAGATGATTTAAATTGTGAATTTTGAATACGGTAAATAATTCATTGCAAATTCAATTCCTGAACACCTAATTTTTCCCCCATTTATAATTATTTTGCTAGAAGCATGATTTAAAAAATTTAGAGGATTTAAATTGAAAAAAAACAAAACTCGATATAAATGTATGATTTCTGAAAAAATTTCAAAAATATACATTTTTAAAGATGAAACACTTTTAAATATTTCGTCGTTTTTTTTTTTAAATATTTATTAACTCAAAGTTGATAAGTTTATTATGAATATTTTATTATAAATATTTATAATAAAATATTTTCAAATCATAACAAAGTTTATTATAAATATTTTCAAATAATTCCATGAATTAAATTAAATGAAGAAACATTAAAGATGTTAATTTTAGGCCAATTGAAAATTAGTGTGCTTAGAAAGAATAATAAATTTTTAGGTAATTTTATATTTTTAATATTATAATACGATTAAAGATTCTTCTTTCAAAGCTTCATAAATTTTTTTACTGAAAATTTTATTTCATATAAAAATTTGTATAATAGCATGTATATTAACAAGTTGTACTGCATTTTAAGTAAGTTTAATTTTTATTATTCAAACTTGACTTGTTTATGTTTATGTGTTCTGTTCAAACATCACATGTTTATGTGTTCTTTCGTTAAAAATTCAACATGGAGAAATAAAATCATTTTTGTCATTAAACTACTCCATTATAACGGCTCCATAATATTATAAAAAGTATTCTATTTTTGTCATGTTATTTTTTAATTCATTGTATATCTCTGATTTAAGTTTCTTAACTATTCTTATAGAAATCACACTTCTAATCACTTCGGTTTAACTAGAATAAAAGGTCTAGCTTGAAACAAAATAACACTGAACTTATTAACTGAACTGAACTGAAAGTTTAACGTTATCAAAAAAACAATCAGATACTTTTTAGATGTTTATAATACTAAATTATATTAATTTAAAAGATTATAAAGCTGAAGTTTGCACACAAAAAAATTCAAATATTAAAAATAATTCTTATATTTGAATTTATATAAGTTTAAAGAAGGCATCATGCTGATTTTAACATATCAAATCTCTCATTTAAAATACTGAAGAATTAGGTATTATTTAGAATCCATTTATACAAGTGAATTCTTCAAATAAAATGCAGTTAAAACTTATCAAGATCTAAAAAGTATCTCACGTAATACAAAATATGTCAAGTATTCCATTAGGTTAATTTAATTAAGAATAAAGAACGTTAGTTAATCAATTAAAAGTTCTACAATGAAAATGAAGCGTTTTTGCAACGATAAAAATAAACCGTATTCGTTAGTTACCGTCTTCCAAAAAATGTTTTCATAAAACACGGACGTCGTTATGCATATTTTTTTCTTCCTAGCGCGCATGCTCAGTTTCCTATGAGCATGCGCGCTAGGGGAGAAAAAGCTAACGGATGTCCTACGGTAACTAAAGTACGGTATGCAAAAAATCTCTAATATCGTGATTTCTTTTTGATCATAGTAATTTTTTTTAATAAAAAATACCAATATTTTGTGACAATCTTTAATCATTTTGTCAGTAGATTTTCTAAGATAATACCAGTTTACTGTGCTGAAGAAAATAAATTTGAATAGGAAAGAATACACTGAAACCTAATTTTTCACTACAGATAAGTTCTTAAAGATTATGCTTAAAAAGAATTTCATGTAATGTGGCTGAATTAAAATGTCCAGTTAAAGAAATGAAACTTGGACAATTGCATATAACTTACCATTTATTATTTCTATGAAATTCTCATTTTTATTTAATTACAGATTTTCCTAATTTGGACATAAAATAATATAGTACAAGTAATAATAATATAAATACAATATATAATATAAGTTCGTTATTCACTAATTTATTGCATAAAATTGAATAAAATCATCTAAAAAGTATTATTTATGTGAATTCACCTAAAAAATGTTTGCATAAAAAGTAATTTAGATATAAACTTAAAAATCTTGTGAAATTTTACTTTGGTATCTTCAACAGTTTTGCGTAATGACCTCTTTTAAAATAAAATTTTTAAGATATGGAAAAGGGACCATATTATGATTAATTAATAATCTATGCAATGCATAAATTTAAAGATGATATTTTATAAACTTTTTATCGACATAAAACGTTGAGGGCATCATGAATGATAGGATTTTATGATATTAAAGAGTAATTTATTGTTTCTTCCTTCAAATAAAATTTATGCATTAAATCTACTATAATAGTTCATATAAACAAAATATATATGTTGTTCAATTTTACTACCGTACCAAATCTTATTACTTTTAATTAAAAGCCCAATTTTAAATTTTATGTAGTACAATGTACTAATGTAATGTTTACAAGATATAACATCAATTTTTTTATAAATTGTTTTATGAATTGATTCAGTGTATTTCTAATTAAAAATTTCATTATCCGCTTTTATGTGAAGCATTTTCACATATAGTCTTTGAACGAAAGACAAAACATGCGATAAACTCACGCACAAAATAACAATAAAAGTTGTTTTCCAAAATGATCTTTGAGAATGAAGAGATTCCCAAATGGATAAGAGCTATCCTACCATCCCTAAAAAAAACCTGATTGAAAAACTCACTTCTCCTAAGTACCACAGAGGAAATCTCAATAGTGGCGCTTATACCATCTGCTGTTAACAAGGCTCGACACTTTCACTCTCAAAAGAGAGAGAGAGAGGGAAAATCTCCCTTTCCATCCCTCCCTGCACAGTTTATGCTGGAGGAATCGTTGATGATTTCTCCTCAGGTGGTCAGGACAAAGGGAGGAGAAGGGAAAAAAAGGGCACGGACAATCCGCGAGACTCAACAATGGACGTAAAGACCGGACCTTATCGTAGTCCGGACCTTCAGTAGCCATAGAAGTCATCCCTTTCAATGGAGAGGTGCAAGATTTGCGACTGAGTGGACGACCTAATGGGACACATTGGCTGGACGTTAAAGAGGGCACGCGGTGGACATTAGATGGTCAGATTCATTTGAGCCTTTCTGTGAATCGTCTTTGTGGAGTTTCTCCACGTATGCCTCTCTCTTTTGGAAGATATTCCAAAATCATTCTTTGTCGTTATTTTTTCTTTTTTTACTTTGCTGTTTAAGAATCCGGTAAAAGTGTAAGGTAAAACTATTGTTGCCTTAGGTGTCGTGGAAATTCTGTTGTAGAGAAGAGTACCGATGGATTTCTTTTTTTCGTTTTATTCGAGCGTTGTTACTCTTCTTTTTTTTTTATTTGCAACATTACAGTTAGATAAGATAAGAATGGCTTAAAAGATTACAAAGTTGGTTCCATCAGAGAAGAGTTCAGACCTTCAATTGCAATTTTTATTTTTTTTACTTTGCACTCCTCTAAGAATAATGGATTTTCTTCTTTTTTTCTTAACACTTTGAATGATTAATTGTCCAAGTATGGATAAATAAATTTCTTCTTTCCAGTATGGACCACAATAATTTGCAAAAAGAAAATCTGTAGCAATGGTATTTGATGAATAGATTGAGTTCTTTCTTTACTGTGGTTTGTAAGATATTCTGCGAACATTTGAAAATAATATAAAGAAGAGCAAATTTATTCAGAGATATATTTTGAAAATTTATTCAATCTTGCGTAAATAAAGAGGATATTTCTACCATGGCATAATATAAAATATTTCTTTCCATCATCATAATGTTTTAAATGACAGTGGAAAATTAGAAACATATATATTCCGAAAACATTTTAAAATATAAAATTAAACAGTAATATAAGCAAAAAATATACAACATAATAAAATTTAAGATTTTTCTCTCGATTTTTAGGTACTTTATATTGGAACGTAAGGCAAACTTTATGCATTTAATTTTATTATAGATTCATTGCTTAAAAATTAAAACCCTTAACAATTTGAATTTTCTTTTCTTTAAACATGATTTCAAAAATCCTTAAATTTTTGTATTTTGTGACACAATAAAAATCTTCTATTTGGAGACTTCTGAAATACTTCGTTGCTCATTGAGAAATCCGATAGTTTAAGCAAATAAGTGGGGGTTTATTTGTGCATGTATTTTCATTGTTATAGTTTGAAATAGCCAGAAGAAAAAATAGGATCGTTCATGTGGACTTGACGAAATCAATATATTGTTGGAAAATTTCAAAATTTACAGCTAGAACTTTAAGAAGTTCGATCACATTTGCAACAAAATTAACAATATTTCCTAATGTTTTGTTATATGTATATATAAATTTTTAATATGAAACAAGAGCTAATCGTAAAGATTAATATTTCTTTTTAAAAGAAAAAAATAACCGAGAAAATTTTTTAATTAATAATTTCTTTACAATTATTACATCACGTTTTAAGTATTTTATTATCCAGTTAGTTCTGATTATGTTTATTATATAATAGTTATAGCCAACTACTGTCATTTAGATTAAAAAGTAATTAGGGTAATGGATAAACTTATTTTGAAATTCTGAGAAGAAAACTATTGAAAATGGAAAATTTAAAATAAATTTCTATTCATTTTTTTTTTCTTATCGTAAAATGTCTAATTTAATTTTTATTAATATTTTACGAATAACAACTTAAATTTATCAATAATGACATGTATTATAATTCTGTGAAATGTTAAAAGAAAACAATCTTCTTTTTTCATATTAAAGCAAATTTATTTTGTCCTAAATTTATATATATTTACTTTAACTTAACAGTTAATCAAAATACAGTATCAAAGCAAAACAGATTTGATAAACTTTAAATGTCATTAAAATAACTATAATTCAAAATATTTTGTCTATTTTACCTTTTTCTTGTGATAACTAGTACCAAGTTCTTTTGTAAAAATATTTATCCTTCAGTTTTAGAACTAAAAAAAAGACAGCATGAATTTGTTACAACATGTAATGAAACTTCGAAAAAAACATTTTTTTTTTTCCTTTTCCTCTTTAGCGTCTTTAAGATTGCATGCATTCCAAAGAAATGATAAAATTTGGTGAATCTAAACTACCATTCATGTCAATTCCACATGAACGATCTTATTTTTTTCCTCCGGCTATTTCAAACTATAACAATGAAAACACACGCACGATCAAAAATAAGCGTCGACGCCCACTTATTTGCTTTAACTATAGGGTTTTCCAATGAGCAACGAAGAATTTCAGAAGTCTCCATCAGTCATACAAAAACGGCGGAAAATCTTTTAATCTATCAAAATATAAAACTAAAATGGATGCGATCTCCTTGATAGTAAAAAAAAGTAACAACACTGCCACTAATTTGCTTTATAAGTATGTTAATAATTATATAATTTTAAATTATTAGTACTTTTTATTATGCATATTATTGTTTTGGGGTTTATTTTTTATGAAAAACTTTTTCTGTTTCCAAAAACAATTTTTTGTCAAAAAGGAAAAATATTGCTAGCGATAATAAAATAGTAAAATAATTATTGAAAATATTTGACATTTTGTTAATGAACAAAAGATAAGGTTTACTTTTTAAAAATTTCTGCCATTAATTGAGAAATGACTATTAGTACAAAAACTTTCTGTAACTCTCACGTAAAAGAAGCTTTCTCAGTATAAATATGAGTTATTAATAAATTCTATTTTTAATTGCGCTTGCGCACGTAGTTTAATTGTACCCGTTCCTAATATTTTTTTTTTTTAATTTGACGTTGAAAAAATGACTAAGAAAATAAAAAAAAATTATTATGAAAGGAAAATAAAAGATCGCAAAAAAAGTTAAGTTCTAAAATTTTGCGACCCAATAACGAATTACATTTTTCTAAAGTGTAGACTGTTATTAGAAACGCATTAAAATTGTAAGTGAAAATATAAATACTTAAATTTTCAAAAAGTGAAATAATTTTTAAACGTTTTTAAAAAATTATATTTATATTTCTTATTTAGGATAAAATATAATAAATACAGTTGATTTTATGTTCTTTTGGGCTAGTGTTTTCATTAAACGGAAAATTTTCTCTCATAAAGGCGTCTTTTTCCTTACATTCTAAATTTGTTAATCCAATTATATTTAAAAAAAACCTGGAATTTGGCAACGAAACATTTACAGTGAATATTGAAGAATTCAGTTGGCAATAATAACAAAATCCCCGGAGTTCTATCCATTTCAATAAAAACATCACGCATCTAAATTCATAAGCGATCCGTTTCTTCAACGGGTTTAACAAAAGAGGCAACCTAATCTTGTCTCATTTATATCAATTTTCCCCACAGAAAGATGCAACACCGTGCTTTGAGCATTTTTCTTCCATCCGTTCATCTAAACAATGAGATTACAAAAGTTCAGTTCACCATATTCATTTGGATATTTAAAAAAAAAAAAAAAAAAAATGAATGAATAAATTTAAAAAGAACAAGCCTAGCTATCAAACTGAGTTTGGATAAAAGACGACGAACCATTTTAATAAAAGATACCTCCTTTCGGCTTCATTCGGGAATGATGCCACTAAACGAAAGGAAAATATCTCCCATTTTAACAAAGGGGCACGTCTCAGTTTTTATTGTAAAGACCCGTTTCGATTGAAGACCGCCCGGAGTTTTTTTTAATAATGCGGAGATTATGGCCGGGGTAAGTTCAAACCCCTCTGTTACCCGTCCGAATAAGGCGTTAATCATGGTCTGACGAGAGAGCTTCTCAGCCAGATTCAAACCGTGTAATTAAACCTAAAAACTCTGCATGGGGGAGGCAGTCTTTGAAAACATTTCATTTAAATGAAAGGGTGTTATTTATCTTGTTTCGTAAAAAAAAAAAAAAAAAAAAAATGTATTTTTGTTTCAGATAAAGGAAGTTTATTTCTGCAGACAATTTCATGTTAAATTTATATAGTACATGAAGTAGTATTATAGTAGTTTTTGGATACAAGCTAATTTTTGTTATTGCATAAAAATTCTTAATATTTTTTTCTTCATAAAATTAAAAACCTTACAAATATATTATTTTTAAAATATGATTATGATAGTAATGAATAATTTTCTTACTCTTTAATATTCATTATAATTTTACATTCTTATAACAACAATACGTAAAAATATTCTGTAATTAAGATGTTCTGCAAACAAGAATGAATAATAAATAAATGCGTTCGAAAAATTAAAAAAGATTATTATAGAAAAATCGTTTAATATTTGCGTGTTGACTATTTTTAATGAGATGCAAAACATTAAAATAAATAAGAATCGTTTCAGTTTAATTAAATGTTAAGATTTAAAAAAACATTTTAATCCTTCACGAAAGAGAAAATTTGTAAAAATTTTGAAGGTGAACCCTAAAACTGAATATTTTAAGCTTTTCGATCAAATCTAATACTAAAATGAAAAACTTAGGACTCTGTACAATCTAATTATAATTGATAATTAAAAAAAATTTCTTCTTGTAATAAATGTGTACGAAAAATTGAAAAAAGATTATTAAAGAAAAATAGTTTAATATTTTCACGTTGACTATTTTTAATGAGATACGAACATTTAAATAAATGATTTGTTTTGGATTAATTAATAAGTAATTAAGATTAAAATAAATTTAAATTCGATACCCTTTATTAAAAAAATGCTTTAAAATTTTTTAGTACACATTAATATAATCTCTTTTTTTTAATTCATGCTCTTTGACTTTTTAGTTGTAAATAAAATTAAAACTTCATTTTTTTTTATTCAAAAATAAAAAATAAAGTTCAGCATGAGATAAAGTTCGTAGCGATTAGTAAAATTTAATTCGGTTAAAATGGTTTGAGTTTCTCAGTCTATTTATCTCAACAGAAAAGATTAAACTAATTCAATTTACATTCATCAGGTTTAATCTTTTTTCACAAGCATTTGAAATGATAACTTATTGTTAAGCGTTTACATAAATTAATTCTTCAATTTAGGTGACTGATTTTTAAAAAAATTTAATAAAATTTCTTCCTTAGTTTTACATGTTTAAAATTTTAAAGACCAAACGCTATGTAAGTTCAAGATTATTTATCCTATTTATACGGGGGTTTTCGATATTAATTGAAACGAAATATTAATTTTAGTTATAATGAAGCTTTTATTTCAGATTAATAATATCTGAATACGGGATGATTATTATCAAATTTTTTTCTTTAATCTATTTAAAAATAAAAATTAAAACAATAAAAAATAAACATTCAAATTACTGATATCGATGAATAATATACAAATTTTTAAATGTTTCATCCAACTAATTTTACGCGTGTATCTATATATGTTATCTTACGATTAATTAAGTATCCACAAATATTGTGGTCTTAGTATATTTAAACCAGCGTTTTGATAAGACAAAACCCTCGATAAAATATTTCTTGAAGTATAAGTGCTTGGTGTTTTTACTTAGATTTGTTTAATTAATTATTTTGTAATAATTATATGCATAATTATATGTATTTGTAATAATTATATATTCATAACTATTATCTTTTTTAATTATCAGACAATTTGTTTATAGTAATAATCCTTATCAATCGCTACATTTTGAAAAATTTAATTTAATAATCAAAATAATTAATAAATTGTTGTATTTTTCCTACAGTTAGGAAAATATGTCTTTTATGTAGAGTATAAAATAATCTGTATGAATGCCTACCAAAATACTTTTAAAAATGCAAAGGTTTTGATTTAACCAAAAATAAATGGCACTCGATATTTCAGATATTGCTAGGAAAAATCAATATGAAACTTATTAATTAACTACAACCTTGTTAAAAAATATTGTTGTTGTTCTGGAATTACAGGTCGTTTTAATTTGTTTATTCGTCATTAGCAAATACAACGTTACCCAGGAGCACTGCAAAGAACCTACTACATATCATCCTTATTTGTCCCAACAATTTTGAAGGGACACACCACAAGGATGACATCTGCGGAATTTGAACCATATGACGACTTTTTTTACAAATTCGTTTAAATCCATAATTATAAGATTCAATTAGATCCATAATTTTACTAATAATTTAATCCATTTTTATAATGCTTTCTTTGTTTCCTGTTCAACTTTTTCTTTCCAACAAAAACAACTTTGACACATTTCTATTAAATATTTTTGTTAGCTTCACATCTGTTTACAATATTTCCTGGGAAACAAACGTAAAAAATTATGGCATACAGATTTATCGTCCCCATCTTCGGTATAGATATGAAAGCTTTTGAATCTCATCCCATGTTGAGTTTCTGGTTGAGTAACTCTGGTTCAGAAATCCAACTCACTCTCTACCAGATCTCTAAGACTCAAATTAATATACAAAAGAAAATTCCAACTAACGATAGCATTCTATATGAATATTTTCATCAGATATCTTATCTGATTACCGCCATTTTTTAAAAAGCATGTCATCTTATAAATTTTTCCTTTTCATAAAACATAAAATTATTTACACAAAATATGAAAAAATATTTAATGATATAAAATTTAGTGTAATAATTTTCGAATTAATGTTTTGAAGAATGTCATCTGACTTCTGAATTTTCATTTTCACTAAATATATTAATAAAAGCTTCAAAATATGCAAGAACTGATAATTGTACATAAATTAGTAAAATAGTTTGCTCAGAATTCTAATTAGACAGATGGTATCATCTAACTTCGGAAGAAAGTAAAAAATAATAAAATTCTGAATGATAAGACGAACATATTCTATAAGAATTCAGGTAGAATTAAACAATCTTTTAAGATTTTTTGAAAGTAGAACGAATAAAATCTTGCAATCTTTATTACATATTTATTTAAAAAAACTACATATAAAAAAGCCTCTGCATTTTTTTCCCCCTGTATTCAATAAAATTCATTCTCCTTTATCATCTTAAACTGCCCAAATATTTTGATTAAGATCATAGAAAAAAAAATTTCCTTTCCATTTAAACTCTCAGTTTGGGAATTTGTTCTTTATCATTAATATTTGAAGAACATTTTTGAGTTTAAAATAACTGAATAAATAATTTTTGTAATATAACAAAAGAATATTTGTGATTAATTAAAAAAAAGAAAACATTGATTTTTCAAATCCGATTTATCAAAACATTTTATTAAATCATGAAACACGATTATTTTCTTTTAACAAATTATATATTAGGCAACATTTTATGATTAAATTTTATTAATGCCAAAATTATCTATAATATTCTATTAAAAATGATATTATAAGTATCTAAATAAAAACACTATTATAAATATCAATTAAATCTTTCTTTCTAAAAAACAATTTTTAACAGCGAATCACTTAAATTTATCAGAAAATATTTAAAATATTAACATTCTAAAGAAATATGTATTTATTTACCCTACTTTACATTTAAAATATGTACCAGTGAAACATTTTCCACAAGTCATTCATTAGAAAGCAAATTTAGAATGTTTTATCAAATTATATTTTAAAAGAAAAGTGAATAGATGTACATACCTTATTATTTTGTTTTATTTTTGTTTTTGTTCTAAATAAAATAGCCTTTTTACAAGTGTGAGTTCATACATTCTTCTATAACGAAGAAGATCATTTCGTTGGATCGCGCTATTACTCTCAATGAGCCCCAATTTTGTTACATAATCGTCTGCCTATCTGTGATTTCATTGATGATGCCATTCAACGAACACAAAGTTGTATATATGCCAACCAATTGCATTCGAAACAAAATTCGGAAACAATGGAAATTGCAGAGTTTTTCTTCTTGGAGGAAGTGAAAGGGATTTGTTGAACAAGAATGATGCTTTTTATCTGCAAGAAAAATAAAATTTGTAGATATAAATTAATGGATAAAGTTAAATTGATACTGCATATACAATTATGTATAATGTAAGGCCTCTTTTTGTGTGGCGGATGTGTTCTAAAGAAAAATATATGTAAAAAAAAGACTTTATTCACCTTAAAAAATTAGAGATTTGTTTCATATATTCTTAAATATTTTTTAAAGAAAACATTGTAAAAAAATTAACTTATATAAAACTGCATAAAAAAAGTTCGAATAAACTTTAAAAAAAAAATATGATGCTTAATAAATTTCATCGAAAGTCTGAAAGAAATTCATATAAAATCATTAAATAAATTTGTATTTATCTTTGTATATTCTTAAAATAAATTTGTATTTATTATTTGTATATTTTTATATTATTATGGACTTAAATCATTTTAATTCATTGAAAAGTAATATATTTTTATATTTTATATTTATTATTGCTTGGTGATAAAGGTGTGTCCGTTTGTGTACTCTTCCAAATCATTTTCACTATCAGAAAAGAATGTCTCTGCAATAAATATTTTCTGTTAAGTCGATTCATTTTCACAAACTTCGTTCCTTTTCTTTTAAGTTCTTTCTTTTCTGACAACGTAGTCAGTAAATAAACTTGGTGATGAGGATTCTACTAATATTTTTATATAATTCACGATATTCAAACACACACAGTTCTAAAATTCACGTTATATTTTCTAATTTATTACTTCTCGAATTAGTTTTACAGTGAGTTATTTGGATTTTCCACATATAATTATAGCCTACTGGATATTTGATGATAGAAGGCGATGACGGATGACCAAAGTTATTCGATATTATCATCCACAAGCTATCTAATAATGGTCTGCACTGTTTGCAAACTGTTTCTAAGCCACATTACCAAACAGCATTTCTCATCGAAGTATTAATTCATTTATACCAATTCATTTGATAGTGCCAATATTTGAATAGTTGTATTGTTTGTAATGCATCCTAGCTAAATCTTTTTCCAACAATTTGGAGAACTTTAAAGTTAGAAACAGATTCAGTACGTAATGAACAATGAAAATTAGAAAATTATTTCCATAAGTCATTTATTGTGAAGTAATCATTTTCTAGTTTATCGAAAATGAGTTGGCAAGTTCTCTTAACGTAATATTTTTTAAAAGTTACAATTATGCCTTGATCAAATAACTGAAGGCAAGTTGATGGAAACAATAGATGGTACGGCGAAGTGAAATGGAAGTGAATTTTTTGAATGAAATACAAACCGCATTACTTAAAAATCGCACAAAAATGATCCACATAAAAAAGAGATTTTACATTACATATCTATGTACAAGGAATGTGCTAGAATTTGTTACAAAACTAAAAATGAATTTAACAGAAGTTTAGAAACAAAAACAAATCTTTTTCGCAAATAAACAAAACTGAGTTTCCATTTTGTAATTTTGTTTCACACACGAGTAACTACTAAATCCTAGTTAAAAAATCAATTCGGGCTTATAATTCTTAATATATATTCTTAATTCTTAATATTATAAATTCTTAATTCTTATAAAGATATAAATTTCTATGTAACATACACTTATTACCAATGTATGTTAGACAGAAATATTTACTGGTACGTGTAAATGTACCTTATTTACACGTACCAGTTTATTTTCATTAAAAATGATTAAATAAATATCTATGTCAATGTGTAAAAAAAAATGTTTTTTGGAAAGAATAATAACTTTTTATAATTGTACAAAAAAATTTAAAATAATATATCAGCAATTATAGAAGAATTTCAAGAGCAATTAAACTCTTTTTAATTCCATAGAATGTTTTTTATAAAAAAAATTAAATTTGTATTTAAAAAGAATTTACACATATGGTAAAGAACGCTTTCATTCTTGACAGCTGTCACAAAATAAAAAATGACTTGAATTATATTGTAATTTAATATATGAATTACGTTATATAGATTCGAATATTAAATCAATTAGGAATCAAAAAGGCTTAGTAG